>JAQPZY010001539.1:2082500-2477500 GCA_029931535.1 Margaritifera margaritifera | reverse complement strand
AGTGACATGTCTAAGATATAAGTTTGTATAAGTGACATGTCTAAGATATAAGTTTGTATAAGTGACATGACTAAGATATAAGTTTGTATATGTGACATGTCTAAGATATAAGTTTGTATAAGTGACATGTCTAAGATATAAGTTTGTATATGTGACATGTCTAAGATATAAGTTTGTATAAGTGACATGACTAAGATATAAGTTTGTATAAGTGACATGTCTAAGATATAAGTGTGTATATGTGACATGTCTAAGATATAAGTTTGTATAAGTGACATGACCAAGATATAAGTTTGTATAAGTGACATGACTAAGATATAAGTTTGTATATGTGACATGTCTAAGATATAAGTTTGTATAAGTGACATGTCTAAGATATAAGTTTGTATATGTGACATGTCTAAGATATAAGTTTGTATAAGTGACATGACTAAGATATAAGTTTGTATATGTGACATGTCTAAGATATAAGTTTGTATAAGTGACATGACTAAGATATAAGTTTGTATAAGTGACATGTCTAAGATATAAGTGTGTATATGTGACATGTCTAAGATATAAGTTTGTATAAGTGACATGACCAAGATATAAGTTTGTATAAGTGACATGACTAAGATATAAGTTTGTATAAGTGACATGTCTAAGATATAAGTGTGTATATGTGACATGTCTAAGATATAAGTTTGTATAAGTGACATGACTAAGATATAAGTTTCTATAAGTGACATGTCTAAGATATAAGTTTGTATAAGTGACATGACTAAGATATAAGTTTGTTAAGTGACATGACCAAGATATAAGTTTGTATAAGTGACATGTCTAAGATATAAGTTTGTATAAGAGACATGTCTAAGATATAAGTTTGTATAAGTGACATGACTTAGATATAAGTGTGTATATGTGACATGTCTAAGATATAAGTTTGTATAAGTGACATGACTAAGATATATGTTTGTATAAGAGACATGTCTAAGATATAAGTTTGTATAAGTGACATGTCTAAGATATAAGTTTGTATAAGTGACATGTCTAAGATATAAGTTTGTATAAGTGACATGTCTAAGATATAAGTTTGTATAAGTGACATGACTAAGATATAAGTTTGTATAAGTGACATGTCTAAGATATAAGTTTGTATAAGTGACATGTCTAAGATATAAGTGTGTATATGTGACATGTCTAAGATATAAGTTTGTATAAGTGACATGACTAAGATATAAGTTTGTATAAGTGACATGTCTAAGATATAAGTTTGTATAAGTGACATGTCTAAGATATAAGTTTGTATAAGTGACATGTCTAAGATATAAGTTTGTATAAGTGACATGTCTAAGATATAAGTTTGTATAAGTGACATGTCTAAGATATAAGTGTGTATATGTGACATGTCTAAGATATAAGTTTGTATAAGTGACATGACTAAGATATAAGTTTGTATAAGTGACATGTCTAAGATATAAGTTTGTATAAGTGACATGTCTAAGATATAAGTTTGTATAAGTGACATGTCTAAGATATAAGTTTGTATAAGTGACATGTCTAAGATATAAGTTTGTATAAGTGACATGACTAAGATAGCCATAAAGAGTTATTCAGTAAATAATTTAGACTTTTTAATATTTTTGTTAGCCAACAAAATATGCTGATAAAAGAAGAATTTTCAGCAAATTAGGAAAATAAATATACGATGGTGTGAAGCATATTTAACTCTTTGATGCTTTTATTAGACAAATATCTTGGCTGAGGACCAATTACTCTTTTAAATTCATACCATCATTCCATAAAGTTTTACTCTTTGTTTCAAGCAGAAGAAGGCCGATCTGAATTAAATAGAGGAAATAAGGACTACCTGTTTAATCACTGTTGAAGCATCAACAGTTTTACAGGGAATCAACAGCAAACTCTCATAGAAGCTCCTCCTGCCGAGTCAACCGAAAAGCTACTTAAACCCGCACTAAAACTTCGACGTAAATGGCCCAATGGCCGCACACGTCGTTAATCCAACTAACGAACGATTCTCTGAGTCAATCTTAAATTTGGAGTGTAAGCAAATGTAAGAAGGCATTTATAACAATTCAAATCATATTTGAAAAGTGTCACTATATTCCCCACAGGATATGCAAGGCTGATACGTTGAAATTACCAGGGACAACGTGACATGTGAAGGGTGGTAAAGGATTAATTTTCTTGATATTAATGCCTCAGATTAATTTATAAAGGTTAAAGGCCAAATTACACAGTATGGAAAATCGCATCTGATACAGTACATATAGCTAAAGAAACAATATAAATATACCATATTGCCGAAGGATATGTCACACATACAAAAAAGAAGAATGAAAGAAAAATGTTTTTATTGCAATAAACCAATTGACATACACTATTAGCTAAGTTACATTGATGGCAGTCAGTTATAACTTATGGATCAGTTATATATATATATATATATATATCTAGGAATGTCGATATATATATATATATATATATATATATATATATATATATATATATATATATATATATCTAGGAATGTCGATATATATATATATATATATATATAAATATCTCTCTCTCTCTCTAGGAATGTCTATATATATATATATATATATATATATATATATATATATATATATATATATATATATCTAGGAATGTCGATATATATATATATCGACATTCAGAGTAAAGCTATTCGTTATTTAAAAATAGCCAATGCAAATACCAACCATACTACAGATATAAAATACGCACCACTACAATAATTTCCGCAGATAGGGAGAAAGTCAATAATTACCATTATTGTATCCTGTAAGATAGTATTGTATACAATTATCACAATTGTCAATATAGTAATTTTCATTATTTATGGTAATGTACCAGTCTAGGCAGGTAACTGAAGTAACACGTTATTTCTCATCGGAAAGCCTTTATAAATTGAAATATCTAACATCTTAACAATACATACATTAGAATTAGATATTAAAATGACACATATGAACATGTTTCTTTACTCCATTAGAATTAGATATTAAAATGACACATAGGAACATGTTTCTTTACTCCATTAGAATTAGATATTAAAATGACACATAGGAACATGTTTCTTTACTCCATTAGAATTAGATATTAAAATGACACATATGAACATGTTTCTTTACTCCATTAGAATTAGATATTAAAATGACACATATGAACATGTTTCTTTACTCCATTAGAATTAGATATTAAAATGACACATATGAACATGTTTCTTTACTCCATTAGAATTAGATATTAAAATGACACATATGAACATGTTTCTTTACTCCAATAATACCTAAGTATATGCATAATTCTTCCTAAGTTTAAAATACAGTGGACATTGGAACAAAAAATGAAATTCATTTTCTTGAATTGAGCAAAGTTTACATTTTCTATTTTTTCTGGGAGCCTTATTTGGTATACTCCATCTACCAGATTCAATTTTCAATCTATGTGATTATGCTTTTAATTAAGTTAATTCAATCTATATTTTCGGATACCAATATTTTATAGATAGGAATGATAGTAAAAAGTAGCAAATGTTTTGTAGAAATGTCTCTTGATCAATTCGTTAAACTAGCATTCCAATTTTGAACAGGTTCTATTCCGTCAGTCAGGTTGTCTAAAAGGCCAGATGTTAAAGCTATTCTAATCAAAATGTACATCAAGTGTTCTTATGCACAGATCAAAACTATACATCAAGCGTTCTTATGCACAGATCAAAATATACATCAAGCGTTCTTATGTACAGATCCTCATATATATTATTTTCCCGGGTTCAAAGTAACTCGGAATCATTTATAAAAGAACTGTTCCCGTGTTTTCACCTATTTCTGAATTGCCAGTTGTAACTGACTGCTCAGGAGACTACTGTGCATACAATTTACTTTTCTTATGTAACAATTTCCGAAGCGTGGAAGTAATTACCCTACTTGTTATGGATTACAATAATACCCTACTAATTATGGGGATTACATTAATACCCTACTTGTTATGGATTACAATGCAGACGCCCTTACATGTGAAAGAATTCTGATTATTTATGTACTGGATTCAATATGAAAAGAAAAACCCAAACAAAAACACAACAACAACAAAAAAAACACCCCCCCCAAAAAAAAAAAAAAAAACAAAAAAAAAACAACGGATTTTAAAGATACGCAGTCATAAGATTAATAAAGCATTTTTTAAAAAATGTCTTATGACAAAGAATATGCAGATTGACGAAAAATAATGACAAAACAGAACCTGGCTGTAAAAATATTCGTAAAGTGTAGGAGTGCATCAAAGGAATTAGTATGTTATATGCGGTTACCTGTTACTTGCGACATATGTAGCGTCTACAGTTGCCTCTTGTAGCATCATAAAGGTTGTTTCTATTTCAATCAAGGAGTTACTTTCCTTATATTTTGATAATAATGCAAAGTAAAAACATATGAACTATTTATTCATTTTAGTTGATAATACTTATGAAGAAAACAACCAGACCAGTCTCAAAAAAAAAAAAAAAAAAAAACCACTACATTATTCTGGTTTATATAAATAGGCAATTTATCTATGAATTCATTGAAAACAATTTATTTACAATCAGTTTAAACTCATAAAGTGCTCATTCAGTTATATTCTGTATAGTAAAATACCTACACTGGGGAGGAAATCCTTTGCAGAAAGGGAGGTGAACTTATACACAAATAGAGAGTTATCGCCTCGCGGTGCTGTAAAGGGAAGATAATTAGCAGCCCAAAATTATGATGCTCGCTAGAAACCGGAAGTACCACCAATATTTTGAAAGTGACGACGTTCTTTAAATATCAAAATTTTTCAAGAAGGAGCTTTTAGGCGCAATTAATTCGAACTTTTCGATACATTTACTACATAAAATGGATGTTTAAAAGATACACTGCTATTATGAGTACAGGTGGTCTTTTGTGAATACACGATGAAACCCATTCTTATGCTTCATTTCGACACAATTCAGGTACCAGGATGCGCTATAATAGTAATTAAGTCTAGACTGGTTCGTCTAAAGCATAAATATGCCTAAAATAAAATAGTAAACAGTACAATCTCAATCATGACATTCGTTTGCTTTAAAATTGTATAACTAGTGAAAACGTTTTTGTCAACATGCCCTTGGGTAACCTTGTTAGCTTGACTAAACATGTTACATTTTGAAACAGACTATAGTCAAGTACTTCTATTTATTCAAATTGATGGGTAATGGTGATAATTTATATCAATGATAGAATACAATGTTAATTTACATGGTAAGTACTTCTTGTTGCAATTACTACCTTATAACATTACAATTCTGTTAATTTTTGTTTGTTAGTAGAGGACCCCGTAATATGGTGTCTGCTGTACCATGCACCAGTCAAAATTATTAGTGAAGGTGACGGACTCAAAATATCAATGCATTTGATGGAATGAGTAAACTTCTTTATTGTAATATTTCGCTTGAGTTGTTAAAAATGCGAAAGAAAAAACGAACTTTCAGTCCTCATTATTACATACTCATCAATGGGGATATAGTTTGGAATTTAGACACTTCACCAAAAAGGGTAGACATTATAGCTTATCTAATCTCGGGATCCTTAATGTATCAATAACTAACCGTGACTATAATAGGCATTAATCAACCAAATTCTCAATAATAGCGGTAAAGTCTGTGTCATGCGCCGTTAGTTTCTTGCTTTAACAGCACCCTGCTGATTCCATTACTTACACGCCTAAATGACTGGCTTTACTGATAGAAATATCTACATTTCTAACTGAGGCTTGAAAAGTTATATCAGAAAGGTTACCTTAAGTTCTTTCGAGTTCAGACAGTGAAAGTGATGACCACCTACTTATTCCAATCCAATTTTTTCCGTGGTCGGTGTTCTATAAACATATTTGCGTAGTACCTAATGAAACAAGATAATAAGGAACTACGTTTACGGCTGGGATGAGGTGTTGAATAAATCCAAGATATCCCAGTCAATTAACAGCTTGACCTTCCTACCAATCATACAACTTTCACACCAGCTTTATCTCTTCCACATTAATGTTGCTCCATCTTGTTGTGCGAATGGATGGGCTGTTATATGCGTAAAATGTGCAATAGCAATAGTGGATCTAATATATTTCAAGCAAAAAAATATAAAGGTATGACATTAACTATAGAATATTAATACCCAATGCTGGGCTCTTTATATTGATATTGCGCAACATTTTGTAACTACTGCATATTTTAATATTCATTGACAACAATATTGTTGGTGTCTAAACAAGCATTAAGTCTCTATTTATTTTGCACCCTTTTATGAAAAATGCTATTCTAATCCTGAGAAAATTGGCAATTGCAAACCGAAATTCTGCCAAATCATGCACGCGAAATCAGAATTAATATGCATAGAGCATTGGAAGAAACGTGGAATAATCGTTCGAGTTGAGAAAGTTATTGAAGTTTTTTAAAAACCAAGAAAAAGCAAAAGAACAAATCTCTCTACGAGTATCATATAATGAAAACTGAATTTTTTATTTTCTCGCTTGTCCAATAATGGCTGAAATTGATCAAAATTAGCGAATAATACGTCAACCTGCAAATGCACCTTTATATTTTTATGGACAATTATGGGAATTTCAAAAAGTTTAATTTTTGGGGGTGATGATGTTGACAAATAAAAATGTTGCCTACAATGAACCCCCCCCCCACCCACCCCCCACAAAATTTGCCAATTTACATATATGCTTTGCAACAACATGATAATGCACTTATGCAAAGTGTACACACAGTACTGCAAAGAGTAAATGCATTATTAAACATTTTTAGCAAAAAAAAGGATAAAAACTATATTTTTTTAGCAAAAAAAAGATAAAAACTATCTTAGCTTGAGTATGTACCCATTACATTACCGTGGCTGCAACAAATATCCTAATCCATCAGACCGCTTTGTCATAAGAATACTAAGCTGGTTGACAATATTATCGATGAGTTCAATAAGAATCCAAAGCTGGTTGACAATATTATCGATTAGTTAAATTCAGAAAACATATCTCTGAGGTTTCAAAATCAAATATTTCAGTGCATTGTAAGGCAATACAAATTATTATTGTAATTCTTATTTTGTGCTAGTTTCTAAAAAAGAAAAACATTAAATTTGAGTTTAATATAATTGACACATACGATTTAAGAAGCGTGTGAGCAGAAACGTCTTATATAAGTATGATATGTAACGAATATTTACCTTTAACACCAGAACGAACATTATAAGAGACTCTAGCTTTCAATCATGGTTTCACTTAAAAACGTATTTTGAATATTAAATTCAATTGTTGGTTCTGATTTATTTTTTATTTTGCTGGCATGTTTAACTAGATTGCCGAGTAGCAAGCAACTCTTCCAAAATGTCAGAGATCTTTGGCAAACTTATTCAGATAAAAAATCTGACTGCAGGTATGTCATTGAGTATATATTCCAACACCACTTCATCAATCTGATTCGCTGCAGTCATCACATTTTTGAAATTTGATGCCGTATTTAAATGATGATTCTCGTCCGCGCAGATAATCACTATAGCGCATTTAAGATAAAGCTGAGTTCTAAAATCCCGAGACTATAACGGAAAAAATATTGCTAATAAAATAATCACAAGGCCGTCTCGTGTGCTAGCTACTATTGCTATTCATTTTACTGAAAATAGCTATATGTTCAACTTAACGGTATTTCAGTGGCAACATCCAATATGGGTTCATGCAGAATCTCTAAACACATATACATATCGTTTGTCCAAAGCTACATGTTTAAAAACTTAGATTTTTAAAATTTAATTTAAATTTCGTGATATCAGTTTACTAAGTATTTTCAAATAAACTCTTGCATTTAATTTTGTCATGGTACACTGTTGTATAAGCCCTAGCGGTCTATATATATATGGATATCATTGATTGGCTGCACCCAGTAAAAAAGCTTGGAAACCTAGCAAATTCGTGAAACCGAGAAACGCCCAAACTATCGGAGTGGAGAGCTTGGACATTGTTCACTTGCTGATATAATAGGGCTTATTCATGAAATATGGCTCAATACCATCGAAAATGGGCGGAAAGCGTAAACTTAGTTGTTTTTAATATTTCGTTTAATAGACGCATCGAAGAAGTTGTAAAAAGACATACTGATATATTTATCAGATGACCAGGGTTATGTCTGACCTGATCCAATATTATTTCTACTGTTTTCATGGCAGTACGGCCGGTACGAACATAACAATACAAAATTTCGTGCAAAAAGAAGTATATGGACTTTTTATTTTTAAAAGTAGAGCTTAGAGTAAAATAGCAAATTATAGCTGAGAGAAACAAAAGCTGTTTGCATCTTTCCTCCATTTTTTGCCAGACGAGACTTTCAAATGAGTTTGATCAAAATGGTGTTATATTCATAATGCTTGCTTCCTGTTTAAATGTAACGATATTAATAACCGTACTATGCAGAATGTGGTGGAGATGGCTCTGTGTTTATCAATTTAAAATCTGCAATTAAGTAGAAAGTTGACAGCTTCACTTACTAAGCAACTATGAACTGAGAACAAGACTTTTTGTATTGAAAACTGATTATCTTGAAAAATCATTTTTAAAAATCATAAGCCGGAAGATTCTTATTCGTATAATCATTTTTTGTTGTTTGTATTTATATTTACTGTGGATAAGTTATCAACTATTTTCTTACAAGTAAGAAGATCACCAGCAATGGCCCCCTGCTTGTTACTTTGATATTATAATTTTTGAATATAATGCATCGATGCTTAACATGGTACATGTATTGTATTTAGGAGTTCCTAGATCGTAAAATGATGTAAACATGTGCCATATATAAATTGACAATAAAAGGTCTAAATAGTTTCCTATCCTTGACAACAAATGCTCAATTGTTTAAGATATTAAATGATTACGTATACGTATTGCAAAAAGTATATCATACAGTATGTAAGAATTGAGGTTGATTCGGAATTACTTCCGATCAACCTTTATTTGCAATGATTTTGCTATATATACAGAATCGTAAAGAATGACTCACGATTCTATTTCATGTCCTATTTGCTTTCAGGTATACTCGTCATGATAGATTTAGATGGACTAGACGCACGGCTATCTAGTATGTAAAATATAAAATACAAAATAGAAACCACAGGAACAATACCCAGCATATTTACAACTAAAAATTATCTTCATGGACAGTATCTATCAAACATATGCCAAGATTTCTTGTACCTGTACCTGGAAAAGGTGGAATGTTTTTCGTATTTTTCATGGGCAACATGTGTATTTTTTATTAATTTTGTTGCAGGGTTTCCGATAGACGATTTGTTCATTGGAAATGTATAAAGTCTTGTGAACAAAATGGCTTTTCGCAACATAGTACTACAGATAAAGGGTTGGGAATTCTGAACAATTTGTCAACATAAAAAACAATTTGTTTACTGTCCGATACTAACTTCAAACATTGGCAGATATTGACTGCCATTATTGGCTTCAGGCCTATAATTCCTGCATATAAATGACTGAAATAAATCATTCTTTAAAATTAATTTGTCAGTTATTTGAGCACAGGATGAAAAGTGGAAATAAATCGCCTTTTTAAGTACTGTAATTCATTTCCGTTCTGATACTTCTTTAGTACATTCTCCTAAAGAGCTAACTTCACATTCAAGTGATGATTGGCAAGTTTGTTTCACGCCGGAATAGCTGAACATGGGTCAGTAAATGTTTGGGTTATGACAATCACGAGGATTTTTGTTCTATTCAGGAGATGAGAAAAGGCATCCACATTGCTCTTTTCAAAAATAAGGATTTCCCCACAGATGAACTTGAAAGGAAAGCACATTTTTCTCGATGCAAATAAATTTCTAGTACAGGTCAAGATTTTGCCCATTCCAGTTAAAAAGATGACAAAAAGTCTCAAAGTTGCAAGGAGATCAACTTTTCAAGGAGTGTCTAACAAAAGGTACTGTTAGAAAGGGTGTTCTGGTTGAAGTAGGTGTCAAGACCCGCCAAGACAAGAGTCTAAGATGGATTCATTACAAGATTGAGCTACTTTGGCCAGTGATGACATTAGATTTCACATGCATTTCAATATGAACACTGCTTGACCTCTGTGATAGCTACTGACGACGAGGCTTAGAAAGGACATAGCAAACCAATAGTATAACCTGCAGAATATGTGGATTACTATCTTGTACACTTTTTCAGCTATGTACCATGGAAACGGAATTAAGCACATCACCGACCAGCACATGACATTACATCATATTTATATACTTAAAATGATAATTGAAAACCATTATATAGTCAGGTTTTCGTAATTTTAGGGAAATAAAAACCGTTAAGTTTTAAGTCTTTTGATTTTTGCCATCAGCTATTTTCAGTTTACTTATCTTTTCTTTTTCTTGGTAGATGAATCAAAAAATTACTGAAAAATGAATAAAGGACTCCTTATCAGAATGATTAGACGTCTCATATTGTATATAAATATCTGAGAGATTGAATAATTTAAAACTCAAGATAACAACAGGATTCAATACCACTTTGTATTAATGTAACTAGAAACAGTGAAACATTAATACCATCTCAAAATATACATTTGTGACAATCATCGGTTTCCATAAGAGTCTCTCCATGACAATCATATATGAGTAAGCGAATTGCAATAAAATAACCAGAAGCCACTGTCCTTCGAAATTGTAACTTCCTGTGCTCAACTATGTCTCAAAGACAAACAAATGGAATGTAAAATAAGCAATAACTTGAAATTTGAGATATATACATGTAGTTGATAATTCAAAGGATGTATATTTAAGCACTACAATATAAGAATACATGCCAATTATAATGTCCTACCCTTGCCATTGCATGCAAAGTTTCTATTACAGACATTATGTAAGTCGCTGTCATTTCTTTTATATTTGAACAAAACTTGTTCAAGGTATATTCCATTATTTATGATGGATATTAATAATTATAGAAAAATTATTTGCCAAATATTTGCCTCTTCCCACACCATGAGGTGATCTGGAATGACAAGAAATTTTGGAATTTACAAGACTTCACCTATAATTAATACAGTTGCACATGCAAACATTCTACATGGCATGCATTCGACATGGCATGCAATGGACTTTCCATAGAATTATATTTGAACATCCGTACAAATAATGAATATTTAAAAATATCAACCAGGTGCATTTATATTTTATTATTTGGAGCTATTTCAAAACTAAAAAACCGTTGCATATTTGGAGTATACTAGGTAAAGGACTTTTAAAAATGGAATAGACGTGAGATACAGACTCATTGCAATCATATGCTTTTTTCTAGCTGAAAAACATTGACACGAATTTCTGAAGAAATGCTCATTAAATGATAATAATAAACTGTTTCGAAGTCAACGATGATATTGTGTTGCAGGCATTGTGTTTAGTTCTTGCATTTGTAGGCATTGTCGTTGGTTCTTGTGTTTGTAGGCATTGTCTGTTTCCAAGTTAATCATGCTCTTCTGTATGTAGGCATTGTCTGTTTCCAAGTTAATCATGCTCTTGTGTTTGCAGGTATTGTCTGTTTCCAATTTAATCATGTTCTTGTGTTTGTATGCATTGTCTGTTTCCAAGTAAATCATGCTCTTGTGTTTGTAGGCATTGTCTTTGGTTCTTGTGTTTTTAAGCATTTCCTGTTTCCAAGTTAATGATGCTCTTGTGTTTGTAGGCATTGTCTTTGGTTCTTGTGTTTGTAGGCATTGTCTTTGGTTCTTGTTTTTGTAGGAATTGTCTTTAGTTCTTGTGTTTGTAGGCATTGTCTGTTTCCAAGTTAATCATGATCTTGAGTCGGTAGGCATTGTCTTTGTTTTTTCAGCATGATGGGTTTATGCTTACATTTTAAACATAACACATAAGCCTTACAGTGGTAATACATGCCCTTGGCATCATATAAACATTACACATAAGCCTGACAGTGGTAGCATATGCCCTTGGCATCATATAAACATTACACATAAGCCTGAGAGTGGTAGCATATGCCCTTGGCATCATATAAACATAACACATAAGCCTGACAGTGGTAGCATATGCCCAAGGCATCATATAAACATAACACATAAGCCTTAGAGTGGTAATACATGCCCTTGGCATCATATAAACATTACACATAAGCCTCACAATTGTGATATATGCCTATAACATCATATAAACATTACACATAAGCCTTAGAGTGGTAATATATGCCCATGGCATCATATAAACATTACACATAAGCCTCACAGTTGTAATATATGCCATACCTAAAAATACTTTCAAGTCCCTCTACTCACTCGTTGGTAGTTTTATGAGGTTCTAATGAATTGAACCGAATTATTTAAAAATGGAAAATAAACATCTCGCAACCAATTAAGCCTACTTTCTTTGGAAACTCTTCGAAATAACTGCATGTGTTCACTGATGATACGGTTTGTGGTAGCCGATGTCGATAATGTTGCCCTAGTCGATTCGAGGGGAAATCTTGATGATGTCGACGGCACTGAGGTCATTGGAGTGGGCGGCGGCGGCGGCCTTGGTTCACCTGTATTGCTGTTTATGGCTTGACAACAAATCGGCCGCTTCATTTAACAGCCTTACAGCGTTAGTGAAACCATTTTATCTCACCTGAGGCGCCATGTTCAAATGTTTTGCGCTCTTGGCTCAATAAATGTAATCACTCGTTATAATGCAGGGGCGCCCTCTGTTCTTTTCATAAAGTTGATCATTTCACTATCGTGTTTCGTTCATTTGTCAATAGTGTTTGCGCATGGGTGTTGTTTATGTGTGTGTTTCTTTACGTTTTCTGTTGTTGCTTTGTTTCATTTTACGTTTGCGTAACCAGCTTGATTTTTGTTTCTTTCATTTAAATACCATTTATTTCGCTTGGCTTTTTCTTGTTTCATCCGTATTTTGTTTGTTTCCTTTGACATTTGTCTGTTTTGTTTGTGCCTCGTGTGTATTATTTGAGTGCTGCTCTTATTGACTGAGCTTATAATTTTTATATTACAAGCATGCTTGTTTTGTTTTAGCTTTTTTTGTTGTTTTATTTTAAAGTTACTTATTTTATTTTCAAATTGTATGGCGGCGATGGCTTTCCATAGCATCCGGCGTTGAGTATAGAGCTATTTCTCTGATGTGTACAATTTCCTCAGAGGAGTTTGAAGCAGCCGAGTGAGAATAGTACACTTGAATATTCGTATATGCAATTAACGGCGAAATCGTTGATAGCAAAGACTTTGATCCGGGCGCCGGCACCAATTCAGATATCAAGGTCTATGACGCTGAAGTAAAGTTAGAATTAGTCGCTGTGAGACCAGAAGATGCCTTTGCTTAAGAGATTTTATAACCCGTGTTTTAATTAATGTCAGGCAAAAATATCGAGTCAAATTCAAATTTCCAAGGAAGGAAAGTTAACAGCTTGATACAACGTTCTTAATTGTTTTGTTTTTTTTGTTTTTTCAAACATATATTTAAATATTTCATGGACAAAGGTTGACCAGAGATAAAATCTCTGTGTTTCATCTTCGACGTCAGATAAATACTGTCTACAACCGGTGAAATATGAGAGGAGTTTGGCATTTCTGTCAAGTCTCACACATTGCGCATGAGACACGCATTTTATACAGAAATCACCCTCATACGCACATTCTACATTTTCTCACTCATTCTTACAACAACAACAAAAATGTCTGCCATGCATTTTTAACCTGAGGATTTTATGGTTTCCTAACCCTCTGGTAAATTTCCATGTTTGCACAATGGGATTCCAAAAAGTAGACTGACCCCTCACCCCCCCTCCCACCGGCTTCGCCACAGGTCTCCGACCAGAGATGACGCCCCCTGGAGATGATCTCACTCCTGCCACTTAAGGACCTTTGATACTTCTGGCTTGGTAATTTGGGATGACTTAAATGGGACAGAGAGCACTGCTCTTTTTTAATCGTATCTTACCTTGGTACCCTTTTTTAATCAAATATTTGTTGTATTAGGTGAAAGGAAAGAGTATGTGTTGTAATCCTGTGTTAGCCATTTTTAAGAAAATTTAGTTTATCCATTTTGAGTGCATATAAAAATTACGATATATTTTGGAACATAATTAAATTAAAAAAATAAAAAATATTATTCATGTTAATATTCATCTTTAATGCCATAGTGGAATGTGGTGAGAAAATAACTACAGTGTCACGCTTGTTGTGTCGAACTTGTTTATTGACTGGAACTAATACTTTTAAAAATATTTCATCATATTATTTACTTTACGTCCATTTTTTTCCCCTTCTATTATTTTAAAAAGATAGAAATTCTTTAGACTGCGTCACAAGATTCACATGCCACGTTTTGACTGGTTCATTTCCTCAAATGGACATTACAAATTAACCCATCGACCCTAATACCTTGCACCTGGGATTGAATTCTTTCATATTGTCCTCGCTCTCATGTAAATGATGTTAATCAGTACTCAGATTGCGTTAGGTAATAAGATTTATAAAAAAACAAAGTTACTATTGATATTATTCAGAGTCGACATTTTTTGTTAGGTCTGTAACTGACAATGAGGAATCCGATAATTTATTTTCTTTATCTAAACACTCATGCCCCATAACAAGTTAGTAATGTAGAACTGATAGTTTATTTTAACTAAAGATATAAAAATAATGACATTACAAAACTATTGTATCTTATCTATAATGCACGCTGTAATCAGCTGATCACATAGTCAGGTGCTTAATTTAGTATAGTGCCGACAATTGCATCACATTTGTAAGATAATTCTTGCTGAAACCTTATGCTATACAAATAGCGGTCAAACGCATTCCTGACAGCAACTCATATCGCGTTATCTTATTTAAAACATTCTCTTGTCTCTTGATTTAGATGCAACACTTTTTTTGGGTAAAACCTTTAATTAGTCGCTATATCAGTGCGGCTGTCTTTTGTTTACGTTATTGACTCTACAGAATGCTAAAGCCTTCGGTATCTCTGTTTTGTAATCAAAGAAATCTGCAACCTCTCATTATTCAAGAAATATGACTAAACGGAGATTTTGATTGATAGTATTCTACCATGTCTTAACTTTGAAAAAAAAGATTTCATTTATCTTCTCTGATCATGGAACAAATGGTTTGATTTTGCAAGAGTTTTTAGAAGACTGGACCTTTGTGTTATGTCATTGACCTTGCTTTTGTTGATGCTTGGACCACACAACTCCTGTGTGGACCTCGAAGTCAAGAGTAACAATTCACATGACTATTTAAACACATCTTTGTAATTCGGTGACAGAACACGCATAGTGAGCTTCACAATTGGTATTGTTAAACAGAATGGTTTACATAAAGAAAATTACAGGTTTCAAATGGAACTCCAGTAGCACAAACGTACAAACATCGCAAAGCACCTGAAGCTATTTAAATCAGTTTAATCCATATCTATGCAAACTCTTGACTGACTGCTTGTTGGACATTGTAAGATTTACACAGTTAGAATATTGCAGAGAAGGCATTATTGCTGGAAAATCTCGTTGTTAGAATGACTGACTGGTATTGTACACCAAGTCATAGCTTCTGACATGAATTGTCTGCAAGTCCGGAAATTTTAATTCTTTAATGAAACGTGCATTGAAATTTGTAGGCCAGAATTATAATAGCTTGTAGTGCTTTTATTACTGATTTTATATGGTTGCTTGTACTTAACAATATCATATACTGTTTCATGCTGGATATTATATATTACTAGAAGGTTAAATGTTGGAGAACATGGGAGGAATCAACATTTGTATGCACATTAATCATGAATAACATAAAATAGTTTTAATGATATATTGCTCTCAAAATGCTCTTAAGTAAGTTGAAAAAGTTCCTAATTAGGGGAAACAAGTAAGTTCTGATGATTTTTGCGCTGTTAAACTGCAATAATTTCTTATGAATAAATTTAAAAAGAAACTCGTGGAAAATAGATAACGTTTATGCTTTTGAAGCATTTTAAAATATGACACTATGGATATTCTTTTTCTTTGTAGAGATTCCCTGACATTTAATTGAAATCTCTCTAAAGTGGGGTCTTGTCTGCATTTGTGTAACTCCTTCTAGGTTGTCCCAAATATTATAAATTAAAACTTCGTTTTGCATGGAGAGAGTACAATCTGAATGTGACAGAATTGTGAGTAAATTAATATTAATTTTTTGACAGGTATATCTTCACGTAAGACTCCTTTTGACTATTGCTGAATACCACGTGACACAAAATACAATGAAATAATTAAATTAAAAGTTTTACAAATTACAAAGTTTATAAAAGAACTAAATTATTAACGTTTTGTCACAATAGAATAATAGGATTGGACCACCATAACTAACACCAATATAATGGAATAATTTAGGCTGTCACGAAAGGTGGATGGCGGATGGTAAGGAAAAAACTACAACAGAATATATATATATATATATATAAGGGGTTACAAAAGTAAGTTTACCGCTATATCAGTGTGGTCTGTCTTGTCATTATTCGTTGTGTATTACATCATTAAAATTAAAATTATGAAGAGTAAAACTGTAAAAAAAATTATGAGGTTATAACAAAAGAAGGCAAAGGTGATAATTGTATCGCTCACCTGGCGCAAACATTTCTATTTATTTGCTCGATAATCTGGATGTAAAGACCTATAAACAACGATAAAACCCGCCTTAATTTGTAAAATTTATCGAAAAGTTTTATGAAGACGTTGTTCACACGGTTTTTGTTTCCTTTCTTAAGAAAGGTGGCTATTTTAATTTTAAATCGACATATTTTATTTAAATTGGAAAGGACATACTAGGATGTTCCTTTTTCACAACTGATCAAAGCATGGTTGAGCATCGTTGAAGAAGTTGCATTTAGTTTCTCGAGGACGTTTAAAAAAGGCGCCCAGATTTCATAATGGCCGAAAGAATATTAATTTGGATGCTGTTTATGTTTCCGACGAGCTCTTTCAAAGTTGGTCTGAATTGCACAACCATGAACAAAGTCATTTAACTGCTGTTATATTTTCAGGAACTCTGCCAAATTGCATAAAATTGAAAGAACATAATGGAAGAGTTTTAGTCGCATCGATATACATTAAGTAAACATTTGTGAAGAGATTTCAGTTATTTATTTATGTCTATTTTTAGCAAATGAAGCTATATTTAATGCGGATCGGCATCAATAAGCTTTTCTATCTGATAGCAACTCTTGAATATTATTAGAAAACTTTTTTTTTTTTTTTTTTTTTTGGTTTTCAGATGTCAATAGTTTTGGACCAAAGACGTTCGGTTAAATTTCACCTGTAACGAAGAGTAATAATTTAGTTGTTTGAGCTGAACATTGTAGACGCTGTATTAAAAGCAGACGTCATTTCTTTTTAAACTAGACCGCGAGAAAAAAGCGCTTTTAATTCAATGACACTACAATCTATCATAAACGCCGAACATAGATATATTTTCCAATAAATATAGACATGGTGCAAGCTCACATATCTCATTCATGAGTGTATCCTAGCTTTATAAAAATTTCTTGAAAACACAAAATTAAAAATTGATGACAAAACAAGTTATACTAGCACAGGTCACTATAACCAATCATCATTAGTCAGTCTTACCCAAGACACACGGCTCTGCGAGGTCGTGATAAAGAGAAAGAGCTACTTATGGTTAATCACACTATCTGCACATTCGCAACTTCGAGGTCTATTCTACGGATCATGCCTTGAATGTATGCCGATAGCTGCATTCGGACCACCTTGGCTATTTACGAAACAAGGATCGACCGAGACGTTTCGAATGTATCGAAATATTTTGTCATTCGCAACTTCTCGGTCAATCCTACAATCAATCTAATCGTAGAAATAGCCGAGGTAGTATGAATAGATTGTGGTTTATTTCTTGGCGGAGAAATTTCCGGCGAACAAAATGTATGATTGTTCTGTACATTACTGCGCCGACATACATCCAAGGCATAATTTTGTCTCGCAGAAATAGCTGAGTATGTTCTGATTGGCTATCTGGAAGAAGCGTTTTGTACACAATTCTATTTTTTCATGTAATAATCTCCCTGTCAAAATTGGTTAAATTGGTCAAACTGATTTAAGGAAGAGGGTGGTAAAAAAAAATTCTATTGTGTTGATAGTGGAATCTTTAAGTTAATGCAAAGTTAAGAGTCTTTATAATGTAACATTTGCTGTAAAATTCGTTGAATCCGGTTTTTGAGCAATTTTTTTTTAAAAGATGTTTCCACTTTAGTAACAGTGGTCATATCTGATTACAGTTCGACACCACTTACTCAGTCATGCAAAGTGCTGATATATAATTCTTCGTACAAAATGTGGTGAAAATTGGTGTGTCGCTTTTTAAGAAAAAGTCGTTGAAATGCTTGTTGTTTATATTTTTAATAATGGTGACCATACTTTACAGCAAGTAATCATAAAAATGGAATTAACGGTCTTGGTATTAAAATATTTGCAGATAAGTATGACTGAAATGGCGATTTGGTTAGGGGAATTTTGAAAATAGCGAATCTTCACGGACTACGGATCTACCCATAACAAACGCAGCGTACACCAGAAAATCAGGATAAGATAAACTGATAACAAATCTATTACTATTATAGATAGATGATTACTGGAGGATAGTTCAATTCATGTTTAAGCTCATGTTGCATTTTGGTACAGGGAAAGAAGATTAAACAATGTACACACATTTACAAATAAGCTGAAAACACATAAATAAATTATTTTTAATGCAAACCCGTTATAAATTCATATTAAACAATATGCGAGATTTTTCTACCCGTATTCACACTGGAAACAGGTAATTTCTGACATTTTAAAAATATATTTTTTGAGTGAAAAAGCAAGCAGTGTTGGGACCAAGCTTTAATGCACTTTATACTTTCGAGACGTGTCAGCAACATTTATAATTTTAATTCCTTAAATGCTGTCTTCCGTACACCATAGTATCATCCCGTTTAATTTAGAAAGAATTTGAATTTGTTTTCCCAAAATAACAAGAGTCATTTTTACTATGGAAGTAATTATAAAAAAAAGATATATGTGTGGTACAGTTGAAATTCGGATGAGTAAAACCCGTTTTCTTTACATCATAAAGGACACCGACGTATTCCATTGTCAAAGTGAAATGTAAGCACCTTGTGAACTGAAAACAAAGAGGCAGACTGAGAAAGGCAATTCGAAGATATATACCTACTTTTCTTTATTCATTGGCACTTAAATGTTACTGATCTTAAAAAGTCAGATGAACATTAGAGAAGATCGTTGACACCGTAAAGAATCTGACAGTAGTATTCATCCCAAGTTCGTTATAGTTACACTCCTTCTACGCCCGTATTATACCAGATGAAAGGATGTGCGATGGGAAGCTAGATTGTCAGTTTACTCAGGTACATATGGGTATCTATTGGTTGACTGAGAGTCAGTCTACACTCCTCAGTCAACAATATAGTGATTCAATCTATCTTAAATATAGGAGACAGACCACACCGCATGAATGATTCTCTATCGTAGTTTTCTTACTTGCGAATAGAGATTTTTCCCAAATGTCCAGTACTGTGGAAAGTCACTCAAGTAGCCATCAAGATTCTTTATTTATCCAGTTTTAAAAGTATATGCATCGTCATCTTAAGCTACAAGAAGCATGATCACAATTTTCCAAATTGGTTAGTTATGACTTGTCTTGCAAGAAATGACAGTATAGTTCTAGTCACATGTCAGATGCGTTTAAAACTTTTTTTTCAAAATAAATATAGATTATAAGATGCACAGGCAGATTATGAGATAAATAAATATGATCATTACAGATGAATTTCTCAAATTATCTAATGCTTAATGATGTAAACTCGTCAGTATTAATTGACAACAACGCGCTTGTTGTTATATACAAAGGAGGAAATTGCGAGAAAATAAGTTTTACTCTGGTAGAGATTCAAATAAAAGTACGGTCAAGTTTTCCAAAATAAAAATAAATTCTGTCTTTGCTGATGAATTTCAAGACACAAAAAAACAACAACAAACTATGGTTCTGAAGAAACGAATGTGTCACTCTCCACTGAAGAGCCCTTGCTAAAATTGTACCTATTCACCACTAGAAAACAATATATGTATGTATGTATGTATGTATGTATGTATGTATGTATGTATGTATGTATGTATGTATGTATGTATGTATGTATGTATGTATGTATGTATGTAGGTACGTATGCACATACGTACGTACATACGTACATGTATGTATATGTATGTATGTATGCATGTATGTATGTATGTATGTATGTATGTATGTATGTATGTATGTATGTATGTATGTATGTATGTATGTATGTTTGTATATATGTATATATGTATGTATGGATTTATGCATGCATGCATGAATGTATGTATGCATGCATGTATTAGCGTTTAATGTCAGGTCAGCACAATAACTAAAATTTAAAGTCTTACCAAGGGTAAAATGGAAATGTGTCAAACTTCGAAATTTATTTTTATATACATAAACTCGTTTTAAAAATAAAAATTATTTAATGTCCCATTATTCAAAATTCTGAAGATCGTATACCCTGTGTAAGACGGCCAGCGTATGATCAAAAATGGATCAGGCATATAAAAAACACTTGTAAAATGCGTAATTATACATAACGACAACATGCTTCTGATGATATATACATGAATCTTGCCATTACTCTTCACCAGTAATGTATTTATACGCTCTATGATCTCCCCGTGCATTTAGTCTGGTTTTCATTTTTGTATTTCCTTACCATGCAACAGCTCTCAACAGATGCATTCATATATGCACTACCTTCGATAAAAACCTGCCAACACATAACGGTTTCTAAATATGAACTAATGAAAAGAACTGTTGTATACTGTAAGCTAATTAGTAAGAGACAATTGTTTAGTTATCTCCATTAACCAGCAATTATTTAGGATTAACCTGGAATAACTCCTAATATAAATAATATTTTATGAGGTTTAAAACAGAAGTGAAATAGGAGTTATGTGTTCGGATTAATTTTATATCAACTTTATGGTTTAGGGTTTCACCTTGTTTTTTAATTGCACTTTTCTATGATGACATGTCTTTTGTGAAAACTATTTATAGATATATTCATTTTAATTTTTTTCTTTTGTCCATTGATTGATGTTGGAACATTTTCATCAAGTACCTATCTAACGTTCAACTTTTAATAGAGTTTTGGAATTTCGTTTTCTTCGGCAGTTATTTTACATAATGTTCTTAGATTATTAAAACATTTTAGCTCTAAAATTTGGAAATCAAAACTGATCGCAAAAGTCTATTTATCGAGTAATGTATCACTTCAATAAATATCTCTATACATGGCATGCTACAAGGCACTAATTCAAATTATAAATTGTATTTCATTTAAAACTTTTAACATTTATATTACTATTATGATGTACTGCAAAACTCAGAAATGATGATGCATTGTCGGATTACTATATATTATAATAATATGAAATTAATATACCTCACTATCTTTAGTGCAGAGAAATGTTGTTATATATCTTGAATCAAACTGTTCTTCAAACAGACTTTAGCACTTTAATATGTGTCAAGAGTAATAAAAGCTAACTTGGTACAAAGATGTAAATATTGACCTAATGGACTGGATATATATTATTTTTATGATTTCAAAAATTTCTGCTTTAATTTGGTATTGAATAATGCACGTGCTGAGGATGCAAAATGACAGTGTAGAAGAAAAAAATGGAATAAAGTTTTATTTTAAATCACAAGTCTCTCATGCCTAAAATAAATAGCTCTGGATATACGTATACCTTTATAATCAATGCCATTGTTGGTTTAGACTTTGATTGAAGTTTTATGTTCTCTCTTTGAACAAATCCAAATTTCACCAAACTCTGGAGAAGGTATTGAAACAATAAACACTTCAATACAATCATTATTGACAAATGTCTTGCCTTTTATTTATAGTCTGTACCAGACTTTGGATGGTCAATCATATCATTGACACCACTAAAGCAAGATAAACCGCGGGTTAGAAGCCATTCCTAAATCAAGTGGGCACGCAAAAGGACAATAAAACAGTGATGTTCATTACAAGTATAAGTAATAACCCTGGGTCCAGACACAGATAGTAAGATAATGGCAGACACAGATAGTAAGGTAATGGCAAACATGCACAGGCTACTTGAACTGACCCATGTAATGGAATCTCCATTTTTGCTAGTAAACTTCGCAATTGCTTGGAGAAAATTGCATTAAAATTATAAATAACTAAGATTTAAATGAAACCGTTGAGATTGTTATGTTTGAGATTCATTTCCATTTAAAGAACTCTTCGATGAGAAAAATAATTTATACTTATTACATGTATATGCTCTCAGGGGCTGCAAGTGGGCAAGAACTTAATTGAACATGCTGGTGGTGTTGCAGTTTTAGTATTGCTGTTATTTAGTATTGCTGTTATTTAGTATTGATGTTATTTAGTATTGCTGTTATTTAGAATTGCTGTTATTTAGTATTGCTGTTATTTAGTATTGCTATTATTTAGTATTGATGTTATTTAGTATTGCTGTTATTTAGTATTGATGTTTTTTACTATTGATGTTATTTAGTATTGCTGTTATTTAGTATTGATGTTATTTAGTATTGCTGGAGACTGCGATTCATACCTGACTTGTACCACATTTCCATGACCTTGAAAACTTTCGCACGCAGATGCCAATCATACTACTAGCAGGTTCGAAGAGATTACAACCGAACCATGTTACTATGTTTTTGCACATTAACCATGTACTAAAACCCAACATCAATGAGGTAGATTTCGTTTAAAATTACGGAATTCAGGTAGTCTGCAAAAGCAACCACATGTTCGTTTTTATAAATTTAGATTGGGTCAATGAACCAGGCCAGTCGAAGGTTTCCTGCCTTCCGCTTCCCATCCTGTGTTTCCATATATCTGTATTTCTTTCTATTTTCCCCGAACCAAAACAATAAGATATCCCCTTATGGTAATCATTTGTTTTAGTTTGTGCCTTTCTTCTTCTGTCCGTGGGGCTGAACACACTTTGTATCCAGCATAGCTAAGTAATCTTTTATACTTATATATATATATATATATATATATATATATATATATATATATATATATATATATATTAATGTCTTGTATATAAAACTGTTTATCACACGAAAATACGCCTCTTGTCTGCTTTTTTACTTTTCTTGGAGATATATTCTCAAAGTTTATATTCCAAGTCCGTATGTCTGAGGATTTGTTTGCATAAAACCTGAACGAAAGGGCTTTTATAGGTAGAGCAAACACTTTTAGAATTTTTATTTCCAAATGTGCTCGATAGGTGAGGTACCCTATCCATAATCATCACACAGCTTCCAAAGAGTGAGATGTTGTTATTTATCCTCCAAGGAAACAACTGATTTAGTTATGTTTGTATTTTCTCCCACATGGAAGATTTAAGAATATTTTGCCCAAAATGGATCATTGATTTAGTTTTGAAAACCTATACTTTATCGTTTTAAATTACAGTTTGTGAATACCTCTCTTCTTCTAGGTGATATGTCTGATGACACACAATTTTAAAATAACGACTTAGTCCTATGTTCTTCTGAAGATACACAATTATGACTTTATTCAAATTTTCGATTGCAAAACTCACAGAAGTAATAAATAAAAAAGTATAAATAATTAATATTATACATAAGTTTCAAAAAGCAAAAATAAAATAAAATAAACAAACAACATAGTCTCATCAATATACCTGAGTTTGTCTCGTAAACCTTTGTGTGAGCATCTCGCCGAATATTCTGACCCACTACATATATTATGTTCCTAATCCTTTCTGATTTCATGATTGATAGCACGTGTTCTTTTAGCATCAAAATTATAATATTTGCAAGTAAAAAGAAAGCTATTTGACTTAAGTTCAGGTTGCTTGTGATTCTTCTTGTCTGTAAAAGTGCTTCTTATAGTTCTTAAACGCAATCGCCTCTTTTTGCTTGGGATTGCGTGTCGATGGTACATTTGCGGACAATTAAGAAAAACATCAATTACGGACAATGTTCCCACTCTCATCTTAGGTTGAGCCATTTTAGACTGCGTATATAGCCAGTTAAGTTGATTTATGATACTAAAGTAAGGGCCTAGTCTTTTATTTCATTCATTCTCAGTGACATGACGGTATAGAGAGAATGAATGCTGTTGATGACAGATGACTTTTAAGATAATCATTTGACAGATTGAAGGAGATACCGTTAATACTGTTCAGTTCAGATATTACCCAGATAAGATATTCTCAGGAAGATTTGAACTATGTTCAATTTATCAGTTGACACACACCTTCCAATTGGAATAAAGCAACCACCTTCAGGTTTTCACTTTTTTGAAGACTGGCAAGTGTTAGGGTAATTAAAGGACAATTCAGTTACGACAAACAAATCTGGCTGTGCTATACTGTTTACTAGAGATGAAAAAAAAAATAGATGCATGTCCTATCATGAACGGAAAGTTTACACGGGTTTACAAATGACATGCAGTGCAGCTTCTTACAAAAAGTCAGCAAGAGATAAATTAGTGATATGTATAAGTTATTAACTGAGTATTGAAAAATATTGGACTTGATGTCATGTGGCGAAGAATCCCCGAGCTTGCGAGGACATTCTACGCCACATGAACGAGGGCCCAATATTTTTTAATTTTTTAATACTCAGTCAATAATATACTTAAAACAAGCATATTAATCATTCTGTTACGTTATAGAAATAACACAATTGAAACAAAGAAGAAGAAGAAGAAGAAGAACAACAACAACCCAAAAATATTTCAACGTTTTATTGAACATTTTACACGTCGTTCAATATTAATGAATGAAACCTGAACACTGCGCAGTAATACACGTTACGCAACTTTACTGCTATGGAGGTCCGCGCGTACATGGGGTGATTCTCATTCAGTGCTGAATGAAACTTAGTTTTTTGAAGAGGATGGAGTATCATGTAGCCAAAGAAATACAACGAAATATTAGTATTAGGAAAAAATGACGCAATACGTCAATGAAAATTGAAGATACCATTATGAAAAGATGAGCCAGAAAAATTCAGCCTAAGGTGTTGGGATTGTCTCACTGCTGCTGTCATGATGGAGGATACATTTGAAAGTGAAGTGTGCGTCATGATTGTTGCCAGGTTATTGTGCTCCATGGGTCTTGGATAATACCTCAACGAAAAAAACAACAAAAAGGATATAGATTGATTTTGGAGACGCTTGTGTTTCATTAAATTCCGAGGGAGGATAGAACAATGCCATTCATAGTGGATAAAAGTGCACTGTTTACGTGAAAGGGAAGTTGTTGACTGATACATTGTAACATTGTATCAAAGGTCAGTTGGACCCTCTCTCTCTCTTCCCCCCTCCCCCCCCCCCCCCCCCATCTTACTAACATCAGCATCTACGGTAACTAGCCCTCCATTTTCAATATTTGCATGAATCATATTTATTTTCTATTCTTTCCCGTGCAGTTTAAATCTTATAGTTGTTAAAAAAGCGGTGAATAATTTTACCTAACTACGGTCAATACCACTGGGTATTGACCCGTAGAAGCAACCTTAAACTGATGGGACTATTTATGAAGTATATAATAAGAGATGGTGTCTCTTCCACCATATTTAACCTATACTCATTCCTGGTTGTTCTATATTGGATAAATGATGCGGTCTCCTTAGTGGCCTGCACTAACTGAATCACCAAAAATATATTTAATGTTAAACCACATTAGGTACGACACCGCCATGCTATTATGCAGATGGTGACAAAAGGTAGGAAATTTCTGAGCCTGTACTTCTGTTCAACCTTCACTAATTATAACAAAGATAAACATCATCTTATTGTTGCTAATGAGATGGCAAGTGAATCCTGTACATTATTTTTGAAACAGAAATAGCTTTATTTATTTTGTGAAGCTGGTACATGTTCTAAATCAAGATAGCCAGATGCTCCAGGCTTGGCGAACTCTGATCATTGAGATGGCATATAATAGAAAACCCGCAGAAAAAGAACAGTCAACAATATGTGCCCACAGATCCTGTCATGTTCAGATCCGTGAATCGAATTATATAAGGAGTGACATATCAGACACAAGCTTTTTGTAAGTTTTTGGAATAGAACAAAAAAAAAAATTAAAAAAAAAATACATCATTTGGCAATAAAGCACTTTTCATATTTTGCACTGATATGCACACAGTCTTACTGGAACATACATTAATACTATTTTAAAGAACTGTGTGAAATTGTATGTACTGTGCAACACTCAGAATAGTGGTTGCATTAATTAAACGTTGCTACAGAGTAATTTTTAATTTGTATCTGGAATAATGACGTAGCAGTTTAAACATAATATTCTTCCGCAATCTGTTATAAGATGAAATGATATAAAACTGTTGTTGCCATGTAACTCTGTGTTGCCATGTAACTCTGTGTTGCAAATAAATGTAAATTACGGGACTTTTTACTGAGTGATTTCTCGTGGGAAGGAAAGGCTAGAAATCGGACTATAAAAAGCTCAATCAAATAGGCTTTGAAATGCTGGGCGTAAAAGTATTTGTAGTGTCGATTCAAGGATGTCCTGATTACTCTGGAGGATGCCGCACGGCCTTCTTGCGGTTTCAGTGGAAGTGATGTGATATGCAGCTCCGATAAAAAAGCATTTGAAATGCACCGGTATGAAAAGACCTGCAATGCGTTTAGGGTTTGTTTGCTTGCTTTTTAATTTTAGTTTACTTCACTCAAGGATATTTAAATTCGATATTTAAAACTTGTATTAATAATATCCATGGGTGTTGCCTTTGAAACGATTTAAAAGTGCAATTTAGATTGCTTCCTGTTCTTCTTTTCCAATCCAAGCAAATATTAATCTTTCCTTTAACGCTATATGAACCTAATAATGGCATGGGAATAATGCAGAAGGGCTCACCTGTTCAGGATAAAGAATGTGAATTTTGCATGTAGCAGTAACGTATATACACTAATTATCAATGCATTTTATTTTCTATAACCCTATGAAACTTTGGTGATATATAATATGGAAACTCAGTCATATAAAGAGAACTTGGAGTCTTTCTGTCCATAATGAAAATAAAGATTTAATATGTGTAACCGTAGTAGTATTAGTCCACTGTATACAAACGTGGGAACAACGCGCACACTGTCAAATACAACGTCAAAAATTATATCTGTAAGGGTCAGAACTATTACTGCTGATGAATTGATTACCTTGAGATAAAATTACGTATACAAAACTACACAAGGTTCAGCGGATTGTAAATAAGGTGACTAAGTTCAGTGTTTCTAAAACTAACGTCACTATAAAAAGACAGACATTGACACTAACTGTAAATGACTAAAAAATGAACGTTTGCTGCATTCATTCTGTAAATTAATGGTTGAGCGGGCAAGGCTGCATGGATGTGATTCTAAAAGCTAGTTTTACAGTAATAAGCATTATATAAGTGCGGTCAATACAAATTTATCCATTATGAGTGACGCATTATACTTGTCTTTTGCGTAATGTCGTCACTCATACTTTCTGCAAATAAATGGACTTTATTGACATCTTGAGAATGTTTTTAGTGGATACCATCATTAACAGTGTACTAATACGGTACTATCATGTGATAATTACAGGTTTATATGCGCTGTCGCACACACACGTGTGTTTTGAATCATACTTTGCCATAAGACTACGCCTACCATCGTGAGCAGCTTCATAAAGTTTTATAATAGCTATTCTAATTGGTGAGCTCATTCTTTAGTTAAGGATCCCCAAATTTTGGGAATATGCAAACAATTTTACATACCCTATCCTTTATAAATTATTGGTTTTGTTATTTCATATATTCACCATAAGTTTGGCTTTTAGCTTAAAACAGGTGCACAAGTCTTTGCTTTGTAGAGTTAAGGTTGAATCGGTGTTTACACACAAAAATAAAATACGGAAAGTGCCGTATGTACTCGCTGATAACTATAGTTCAACTGCAACCAACATAGACCCTGATCTGTATAATGTGCCAGCAGATCAGGGTCTATATTGTTTGTTCTATTGATTACTCCTGACAAACTCAAAAGACCCAGATCTGCAGGCGCATTATGCGCGGGCAGATCTGGGTCTGTGCAGTTTGCAGTTGGTCTCGACTTCTAAGCGAGTATACACAGCATTTTAAAAATGAACTAATTTGTTGGTTTTTAAGTATTTTGTACGATAGTTGAATCTAACAGGATGTATTGAGAATGCGGAGAATTTATAAATGATCTCTGCTAATACATATATGAATTAAATATTTCAGTCACGGGATATAAATAGCTTTAACATTGATTTATTCTAAATAATCCTTTTATATAGGGGTGATGACCTCGATTTGGTTCAGTACACACCAATCACTGCACAAGGACGAGTTAACAAAGTGCTAACTCAGCACTCAGCACTCAACAGCAACATTAAATTGGGGAAGAAAGGTGAGTGGGCACTCTCATCTAGCCTTGCCATAGTGATTCAAAAATGTTACCTTGACGCAATCTGTGCCAGTAATACACTCGTCTTCGTCAAAAGGTGTTAATAGCAAATAAGAATAGTCGTTATGCGCTTGCATATTTTATTTACAGCCAGTAGCGTACTAACGGGGAGGGGGGGGGGGGAGGTGACGGGGCGGTTGCCCCGGGCGCCAGAGGTTTTGGGGCGCCAAAACAGCTGATAAAATAAAATTCTGGCCTCGTATTATGGCCCTTTGGGCCATCATCGTCGCCCCGGGCACCATTTACCCTTCGTACGCCACTGCTTACAGCATGAATTCGTAAAAACATTTTTATAACCACATGATATGTGGATGAACAGTAGAGGAGAAAAACTTGAACAAAGTGTTTTCATGTATATTCCATAAGTTAGTTCGACACGAGGCAAATTTAAATAGATAAATAGACTAAGCTCTGGGCATATGTTTCCGTATAGGGCTTAATGATACAAAATTGTTAATTTTTACTCAGTAGTATTCATAAATGAGAATGAAGTTTAAATGTTGAGACAAGAGTTACATGTTAATATGTTCGTGGAATTTGTATAGTTTATCACAATTTAAATTTGTATTCGAATGAGCAACTACAGACTCATCTTAAAGGTACTGGACACGTTTTAATAGCTTGATTATTGATTGTCTTTCATTTCAAAACCAAGAGATCTCCATGGGATAGAATCATATGGTGATTACAATTCTTGTATTTGATGCATTTATGAAGTCATTTCATCATTTGGTCTTTGCCATCTATATATGTTCCCAGTTTCTTCTTGTTTGTTCGAAAACTAGAGACAGTGCAAGCAATTAGAATGATGCATCACAATTCCAATCTGTATGTCAGTACAAAGTGCAAACAGCAGAATATGCTGATTCCTTGTTAGATGTAAGCCAAACGTATTACTGCTATACATCTGTTAAAGATATAATGCAAACTGACATAGAACCCAGTGGATATTAATGCATACATTTCTTTTAAGGAGGTTTTCTTTGTGGGAGTATACGTTGACGATACTGAAATGTCACCCACATGCAATCAATCCTTGGTTGACTATATCTACCTATAAAAAATGAGAAAGTGATTATGCAAGTCTCTCATGTCACATATAGGTTCAAGTCCTCAGTTGAAAGCTGAACTGTGAAGGGCTTCCGCTCACTTTTCCGTGTTCATTCTGTTTATCAGAACCCCTTATTCCTTTATTTTATATGGCATGAGTCGAAACGCTATAATGAAAAGTCAGTTAAAATTTAACTATTTATTAATTCTACAGTTAAGGTGGTCAAAAACCATTGAATGGAAGCCGTTTTAAATCGGACAGTCGTTATAGGTGAATCAGATCCAATCGTTCGAAATTAGTAGGAAATGAAACTACAGCAATGGTTTTATCTAGATTTGTTTTTTTATCTTCGCCCTTTTTCACTTTTGACTCAAATAAAATAGTGTGGTATAGAAAATAACACAGGTAAACATTTTCTCGAAACATGATAGAAATATATTCTCACATAAGAGGAATCAACTATAAATCTTAAGGTATACTATGGTGATTAAATTATAATATATGATGAAATGCTGATTATTTGTTGTTCTTTCTTTACTAGTCACTCACAAAGTAAACCAACGACCGTGACTGTAGCTAGCGCAACATTTTCTCTTATGATCACACTCACATGGCGCAAGGATACCTAGTCATACTCATCCTGCAGTATTAAGTCCAGATAGGAGATGATGAGCGTTAGAAATTACTTTGTTGAACATTTCCATGGTTGAAGTATACATGTTTGATTTTAATTGTCACGGAGCTTCGGTTCAAAGAAAAGTAATTTCTATTCTCTTGCAATGAAATCTGATTATAAATTAAATGAAAATCTTTCCCACATATTTCCCACATACACATCTGAACAATATATGGGATTAATTAACTTTTTAGCAGTATATGGATGCCAGGCAGACAAAAGGACCTCCGTGAAGCGACTCGAAAGTATTTAATTGAGCCTGAATTGTCTCATGTACTTTTTTATTGCTTGTAATATTGTTGTATTTAGCAAACAATTTAGGTGCTTCGATGGTCACAATTCAATGAAATGAACGTCATAGCTTAATTGGTCGTCCACAGTTAACAATTATCATTTGCAAGAAATTTATCAAGTGACCAAGCTGAGAGTTAGTCCTCACAGGACATATTATTTTTCATTTTTGCTATATCATGCCGAGGAAATGGGAATAAGTGCCTTTTCCAAGGACACACAGAGGCAGCCGAACCTGCTACCCTTGGATTACGAGTCATACGCTCAACGAAATGAGACAGAAATCGTACAATTGTAGGAAAATAATAATCTTTTTAAATTATGAAACCCAGTTTTCTCACAAATTATTTTCATCGTCATTCTCATTTTGTCCAAGTTTTACCAATATTATGGAAGATTCATTCGGTTTGATAAAAACAAATTAAACATTAGAGGTTCAAACTGAAATCTGGATCAGGAATGGGAATTTGGCACGTGTTAATGTTTTGTACTGGATTCTTTCTGCCTATGAATACAGTTTTTTTTTATCTGAGAGTGGTACAGCAGATAAGTTTGAAAATTAAATGGTGTCAATTGAATTACTTGAAAACAAAATTTTTGTTACTGAGAAGTAAAATTCCTTTCTTTCGGTATATTTGTGTAATAGTTGTATATGTTTTCATGTTGTGCACAACTAGTGTTTTGCCCTACTTTGTTGAAAACACTGGTGTTTGAGACATTTGAATCGGCAGCACGCATTCATTAGTATTGTTACCTTGGTGAAAGACCTTACACAGTGCCTTTTATAAGTGCAAATTCTTCATCTAGACTTCATTTATTTCGCATAAAAATGTTGGAACTAAATAAAATCTAGATTTTTCTCAAGGCAATATCATCGCCAATAACCATCAAGTCAGACAGTTTTGAAACTTGTTTAATGAAAGCACATTCATGCGCCCGTTCTTGAACTTAGAAGTGCTTGGACAAAAGAAAAAGTTGTATAAACTGTCTGATTATTTCTAAATATTATTGACCCATAGAAACCTTGTAATTACTTAATCTTCCCAATCTCTTTATGCATTTTTATATTGATCATCATACCTGGTTGAATACAAAAATACATTATATCCTAAAATGCCTTCTTGATTCAAGATCAAACAGGGATTAGTATTCCTCAAAAAAACTTTGAACGGATTACAAAATTCACATTTTTTGTCAGGTGACAAGACCGGTTTAACCACCAGGCAAATTCGGCGGTCGCCTAGATAGGGCGGCAAAATTTGGGGAGCGGCAAAAAATGGAATGAATAAAATAAAGAGAGAGAAATAGCATAAAATAGAAGATAATAAGCGTCTAAAACAGAAAGAGAAAAACAGATGCAGAATTTCTATTCATACTAATGCACAATATTCATTTTCGAAAGTTAATTTGGGGGGGAGGGGGGCTCAAGGCTGAAGGTTCGCCTTGGGCGCCAAATACCCTTGCCCTGGCCCTGCAGGTGCGTATCACTAATATTCATCATCTCTTTCAATATATAATGAAACATGGATGACCTTTACGGCGATAGCAAACACAATCACAGATGATATGACTGGTTTAGGAAATAAATGAATTGAAATATACAGAGAGCTTGTAAAGTATAGCATCTACAAATCTTTTGAAAGTTGTAATACACTCCAGCCGCCGACAGAAATTCCGGGCCCCTGGGCAGAGCAGTCATGGGCCCCAAAACTAGTTTAATTTTTTGTATTTAAAAACAGCCGTACAGTTTTGGATATTAAACCTGTAGTAATCTACCATAACTTTGACTCTTGCAAGGAACAAATTTTAATATTTACTAATATAATTTTTTTTTTTATAACTGAGTTGACGGCGAGCCTTTAGAAATTGCCGGGCCCCTTTGGGATTGCCCCACACCCCGCCCCTCTCTCGGCGTGTTGGATACTCTTAGTATAAATATGCATTGTTTTCAGTCTTACTCATCCAGTTAGTTGAAGCTATTGATATCACGAACAGAGACGTTCAAAACTCCAAGTAAACAAGACAATTTATCTGTGAAAGTCAGACACGGCAAAAGATCATGGCCTGACCTTCTTCAAGGAGGGATGGAATATTTTTCATGCATATCGTTTGAGGTCGATTTTGTCTGGTTTCAAATCACTTAAAAGTTTGCCCTTTTGTTCTCTTAATTTCACAAACCATAGTTTTCGTTATGTTCAAACTCATTCCTTGGACTATGACACAGGCAATTAAAAATTATCTTTCTCCTTGGACTATCTTCCATCATTCTGCGATTCACTCTCTGTTCCAATATTCTTATCTCATTTTTAAAGATCTTGTTTTAGTATGACACGCATTTTTTGTAATTAGTTATTTCACTCGTGCCTGTGTCTTAATATGTAACAAGCCACTGCCTACATCTGAATAGGTAGATTCACACTAGATGTAACCTTTCAACTAACAAAAAGATAAAAATCAAGAAGTATTTCATCCCTCTCTCTAACAGAAGGGGGAAAAAACACGTCAGTAGCAGAAAATGCTTTGAAATTTTTTTACAAAAAGATTTGTTCTTGATATATTGAGTGGTACACCAAAGATGGATTTTCTTTCAAGTTTGATTTTTAATACCCCTCGTTTTAAAGTATTTAGATAATTCTTTGATTGGCAGGAATGTGGTATTGTCAGTGATAATTTGTTTCGATCATACCGACATTAGGACGCAGAAAGACAGTTTAGTGATTAGGTGAGTGCCGACAACTGATTCAGACCTGGACGATTATTAAACACTACTTTTATTTAAAAATCTATCTGTCTGGATACATGATCCAACAGTCACCACTTTAAAATTATCGGCTCTCGATCTCCCCAATTGAGGACTAAGTTATCTTACACCCAAAAAACAAGAGAAGATATTTCTCACCTATTGATATTATCCGCCTGATTTCTCAATGCGCTGTGTCTCCTAATTACTTTCTTTAGAATGTTGTTCAGGTAGCACTGGAACCCACCCTTTGCTTTCTGCTTCTTCTTTCATTTTAATGATCATAGTATGATGCAGACAATGAGACTTTTTTATACGTGAAGCGAATCCTTCATCTAAGGTGTCAACTTTGTCAAGGCTACGAATGAAAACCTATACACTATTAGCTTTTTGGGATGATGATGGCAAAAAATTGACCTTAGGTTTGTACCATGACTTTGAAAGGTACAATGGTGTCTAGGTCATTGTGCTTTTTTATATTGCAGGAAAAAAAACAACTACCTCACCCCCCCCCCCCCCCCCCCCCCCACACACACACACAAAAAGGAGGTGCTTGTTGGACGTCGCCCATCTGATTGTCAGTTATGCTGTTGTCTTTGCTACTGATAGTTATGTGCTCTGGATAGGAATATACGTGCAATAACTGAAGTTTCTGCTTTTGGAGGCAGGGTAGTGAGGACAATCTGACCCAAACAACTTCCCCTTCAAAATGTCGATGTTGTCCGCCTTGCATCGTCATTTCTGATAATCTGTTCTTGTGAAGTTTACTTGAATCTCTACAGCATTAATATTAAATTTGTTCAATTCGCTGTATCGTTACGCCATGCTTTTGAGGCATGGACGACACTACATGTCCTAAACATAGATTTATTACTTCCTGCTGTTCTGAACACATTTACCATTCAGTTTCATTTAGCAGTTATTCATCTGCTTTAAATCATCTTAATTTGTAAGATTTGTAAGATATTTCAAAGTATAATATGTGTAATAAAAAATATGATCAGTACATCACGCGTTTAAAGACTGTATATTTAATTTCATTTCTATCTTAAGTTTTCTGCCTATCCGTCTGTCTTTATAACACCATGCAGATCATACATGTTTTTTTTATGGTGTTAACCTTATCCGAATCATGAGGGGTCGTTGAAGCCCGAGCCCGAAGGGCGAAGGTTTCATCACACCGAGGAATTCGGCAAATTTTGATACCAGAAAAAAAAAACAAAAAAAACCCCCCAAAAAAACAAAACATGTATGATCAATATTTTCACATAAAATTAAAAAACAAACAAACAAAAACAAAAATCTGTGCAATATTTAGTTTGAATTGAAAGTTGCCCTAGTGAAGGCGCCAGTCCGGTACGTTATCTTTACTTAACCCTTTTTCGGGGTGGCGCACGCACCCGAACAGCTGGTGTAAAACGGAAGAGCGTTTCGCAAGAGAGCCAACATTTAAGATCTTTTAAGATCTAACCACTGTAGCGAATCGTTCAGCATAATATGTCATTTCTGAGGAATACTGCAACTTCCAGATATTTGGCAGGTAATTACGTGAAATTACAAAGATTCTGAACCGTATTCTGATGTATACGCCAATGAGAATACACATCAGTGACTGTGGAACAGTCGTGTTGACAAATCCATTAACGTGCATCTTTATTTATATAGATCTGAATAAATAAGATGTATTAGCGTAAGAGAGCACGTCTTATTCTTCTACTCGGAAAATGTTCTCTTCTGTTCGACTGGCTGATAAAATATAAAAATCGTTCTCTTGTGTGGAGAGTGATTAACGCCGCAATAAAGAATAATTTGATGGGTTTGATACACAAAATTTTTTTTTTTAAAATAAAAAAAAAAAAAAAAAAAAAAAAAAAAAAATTCTTCTTAATCCGATGAAAAGGAAAATATATGCAAAATGAATCAAAATTTCCAAGAGGTGACAAAACTATTCAAAGTCATTAATTGGTATAAAGTTACAGTTATGTAGTTGTATTATATAATGTTGTTTAAGATCTTCACCCTCACCTTAGACCAGGGACAAAAAGTTAAAGTGGCTAATTATTTCAGTTTTGACTTTAGTTATAAAGAGATATCACCCCATCATTCCTATTATTATTTGTGCCTATATTGTGGCATTTAAATTAGTTATAAAGAGGTATCACTCCACCATTCATATTATATTTTGCGCCTGTACTGTGGCATTTAAATCTGTTGTGAGGTACGTAAACGTTTATATAAAGGATTGAATGGTTTATAAAATTATATTGCAAATTAGCAACAGGAAAGTTTCTTTGGCGCGTAAGTGTTGTCAAGTTCTGTTGAGGTTTGGGTCTTCCTGAACAATTTTTCATGTAGATGAAGTGTTTATAGTGTGGGATATCAGACCTAATTTTTATCTTGACTTACTGACTAATTTTTTTTTTTGGAACCAGTATTTCGCATGCTTATAATTTGTCTGCAAAACATGTAAGTGTCACAGTTCTTGAATCAATGTAGATACGATTTTAAAAACAGAAACCCTTTATTATGCTAAAAGTCAATATATTTGTGGTGTGCATCCTGTAGCACGGTGGTATTTAACTTCACTGGAAAACAATATTTTATACCTCTCAACGTTCACTTGATTCAACATCTTCTTATGATTGAGAACATGTAATAAAAAGGGACGTAATATAATATATTGTATTTCCTGTATAAAATAATTTATACAGCAGAATGGAAGACATTAGGTTGGTATTAATTGCATAGAAAATGTCGCCTTGTTCATAATCGCCAGGAGCGGTCCTTGAAACACTACTAAATAAGAAAATTTAAAGGTGGCCATAAAAGAGTATGATAACGACCAGTCAGAATGAAGATTTTGCTTCTTTCAAACTGAAACTTTTTCTCTATTCCGTCGTCAGGTATATCTGTTAGAACACATAATACGTCGTCTCTTTCTTGTTTTTCTTCGTCTTCATTTTACGGCTTTTCTGGGGGGAGAGTCGGCCACATTATGAACTGCAATTAATACATGCAATGAGCAAGAACCCGTGTTACAGAGATAAAGCATCCGCCTCAGAACCTCGACTCTATTTATTTGTTGGGTCGAGTCAAGTCCAGTTAATGACTTCATGTTCTTTTTTAACACCCACTGTTCGAAGCGGGCTGTGGTCAGAATCTATATTATCCGTCCGTAAGTGTGTACGTGCGTCCCTCCTTTCGTCACATCTTGAACGCAGATACTGCACACATCATGTACTATTTATCCTTGTGTATTAATAATAAAATGTCCTCTCTCGTCGTTCGGCTGCGTAAACATTGGTGCTGTAAAATCTAAGAACAACATGCACACACATACATGCACACACACGCACACACACACACATACATATATATATATATATATATATATATATATATATATATATATATATATATAATAAATCATGGTATATTAAGATTTGTAAGATACTTCAAAGCATAATTGGATTAAATCACAGTAAATAAGTGCAGAAAGCAAGAAAGACATTACTTATGTGACAAGGTTTCGATGTGGTTAAATTTATATGCACCATATATGGGTGTAAAGGTAGACTGGTATAGTAAAGACACATATTCAAAGAGAGAGAGAGAGAGAGAGAGAGAGAGAGAGAGAGAAGAGAGAAGAGAGAGAGGCACACAATAAAAGAGGCCAAGAGAGGTATGTATGCCGAGACTATGACTATGTCTGTCTTTTTTTGAAGTCAGACGTCTTGTACCCTCCAAACATGAATTATCATACACCTGTTTCTAGTTTTCCAACTTTTGCAAATATTTTTCATTGTGTATAACATCATCTATATTGCTTTCTTTTCTTCATCGACTGCCTCTGTGATCAAATGCAACATGTCTTCGTTGATACGAAAGGCATCAAATGCAACATGTCTTCGTTGATACGAAAGGCATCAAATGCAACATGTCTTCGTTGATACTAAAGGTATCAAATGCAACATGTCTTCGTTGATACGAAAGGTATCAAATGCAACATATCTTCGTTGATACGAAAGGTATCAAATGCAACATGTCTTCGTTGATACGAAAGGCATCAAATGCAACATGTCTTCGTTGATACGAAAGGTATGAAATGCAACATGTCTTCGTTGATATGAAAGGCAATGTCCTTTAAGTAATAAATTACCTATAAAAATCGCTAATGCATTTACACTGTTGTCTGGTGGTCTATTCAATTATAGAATTTCATCCTCTTTGCCTTGTATCTAATATATCGTGTGTTCGTTAAATATCTTGCTGCAAATGTTATATAATATAGATCAGAAACAGGTATAGTTTGGAGCTTCGAATTTAACTCAGAATGTATGGCCACACACATGGTTGGGGACCCAAATACCAAAATCTGCAAAAGGCATTTGTCACGGTGATGTAAAAACAATGACTCAATTTATATTAAGCTGTATGTAATATCAGAAAGGGTATTAGATAATTTCATGGCATGTAAGGGAATCCATGTTATAATTATAAAAGATGTTTTCTGCACACCACATTCAAGGTGTCATATTAGAATTTAATAGCACGTCATCACAGAGGTTACAAATATATCTTGTCCAGTAGAACAATTATCAGAAAGACTTATCCATTGAATTTATTTTTGTTCTTCTTTGAGCCATCTCGTATGATTTTATGGTGTATGTTCAGAGAAAGAATGAGGTCGAAAATTAAAGTACAGGTAGACAATATTTAGGTTTCGATACGAATTAACTCACATGAATTAGATTAAGTTATGTCAGATTGTATTATGATAGGGCTTAGGGTAGAGAGAGAGAGATTCAATCGCAAAATCATAAAATGTAAATATTTTATGAGTTCAATTGTGGTGTCGATAAAAGTCCATGAAACAAATTATATTGGCGTTTGGTTTAATGACCTTTTTGGACATATATAAACAATATGTAGTATTTGAACAGCATCGGATCTTAAAGAGATCAATATGCAGTAAGTCTAGTAAAGACTTTCAGATTGACTTTAGGCGTAATGTTTCACTGATTCCTTGATTTTGATAATTCCCGATTCCAATTTTATGTTTAATACCTGGAAACAAAAGTTGAGTTACAGACTAAAAAATAAATTACCATTCTCGATCGCGAAATGAAATTAGATTGAAATATTTGTTACTCCTAACGCATGGCAGCTAAAATATATAGGGCGGGTTAATTTGTAATATAATGAGATTTTCATCTAATACTTTGGACCTAGGGGAGACAAATCTTAAAGTATGGACTGAATCACTTTGAATCCGAGATTAACATTTGAAAATAAGAACTTAAGTCAGATTTTCATTAGGTGTATAGGCTCTGAGTTCGTCTATAATAATTGCATAACTTGATACATTAGTAACAACTTCATATTGTGTGTGTGTCAATATTGTTATATCATTACGTTATCACTTAAACTGAAACAATTAAAAGCTTCTTTTCTGACTCTCTTCTTTATTTTAAAGGTGATATTTTCTGTGTTCGACCTCTGGGAATCTTTAACTCTTATGCTGAGTACAATCTCTCTCTTTTTATTACATACCTACTAAAATCGTACATGGTTGATTTAGCTTTTAATAAGGATGCTTAATCCATATTTCCGTTTTTGCACACCCAGTCTAAAACTGTGTAGGCGTTTTCATTGACGTCCGCGCGTCGATGCACCGAATCGAACTGAAATAGATCTCGATTTGTTTTGAGTCCCATTGACATTTTATAGCAACAAATATTTGAAAAGCACACAAGAGTGGTTACGTAATAAATACCAAACCGCATTCGTGTTTTTATTTTTTCTGAGTGGTGGTGGGGGCTTTCTTTAGATATGACTCATGAATACGGCTCGGCCTTACAGCCTTATCAAACTCGTTCTTTCCACCGACACGGAACAAAGAACGTATGCAGCTTGTGTATTTATCAGGATGCTAAAGTCATCGCAATATTTATTGCCAAGCTTTCACAAGATTAAAGCTTGAGAAGTTTTAAATTGATAGATAAATGCATTGCAGACTCATTGGACGAACGATACTACCATAATTAAAGGGAAACAGGGCTCTACCCCGTATGAAAAGCCATGGATTTTGGCTGCCTTTGGACGCATGGAAGCGTTCCAACAGGCCATACAATAATTTGGACATGTTAACAGTTTTATTCAATGCTGTAATAGGCTTACAATTTCATAAGTTCCTAAAAAGCCATAACTAGATAATATAATAAGAGGAACGGAGGCTTGTTTCGATTCTAAGACGAGATTTCAAAATAATAGGACCATGCTATGTCAGACTGGTTCTACATTAGACATTACTTGTATGAAATGTATAGCATTGATATTGTAATGATACTGCCACCAGATAATTTACATAGTGTTGGATTATGATTACAAATATGACATTGAAAGTCTTAAATAAAAACTTTATATTGCCTAGGTATATTTGTAGGATCAACAATGCGAGGAATGTAGCTGTCAGAAGATAGAAAATCGCACGCAAGAAAGTAAAGAAAAAAGAGTCTCTAATGTTTTAATCCTAGAGGTGATTTTAGCACATAACATGGTTATTTAATATTAGCATATTATTGTATGAAAAATAACTAAATTAAGTTGATACCATGAAAATAAGCTTTGCAATACATAACGCTACAAAAGGAACTGTAAGAAAACAAAAAAGTCATTCATGCGTAACATGACTATGAATGTTCACCAGATTTTACCGGCACGTGCAGCTTTTTGAAGAAAAAACTATGGTTTTCATTTACACAAATGTATACCCTTCGTATTCAAAGGTAACAAAACACATTTGAATTTCATCTAAGGAACACAAAAGTATGACTCGATTGACCACAAATATCGTACGAATGCCATAGGTATGTTACAAAGTGGAATGTGGCCAACAGCACGCACCATGGACCGGCACCAATCATCAATCAGCAACTATGCGGCTCCACCAGAGGTTTCTTTAAACAGGGGTACTGTAATGCCGATTAGGGCGAGGAAGGACAATTGTTACAACTACTGCGCAAGACATGTAAGAAACCAAACCAGTCATAAAATAAGATATTGAAAGTGGTAAGAAAATCATGACTCTACTCCGTTTGTAAAAGTAGGATAACTTTATTTCAGATCTTTCAGATAAAGTCGGCTCGCCATCTACCAGCAGGATTATATTGTTTTACGTTTCGTGTATTTCTCATGAATATAAATACAATATCATCAATCTATATAAGCGATGTAAGTAATATGCGTCTCCAGCAGTAACAAATCTATTATCCAAATTATGAGAGTTTGTAACAAATCTCATCAGATCTGGCACATACTGAGTACAACTGGTACGAACGATGACTGAAACAGGATGAAGCCGGGTGAGACTGGATCTTGCGAAAACACTTAGCATACGAATGAGATTTTTATTTATAATGCAAATGAATGATGAATGAATCTGATACCCTACTCATGCGCGCAAAGTTCAACAACGGATATAACAAAATGGTATCGTTCCTCAATGGATACGATCAAAACATGGACTCTCAAAAAATAATCACAAATGATCTCGTACGTCAACGGATATGATTATTGAATGGAACTTCTTAACAGATATGACCGATATATGGATCTATCAATATATATTATTGATATATCGATATATGGATCTATCAACAGATATGATCAATGTATGGAATTATCAACAAGTATGATGGTGCATTAGATTTGTAATCAATTTATTGTTCATCAATAAGTATGATGCTGTATTATATTGATTGTCGCACATATAATGTCATTGACTGTTAGGTTCAAAACCTATATAATAATGTTATCTCGTAACATCCAGGCGATGAGCATGAGATATTTCCGATCCACAGCTCCCGTCAAATGGTAAAGAAAAGACCTCAGGTGGTATGGTCCTCCCAGCCTGCTGAAGGATCCCTAAGGAACCTCTCTATCCAGTATACTCGTTGGTCCAGAACCTTTGGCCCTTCACACTGAGTAAACTAGTATCGTCCCTCGAACCATTTACCGCAGTATCAAGGTCACACAAACCCACAGAGTTTGACGACTCCCCATAAGAGCTCTGCAGGTGAATATTAATAGCGTAAATTGGACAGCTTCCTGACAAGACTTATGTGTATTGTGACGACACAGAGAGAATTTGGACTATAAGTACTATATACGTGGACACATCCACGGCCAGAGAACTCGAGTTAAAACGGGTTCCCCACTGCCGGAGCTTTGTGCGTGCAACAGGGAGTGAACAGAAATCAGTAATTTGAAATAGCCATGGTTAAAATTAATTCATCCCCGAGTAACGCTGTACGTGGCAACAAAAAACACATCTTCATTTTCATTCAAGTATAATGCATATGTATTTTCGTACACAGTTCCGTGACAGTGACGACTCTTGGCAGAGAGACAGACACAGCCGTAGAAACATAACTCTCCTACTATGCTAGGTACTACAGCAGAACCTTTGACGCAAATTATGAGAATGTAACACAACTCTCATCAGATCGGGCGCACACAGAGCACATCTGGAACGAACAAGGAAGACACTCCAGTCTGTAATGACTCAAGACAAAGCTTTCTCAAGAAAGCTATACAGAAAAATATGAATTTTCAGTGATATTGAAAAATATGAATTTCTTATAAACAGCCTATTTAGATAAGTTGCTAATTATTATTGACCATTTAATCTATCGGTATATAGAAACGAAACTATTCAGTATACCTAATTTTATAACAAAAACACGCAATATGACGTTCATATTACCCGTTTTTCATTACAATCATTTAATAATGAACTCATGATTGCACACAAAAAGTTTACATGTGCTGTTATATGAAAGCGCATATTGTGGTAACTACTTTTCACATTAAGAGTGACATGTAGGCCTACTCTGGCTGGGTGTTCTGTATTGACCTCATTTAGAGTGACATATAGGCCATCTCTGGCTGGGTGTTCTGTATTGACCTCATTTAGAGTGACATATAGGCCATCTCTGCTGGGTGTTCTATATTGACCTCATTTAGAGTGACATATAAGCCATCTCTGACTGGGTGTTCTGTATTGTTCACATTTAGAGTTACATACAGGTAAACTGTGACTGTATGTTCTGTATTGATCACATTATGATAACATATAGGTCCACTGTGGCTCAATGTTCTGTATCAATCACATTTTGAGTGACATATGGCCCCACTGTGGCCGTGTGTTCTGTATGGATCATATTTAGAATGACATATATGCCCAATACGGCCGGGTGTTTAAGAGATAAAAGTTTTTTAAATTTGCATTTACACTCTTTTATGATCCACATGTCACTATAATAAAGATTGATTATCTGATCTTACCTTATCTTCTGACATCAGACAATTCGTTCATAAATCTTAATTACTGTCAGTTCTTCATAATATAGATCTGATGCTTAAGTAATGAGTTATTTTTTGTGGTTCGGTATATTTTATTAATATTATAATGTCAGAATGTATGTGTCATATATGCATAATATTAACACGGCATTATTTGAGTTCAGGAAATTTGTGCTTCGCTTGCAATAGATGATGTATTGCTTATATATATATATATATATATATATATATATATATATATATATATATATATATATATATATATATTCTTAAACTTGTATGCTTTGTTTCGTGTATTTGCTGTTTGCTCATGCATGAATAAAAATCTTATAGTATTCTCGTCATATAACACGAAGTTTGTGTTTTGTGGACAAATATAGATGATGACATTACAATTATTTTTGTCCGTAGAAGAGATATATATATATATATATATATATATATATATATATATATATATATATATATATATATATATATATATATATATATATATATATATATAGTTCTACTTGCTTGTATTACACTTGTGAGCATATGGAACTATGAAGGTTAAGAAAGAACAATGTCATGTCAGATTCCTTAATCCATACTGACAGTCTTTTTTAATCAACAGTGTATGCTATTAGATTATAAAAATTATACCAAATGGTTAAATTTATGCATAAGTGTTTACTAAATACTGTTGAAGGTCTAGATGTATATTATAATGAGTAAGCAATACTCCAGCACATGTAATAAAAGCCCCTTTCATCGTTTTAATTCAATCTTGAATAAATGCTACAGGAAGTAATATTTGTGAGTGTAGTGAAAACGGGTCATTTTTAATATTTATGATATTTATCTTAATTTACCTATGTTTTTACCGTTCAACTTTCAGGACAGATAGAATATATATCGGCATGGTGCTAATGAAGGAATATTAAGTTAGGCAATTGAAATATGGTAGTCAGATATATAGGTAGGTAGACTGGTAGGTAGAGAGGAAGGTAGGTAAGTAAGTAGGTATATCAAGACAGTCAAATAGAAAGTTATATATTAAGATAGGCATAACTATCTTATACTGTGACTTGTAATAAGCAAAACGTGATGGAGCATAGTTAAATTAAAAAAGAGTAGTTATTTTTGTGGCGTAATTTTAACTACAAATATCCTAAAACTCGTTCTGGATCATTATGACCAGGACCGGACAATGATCACTCTTTTACATACACGTTTATACCCTCTGGATACTGATGACTTGATCCAATACAAAAATCATACAACACTGCAGATCCAGGTGTTAGTAATAGGTCATCATCCAATTCATTTAACCTTTCAATTTCTTCCTTTAATATCATAAACACACGTGATTGTCGCACATATAATGACATTGACTGTTAGGTTCAAAACCTATATAATGATGTTATCTCGTGACATCCAGGCGATGATAATTTATATCAAAGAAAGTAATATTATGTATACCCATTTGTGTCTTCAATTCAGTTTTCTTATGTTTCTAATTGAACTTCCGCTTAATGCAAGAGTCTTTTTATACACTTGAGTCATGACTGCAATTGTATATGTAGTAAACTTTTGTTCCATATCATTTATATATTTTATTATTTGTTTCATCCTTTTATCTATATCCTCAATATTACCTTGTACCACACCGATATTATTTATCAGTTTTTGATCAACGTGTTCATTGGTATCTGTTTTAGCAGAAGCAAGACTCAACAGTTTTTCATCAGTAAGCTTTATTTTAAGAGTCGGTAAAGTTTGATCTTTTAACATTTTGATTTTGTCGTTCAAATCAGTGATATATAAATCATAAGTCGTGTTCATACTTCACATTTATTTTTTTAATTTTTCTTCTCATTTAACACTTTGGTTATTTCTGCCAAATAATTCTTCTTTTGCAGCCGTGACAAAATATTAATTTTAGCAGTTGTCTTATCTTACAATTTTATTACAGCACTTTTAAAATGATTAATCTCCACATCGTGCTGTTGGATTTCATTATTTCAGTCACGTTGGTATATTTTATAACTATGATCTTACACCATTGTATTCTTCCTGTGATTTATTTATTGTCTACATGTCAGTCTCCAATGCACATTATCTCTGACTTCACCTTTTTGTTCATTTGGTTGTAAGTATTGTTGAATGTTAAATATATTAACTGATATTTCGCTTGGTTCCTTTCCAACGGTTTGCAAGGCTTTTGCAGCAGTTTACGTGATATTAAATCTCTGCTTAAACAAGTCATGTGCATCTAAGATCTTTTTTGTGTTTTCGTTAATTTGTTTTTGCAACTCTTCGAATTTAGTAGCACTTTCGGTACCACCCTTATCGAATAATAGACGTTTGCTGTCTATTTGTGTTCTCCGCGTTTTTATACCTTACAAATGATTTTACTCCAAAGTCTTACGTATTTGAATATGAACACGTTTTAGTACAAACTGTTGAGTAGGTGCATTAAATATATTTAGCGAATAGCCTAAATTACGAATACGGTGGTTATTTCAGTTGTGTTATTGCTTATTGATTGATCTAGTGTTACATCTTTCTCGTCCATTTTCTCAAAGGAGTTTCAACTAAAGTCACTGGGACCTCCTATAGATAGTGTTCCTGTGGTGTTATTTAATTAACGTAAATTAGCAACTTAAGTTGTTTGAGATACGCGTAACACAGGCATACCGTAGAAATCACTTACTTTTCCGTCTTCATTTTAAATAATGATATTTAATCCGTTTATTGTACCTCTTTGTAATTGCTTGTGATATCCGGTAAGATTGTGTGAAACAAAATGACCATGAAAAACACTTTTAACAGGTACAGACTCTAGTAACCACGAATAAGGACAATTATTATATATTTTATAATGAGATATTGAAATATATCAGTGGACGAAAAATGATATCGCCACAGTGGCGATACCACTTTTATCGACACAGTGGCGATATCACATTTGGAACTACTTTCTTTTTCCATTTAGGAAGTATAGCTGCCTTATTTATGTTCTTCAGACCTGTGTTTCCATATGTATGCTTATTTATTTTTTTCTTCTCTCTTTCTCTCGCCCACCCTTCCTTCTCCCCGCCCAATCAGGATGAATTGATCTTAAAATGTGTAAAGACTGTTGATACATTTATGTAATCAAAGAAAAGGCGCCGTCAAGAATGCATACAAATAAACCCCAAACAACAAAATGCAGGTTTCAAGTATTAACATTTTTATAATTAGTTTTCCACCTGAATCATAACTGTCAGTGACTGAATTTACATGACCTGTTGCTATTCGATATTCTGTGTCGCCCATACAGTATGTCTGTTACACTCAACGACAAGTGGTACACATTTTTAAGAAACACTCTTGATTACATATAGTACTAAAATTTTTTAAGTAGCGATTTTGTATGTCATCACAATTATAATCATGTCGGAAAACAATGGATAAATCAGACATTGATTAGTGTCGATTGCAAACCGAAATTAAGTGACAATCGAAATTTGGGCGCAGCGTCTGTTACCGAAATAAACAAAAATAGCAGCCAAAATCTTTACAAGTAAACTCACAATCATTAAAATCTGTTGCTTAATGATGTTGCGCTCTGAAGTCTGTTGGAGCGTTCTGTCATGTTGCTATTGTATCCCCACCCCAGCAATGTTCACTGTATCAATCCGCGCAAAACGCGTGTTAGCGAAAATAAAAATCTCTTCATTTGCGGATGAAAACATTCATTAATTTGACAAAATACACAATTTGAAGCATTATATGTAGAATCTAAATTTGTAAAATGTCGCTGTCGTAAAATTATTGTAAAATTTCGGAACTTCCGTTTATCGATGTAGTAATGCAGCCGTTAATCGCATTGACACAGAATGGAGAAACACATCCATGCAAATCTAAGGCTTTTGCCTTAAAACATATATAATAAAAAGAAAATCTAATTTTTTTAGTAGATAAAAGCAAATATTTCACGCGTGAAGTGGAAACATACCAATACAATGTTTCTACTTCTCTCGTGAAATATTTCCTTATATCAGCTCATAAAACGTAGACATCCTCTATTTATATCATACTTTGGTGTTATGGGTCCGGCCAAAGAAAATATATACAATTTTAAGTTTTCAAATATCCGCAAACTGCAACGGATCTAGTAAATATCTATATAATTTCTGGCTATTGAATTCTAGCAATTTCGATCTTGAAGTTGAGTATCTTCATCGTGTAAATATTGTTAGGATTGAGAAAACGAGCTGCGTTTTGTTTCAAGCGCTCAGTAACAATACTTTCTTCAATGTCGGTATTAGCAATCATTCCCACTTTAATTTCGTACACTTCAAGATTATATAAATCGTCTGAAATTATAGTAGTTTTTGTTTGATTATTTCCCTTAATGTATTCGAATGTCTTGTTTGTTAAATATATCCTCTGTAATTAAATGGATAAATAACCATTTATGTTATCAATTGGATTTGCAAAATAGATTTCTTTTTCAGGTTGTCCTTCAGTGTTAATACACCTTTCCATTTTTATAGAAGAAATGTATACAGCCGAGTATTAAAGCTTTTCTGTTCACTTTGTATCCTTAGTTGATTTTGTTACATGCGTTATTTTTGTTTACTTCCTTACGTACATTGTAGCCATTATATAATTCATGTTGGTTGTAAGAGTCTCTCAATTTCTTTCAAAGTTGTATGAATTGTAATCATCGCTGCATGGTAAAGATTATTGTTGTATGTCTCACTTGCTATTTATTACTGTCAAATTTTGCCGTTTTGAAAATATTTCTGGAAATGGATTTGTCAGTTTCGTTGCTACACTAGCAATTTTAACTGGTTGTTCATTTACACTTTTTTACAAAATAGACAGCTGTGCTTTATATATACATCAATACCAAACATAATACAGCAATACCACCACCTACTTGAACTTGTATCATCTGACCCAGAACAAGAAAATAATTGCTTTCACTAATTAAACACTTGATATATTAAAGCAGTGAGAACAGGTCTACGAATGATACAAATGCCATTAATAACAGAGATATGATAACAAAATAAAATCGATGCTTTCGACACCGCTATCTTTTTGGACGAGGTTTTGGATCACATGTTTTAGTTTTTTATCTATTCTTTTGTTTTCCTGAAATATTTAACTATGTGGTCGACAGACACTCCTGTAATAGCAATAGTTGATACAGGCACTGTCAAAGGAAACAATGCATCTATTACAGAGCATCCAGTACACATTTATTTGCTATTATTGTCAGTGTTTTTTTTTCGACGTTCTCTTTTTCAACTTTCTGTTTTTCCACTGCTGACTTTTTCAAATGTGTCAAGCTGGAACTCAATGCAGTTATCCCGACCTACATAATATCATCCAGTAAAGTATATTATACCATTTGTTGTCGTGTAATCTTCTTTGATTGTCTTTAATTCATTTTCATCATCAATTGGTAGAAATTTACTCATCGGAGATGTTACTGCTAGTATGACTACATCTGACAATGACTTTAATCTTTTTGCCGCCCTTGCACGAACACATATCTGATAGGTATTCTTAATTTGTTTTCCATCCATTTGTTCCAATTCTTTGACAGCTAAACTATTTCCAGTTATTTCCTTGTATGCTAGAGTTGTTATACTAATGTTTAATTCATGTTTCTGTTCTTCTTGAATGCTACTAACTTGTCTCTCGTCGTTATCTTCTACGAAACCCAAATCTTTTTCATGTCGCTTTTGATCTATTTAAAAAGTGTAAAAATGTCAGAACTGGTGGTACAGATTTTAAATTATTTTTTTCCTGAACAAGGTTACACGTGAGATTATTATGAATAAAGTTATTCAATAGAAAATATCGATTCATATTTATATGATTCACACCTATCAAACAGAAGGTTCGCTTATAAGCTCTTGTGTCTGCAGCTTTAGTGGATGAATACAAAACGTTTTTAAACACATTTTAAAAGGAGATGAAACACAATATAAATTAATTAGGCCTCTTTTAAATATTGTTATCATCTTGCAAAAGAAATATGTCCGTCATAGTTTTTCATCACTTGTCATCACTGAGTTAATTTAATCAGCCAACAACTTTCGCTAGTATTCAGCTATGCCGGCTCCGTAATTATAATGACGTTTGAATTCGTTCGATACATCAGCAGGTTCCCCAAAATCCTAATGTACCGTTTTATGCTCTTCGTGTCCATTATCAATATAGTATTCATTTTTTCCATTGATGTATTTCCAGTCATGGTTTGGTGGAATATTAAAGTTATTACATATTATATTAAATTGTTTTAGATCTACTTTGCTGTTGGTTGAATTAAAAGATTGATGGTCGGGTAACGGTATTGAGCATTCAGACATTGTCAAATCTTAAAGTGTAATTAGAAAAATGTGTAATCACTTGTCGATAAAATAGTTGTTTTCTGTGTATAGATTTATTTCTTTTATCTCTTTTAATATCTCTTCAATTTCAATGTTAAACTGAGTTACAGGACAAGGATAAGGTGTACTGTTGCTAGCTTTTAATACAAATTTGATGTACATAATTTAACTATCACAAATTTTAATACTCAACTACATCGTGAGCATTTAGTTTATTATCCCGTAGTAGAAACTTTCAAGAATGTTTACATGTAAATTCCTGTGGATTAGCTAAGTTACACATTCCATTTCAAGAGATAAAAATTGTAGTCGACACTATTTACTTTGTCTGTTTTCCCTCTACGCCACAGTTTGACTGCCTGAGTTAACTTAAGTTATCCATTAAGAAGAGGCGATACAGCTGCACGTCGTTACCCAAAGCGCGCTATCTTTTATGCGCAAAACATTGAAAGATCTGACGTTGCATAACACAGTATGTTAAGAATATGGGAAGAACACGACCTGCAAGCATTGAATACATATGTCTATTTGGGTGTATCTGTCCAATATCTTTACCACTGACAATTAAGAATATATACAATAAATGAATGTAAAACACAGGAACATGGTCGCGTGACTTGCTAAACGAGCATAAACCTGCGAGCTGAATGAAATTTACTCAAGTAGGTGCAACGATCTCGGGTAGGAGATGGCACCTAAATAATTTGCCTTTTTATGTAAATATACTGTAATACATCCATCGATGATATTTTTCATCTTTTCTTTGATTGATTCTTATGTAGTTCATGAAATCGGAAAAATAGTTCAGTCAATGCATTAAGAGGATTTGAAATTAAAGGCTAAAGTACAAAACAAATTCAAAACACACACACACACACACACACACAAACACACATTTGCAACGTCAGCTTTTTACGTAAAATAAATTTATGTAAAGGAAATCTGAGGTACAGTGATGCATAAAGCCGTGATAAAAAATAGTTTTTCTGGTCAGTTGGGGTCTGTAAAATTATTTGTAATGAGGGTATTCGCCAGTTACTGGTGCTTTAAGTTGGAGTGTACTAACTTTGTATGAGTTAAAGATCGTACAGGCATATAACATTGATTTTGTTCATTCAAATGTCTGTGTAATAATGGCTTTGATATTTGACTGATGGAGGGTACGATTCTACGGCCGTATAATTTTGAAAACAAAATTGATGGAGGGCAGGTTATGTGGCCGGGAAATTGTTATATTTGTCATGGAAGAAGGATGTTTTGATATGCTTCTAAACAATTGTTGCTGAGAAGTTGGGTGTTGTCTGAAAAATTATTTCATGGAGATTAGTGGGTAGCGTATTTGGCCTAATAAAATAACTTTCCTCTATTTCGGAGATCACTATTGTTTATTATCATTTTACACTTCGCTCAAGTAAATATTACCTTCTTTAACGATTATTAAAATGAAGTACCTGTAGTAATTAAAAAAACTTATTTAAATACGAGTAACTTTAAGAGAACAAAAACAATTAGCAATTATTGTTTTTTGTTTCCTTTCTATTGTTAAAGCAGACAAACATGACAATGAATTTGTCATTTAAAATCACCCGGGTTGTTCTTTTCTGTTAACTGTATAGTCTCTGGATGTAAAAAGAATTACAGAGTCCTCCCCACACAATACCGCAGTAGATACAAAATGTGGAAATACAACTCTAGTGTACACTTGTAGGATTAACTTATCCGACATAAAATCTCTAACAGGTTTTATAATTCTTTTTTTATCTTAGTTACCTTTATAAAGTGTGTTTCAAAGTGGTCATGCTGAGCAGTTAATAATAAACTTTTTTTTCTGTAAATATTAACTAAGTTTATTGTCATACATCCATTTTATAGCACATTGTAAATCTTCATTTAGTTTACTCTCAGCAATGCTAACATATTGATCACTGACATATTGTGATATATCATCTGCATACATATATGTTGAATTATGTTTCAAACCCTTTGGAAAATCATTTATACATAAAATGAAAAAGATAGGGCCTAGAATTGATCCCTGTGGTACTCCAATGGAAAGTTCTTTAAAGTCTGGGACAGTACCTCTTTAACCCAATCTACTACTGAAAATTATCGCAATGAGGGTTTTGTAAGATTATATGCTGATATGTAGCAAAACTTTATAATTAACAGTATCCAGAACTTGACGTAGGTCTAAGAATAAAACTCCAGTTAATTACCACCTCATCAATATTCATTAGGCAGTGATCAATCAAACCAGTGACTCATTTGGACGGAAGCCTGATTGACACGGGGTATTCAAATTATGTTTTAATAAAAAGTCATAAAATGAATTGAAAAATTGTCATTCTAGAATTTTATTAACATTACAGATTTATAATTATTGACACTCGATTTGTCTCAGGACTTAAAAAGGTGGATAACGCTATCTATTTATTAATCGCCTACACAATTATTTGTTCTTATGGACTTATTAAATATGTAAGTCTGTGGTTCAAAAATGCAATCTATTGACAGTTTAAGAGTTTCACTGACAAGCCATCAAAAACAGTAGCCGTTGAATTAGATACATGTATAATGTCCCATCCAACAAAATGCTCGGTATATTTGGTGTCTGAAAAAAAAAAGTTTAATTTGACATATCCGGAAGTGATGAATAAAAGTTCTTACCAATATCTAACGCAATGCCACCCCAGAAATCATTGAAACTATTTGCAATTTTAATATATATATATATATATATATATATATATATATATATATATATATATATATATATATATATATATATATATATATATATATATATATATATACAGATTCGTCAGTAAAAGTTTTCCATCGGAGGATACTGCTTATTCATTGAAGAGCGACGCCACGTCGTCGTAAACGTATTGGAAACATTGTTAAATAGGACAGTATTAGAAGGGAAGTATTGTTTTATTTTGAGAGTAATTAAATACTTCCTGCAGCTCCAGTGACGACTGTGAGCTTGCAAGAATCAAAAAAAGTTCAGCAGTGTCAGAAAGCAAAAGAAAGAAATATTGCCCCTTGTACTCTTCAAAAGTTGCTGGAATGAAAGGAGATAGTTATGCAACAATAATTTATTTGAATAAAGACATTTTTCATTGGTTTGCTTTCCATCTTGCGTGAGCAACACTTAACTTGAGAATGTTTGTGTTTGTCAAATATATTACAGCAAATTGTATGACTGATGTATATAAAATTGCATACTATCGAAAGTTAATATCAAAATTGTGCTGTAGACAAATAAATGCAGTTCAGAGCAGTTTAAATTAGATGAGGCGCCTACACCTGACTCATTAGCAAGTGACCTATCAACACATGAACATTGAAGTTTCATGCATTTGTTTTGCTTCGATAACTTGAAATGAACATTTTGAAAAGAGAACAGGCTCACTGAGGATAACAAAGAGTTATTGTCAGTATTTCACAATATTTGTGAAAGGTTTAATTACAGTCAAAATGGTTACTATTTCCATTCCTTAGCTTGAAGTTCGAGGTCAGTAAACAGTTTTGAGTGTCTCGGGGGTGAAGGTTGGGGTGGAGTGGAGGTGACCTATTTTTCTCGTGTTGTCCTAAATGTCCATATATTCCATGTAACAAGTTTCTTTTAGGCCAGGAAATGGGCATTGCATTGGATACACACAGCGTTATATTTGATGCTTAAATTGGTCATAGTACTTACTTAAACGAGGTCATAAAGTGGTCAATATACACAAGCTTTTTAAATCTGCAGTAAACCTTGTGACAGAGGATTTGTAACAGAAGAGTAATAGGACAAAGACAGTTCTTCACTGAAATGAAAAGAAAAGACTGTGTTATGGCCTTTTCGTGATAATTTAAAGTTATCATGGCTGGATAACGTTGTAGCTTCTGGGGCGCATGGTGGTAACATCAGGAACAAACTGTAATGATTGATCATCTTGCAATTTAAATAATTACAATGTCAGCAAAAACTCTCATATGAGGCTACTTTCTAAGACACACGCACACACACACTTTTGTCTGTTTATGAGTGCGTGTGCGCGTGCAAATTGTATCATATTATTATTATTATCATTATTATTATTATTATTATTATTATTATTATTATTATTATTATTATTATAATTATTATTATACACTAAAATACAAGTAAACACTTTCTTGTCTAAATGTATTTTAATATTTTGAGAAAGCAGATTCTTTTGATTATTTTTCTTGTCCAATTGTGTTTCTTAAAATTTCCACCAAAACGAAAAAGCGAATACAGCAAAACAAATTGTCCACATTTTATTATATATCTGACTTTATTTATTGCCATCTAAATTGATCTTTCCAATAAAAGTATTTAGCTTCAAAAGCAACGTGAAAAGCAGAAAGAAAAAAAAAGATTCAGCTATAGTATATTCGTTAAAGAACCATAATAAATGTTTAATATCATCACAGGGTGAACCCATACACTATAAGTTACAGTCATTGCTGCCAATAAAACTAAATTACCTTTCAAGGGTCGATACATTTCAATTTATTCAAATTTTTAAATGAAATGACGATTTCAAATGATGGAAAAATAAATGGAAAACGTGGTGTTTTGAGAGATTCTTATAAATGTATATATAATGTTTTTACTAACACCACTGCACTGCTCCTCTTAATCAGACTGCATACAATTAAGCCTATCCTTCCTATTATGTAACCATACACGTGAATAAGGTAAACGAGGCAAAACATTGTAGGAATTTGAGACTGGTTCTTAAATTCACAACTTCTAAATGTTTTAAATTACTTCAACAGGAAATAGTTTTGACCCCAATGTTTAAACAGCAACAAGAAAGCTTTGAAGTTTTTTTAACATGTGTATTAGGTTATGATTTGTAAGAGTACTCAAGAGTAGGGGTACTCTATGAATCTATAATATGATAGAACGAGGAAGAAAAGTTCACATTAGTAAGAGGGGTGGGGGCTTTCTATAATTCTGATTTGATATTTCATATTTAATAAATCTAATTATAATATATTCAGCTATTTGTGTTGGTTGACTTAAGAAGGAGATATTTATCTACAATAATGTGTTGAGCCTACAATATTTGTTTTAATCTCATCGCAAAGAAAAAGCCTTTTGCTTTAAAAGAAAAAAATATTTTCCCTGTGCTAAATATCCATTCATGTATTGCTTGAACTTTAATTTAATTTAATTTCAATAGGCATTCTCAAATCTTCGGTACATGGAAGACAATTTTGTCCGGCTATGAAATAATTCTCAATTAAAAAAAAAACATTCATATAGTCCTTGAGGGATACATTTGCTATCAACCTATGTCCTTTTAAAATAAAATTTAAAACTCAGATAAAACTGGACGCAAAAGCAATGGTATGACTCTCAAGTAGCAATTTCCCTTTTATCAACAAGATATTGTCAGAAGAGCAGCAATAAAAGTTTAAATTGATGATATCTCATCAATAGATCTGTTCTATTCCCTCAGAAATAGGGCTTCAAAATATAAATACTGATGTTCGACAGAGCCTATATGAGTCTTCATAGTACATTACCAACTGAACAGCTCTAATAAGCTCAGCTTTGGTCTTTGTCCTCTTTCTGCGGTTCTTTGACTTGGTTTGGTGTTTCACGGCATAGCAACACAAGTAGGTTATTTAGTGCCGGGGCAATTCGAGTAAAGTGCCCTACCCAAGGACACACCACAATAGCCGACCAGGGCCGATATGAGAGTAGGATTCAAACCCGTACCCTTTTGGTCTCGAGTCCGGCACTAACATGACATAAGCAGACTCAGCTATCTGCAACGTATCGCAATATGAAAAAGAGTTAGGTAATACATTTTTATCGCACACAACAATTCCAATTTAATAAAAGTATATTCTTTGCAGTGACGAAACGCACTCTATATATCGGCAGTCCAAGCAACCTGATCACCACTGACCTCACTACATCGTCGGAGAACAACTTTGTAGAAATATCAAGAGCTTTCAGAAGCAATATATATATATATATATATATATATATATATATATATATATATATATATATATATATATATATATATATATATATCTGTGTGTGTGTGTGTGTGTGTGTGTGTGTGTGGTAACTATTTGTACCAGTGGAAAATCTGTATTTACAAACTTAAATACATCATACAGTATACAGTATAAATTGAATGTGTTTTAAAAGTATGATCTAAACTAAATTCATGCCGCAACTGTAACACTATCAGGATAAAACTAAGTGGATTTTGGTTTTAGTTTTGGATGTCTTTCCAAGTGTCAGGTAATATTTATATCATGTACAAATGAAATCCTTTATGAGAAATTATTATTGTTCTTACCCAGTCTTCTCAAAATGATATCAAGATACATAATATCCGTACGTAATTGAAATTTTAAGTTTAAGAAGATATTAGTAAAATAAACCGTGTATACTACATAGATTAATAGAAATATATACTTGTTAAAACTGCTATTGTATTTGTAATCAAAACCTCTTTTGTAAAAATAAGTACCTGAATCAGTTGATTAAATAGTATAATATAGTATTAAATAGTATAATATAGTATCAAATAGTATAATATAGTATTAAATAATGTAATATAGACGATTTAGGCACATATTTATAATAATCACGCCCATTTTAAAAGGGTAGTAAATATGTGGAAAGTGTCTAAATAAAATTGTATATAACTCTGCAGGTTTTGGGTAAGACCGCCCACTTGTGGTAACTGTTTTTTCTCTACCTGTAGTGAGTGCTGATTTAGCACTTTGTTCGCTCATGGTGGGTTCGGGGCCACATGTATGCAGTCATAAGCGTGTAGTTAGCGAAATCTAGGTCATTTACCAGAGGTAACAGAGGTATTCGTTATCACTGTAGGTTTAAAATTACACAGTTTACACTACTCAGGCATTTCATTCATAGATTCGTCGCTGATAAGCGGAGAACGTTTTATTAATCTTCTTATTCACGACACATCCCACTAGTGAAAGAAATAGTTCACAGTCAGATTGAGTACATCAATAAAGATATCCCAAATATTGTCGTAAATTGTATTAAAGACTTTTACGACAAAGGTCTTCTTTGCTTTCCTGCATGAATCAAGTATGCCACTTGATGCAATTGGTGAAATGACAAAACAAATGGAAGAATGCTCAAAATGAAACTGCATACAGTTTTATTACCTCAGTTACAATTTTGATATCAACAGACGTTAGATAAAAGGAAACTTTAAAAAAAAAAAAAAAAAATCTTTAGCCAATACTGTAATGCGGCCAAGGAAAACCCGCCTTTCTTAGTCCCTTTCTTAGTCTAATTGCTACCTTAAAACACTATTGCAACTCTTAATATGAAATATTGTATATCTAATGAAAAGTAGAGGCAAATATTCGTATGCGCAAGTATCTCTTACAATTGTAAAAAAAAAAACATGAATTTAAAAAAATAACGTGTTTCGTAATAAATGATTCTCTCAGCTGTAATCAAATCGTGTTTATATTGCATTTCGAACAATCTGCAACGGTTGATAGGTCGGGCTTGTTCTAAAAACAAAACATATGTCACTGAAAGGAATGAGAGTAAATATGTATTGGATGGGAAGCATGGTGTAGTAAATTAGTAGAACTAGAGAAATGTGTATAGGATGGTTTTTGTAATTCAATGCCTTAAAATAAGCATGTTATAGTAAATTAATATATGATATGTTACATTATTGCTTCTTGCATCATATGAGTCTAGTTCTAAGCTGTTCTATTTCAGTACATCATAGGTAGAGAGAGGGCAATCAATATGAATGCATTGCGATGCACCGTATGTGTGCGTGTGTGTGTGTATATATATATATATATATAGAGAGAGAGAGAGAGAGACAGACAGACAGACATACAGACAGACAGACGTAAATAATTTCACGATAGTTTGATACATTAAACTTTTTTTAAAGTAGATCATGTGGTAATCATCTTTGTCCTGTAAAAGTTAAGTGTTTTATGAACGTTTTAAATGACTTGCTTGTAACGAATTTCCGAATATTAAATATGCCCAATCTATCTGTATGTAAAAAGTCCATGATCATACCATATTAAGACAATCGATACGTTATACAATAAAAGATTTATAAGCTCTTTGTGTGAGCAAATAAAGTTTACAGGGATTATGAATAACTGTTTTTAGAAACTAATATTTGTTAACTGGTGAAGTAACAAACGTGCAGACCATATTTGCATTCAAGATTTTCGCTGAAACTTTGGTTTATCAAAATAATATAGTTTTAGTTTCGCATTTTATGCACACACACATACAAAAAAATCAAATGAAGATTATTAGTGTACTAAATGTATGAATCACGCTGATCATATTAATTTTATAGTATTGTTTGTAGCTAACTAAGCGTACTGTTCTATTTTTAAGGCATCATAGAGAGAGACAGGGCAATCAATATGAATTCACTAACAGCAACAATCAATTGCTCAACAAAGATCTGTTTGATCAATCGTGCATGTTGGTGCGAACTCATTTCAACACTACAACAGTAAACTACGCAAACAGTGACTCCTGAAACACACTGTACACTCTTCCATTCATTTAATTGCATTTCTCTCACCTTTCTCTACATCTTACTGCTCTGTGTTAACAACAAACATACCACATCCTTGTTTTAAGCTCGCTAGAAACATTTCCTGAGCAATCTGGGTCTTCTTTACTGTAGGTATCCCAACTGTTACACAAAGTATAAGTATGATACAGGAATTTAGTTTATGAAAGGACAAATTTGAATTTTTAAAAACGTAAATTGAGAACAGTTAATTCATCGGATCAAAATAAACTATCCTTACACCTAAACAAACCAACAGATAACGTTAAGCCCAGACTTAAGTGACGTGATTTTGAGACTTGATTGTTAATACGTAAGACCGAAAAGGATAAGCGTGATTCAATCAAATGGCTTTTAAGACACTCCACACTAAGACCCGTGAACAAATCAGCTGTTATAGTTTACCTGATTGTTAATATCTCAGGCCATGACTTAACCAGGATTGAAAAAAAATGGCTGTACAATGAGACTTTGTTACTACCACTCACACCCAGGCCCACCGAGAGGGGGCGGAAGGGGGGGGGCATGTGTGTGTGTGTGTGTGGGGGGGGGGGGGCAATAGCCTAGGGGCCCGGCGATTTCTAAGGGCCCACCGTCAATTCAGTTATAAAAAATTTATTAATCTTGGCAGTACATATTAAATTTTGTTCCTTGCAAGAGTCTAAGCTATGGTATATTACTTCAGGTTTTATATGCAAAACTGTGTACAGTATTTATATACAAAAAAATTAAACTAGTTTAGGGGCCCATGACTGCTCTGCCCAGGGGCCTGTAATTTCTGTGGGCGGGCCTGCGAACATCACGACGTATAAATAAAGTCACCCAGTGTGTTAAATAGTGCTGCTGAAGACTAAAGCGTTGTCGACCAATCCATATATCATACTGCGCCCACGGGTTAATGTGAAACTTGTTCACGAGATAGGCATAATTTAAAGTAAATAACATATTGATCCATTGAGTCACATGAGACATTTATGTATAACTTAGGTAAGTGCATACCCGTTGTTTGTTTTCACCATTCTTCAGTTAATCGATAGCAGATCGTAGCTTAAATATCCAAGATAACCCACGAGATGTTCAAAATCGTATAACGATAGTATTATTGGGCTTGGGACGTGTAAGATGAGAACGTTAAAACCGATAAATAGTTACTAATTAATACATTATGTCCACACTATTTTTTTTTAATTTACGAAAACAGAGACTTAGATGCTAAGAGATGAACGTTACGACTAATACAATGTTCTCTAATACAATGTTCTCATCAGAAATGATATCAATAGATCGTTACTCTTTGTATAACGTAAATGTCGTTCACTGTAGTAAGCACGAGTTTATTTATATTCAATAAACTTAGCTCGTTTAATATTTATGAATTTGAATGTATGACTTGGCCAGACAATTAAAAAGCACTTTTTAATTACATACAGTTAACTAATTGATTTGGTTTTTGTTTCATGTAGGATTTTGGATAATCATAATCTAAACCCAAAGATACGTTGGTATTTATATGTAACTGTGATTGTCCATCAGTAGTTATTGAATCTTGTGGTAAGCCAAAATACATCAATGGAATTAAAGAGATAATATGTCAAATGTCAAGAAAATTGTGTTTTGTTTACAGGTTTAAAAATGCAGAACTGGAAAAAAATACAGACACACGCAGAGTTTAACCAACTTTGTGACCTCCACATTGTACAGATCATATATTCTTTACAATAATTGTACAAATATACAAACTAGAGGAGAGAAAATAAGTGTAACAAATTCTGAATTTTAATGGTGAAACAAGTAGAAAATTCCTTTTGTTACAGGAAAATATTTTAAATTGAAATTGTAACATTGGAAAGTTTATTGGATGTTAATTAATCTATGAAATAGGAACCTACTGCTCCTGTAATAAATAGAATGAGCAGGCCATTGAAAACGAGTGTTATTTTATGTCCATAGTAGTCTGCAATCCACGTTATATGACTATGGTCCAACGAAAATCCAAAGACATGCAGACAATAGAATGTTCATTAAAGTGCAACGAACAAATTTCTTTCTGCAGAAAGTTTTGTCAAGAAAGGCTGGCAATACCCTAAAATTAGAATGAATAGAGCTAAAATTAATCTTTTCCTCTGCGAACTTGTTTCTTAGCATATATGTAGATTTTCTATTGAGAACATCCACTTTTAATCGGGACCTGTGACCCTTCTTGTGAGTCTGGAATGCCTGACCCCAGAAACATGATTACTTTATTTGTTGTGTAATTACAGGGCAACTGAACTCCTACAAAGCCTGACGTGTACAGCTAATGCGATGAGTTCGTCTAGAGAACAACAATAGCACCATAGCCACCATTACAGAATGTACCCATAAGCAGCCCATACATAATTAGATTCAGTTTTTGCGCTTAAAGCATCAATAAAATGAATGAGGTAGACACCAACGTTTAAGCCGATGCGACATCTCACTTCTTTCTGACAATCAATAGATCAATCTTTCAAACGAGGATGTATGGTAACCAACTCTGATACCAAGAGTAAATTACACGTGTTTCGCTTCTCATCGCAAGAAATAATTGCGACCTTATTCAAAGAGCTTTCACATTATGCGACTTTAATTCAATTTCTTAGTTGGAGGTACTTTTTCAACCATAACACCATGCAAGAGAAGATACGTGTTCTGTCTACAGTATCATTTTTAGAGGTCGGGTTATGCGCTCTTAGATTACCATCTTTGCACTTAGTAGTTCCTAGATAAGTTACGTGAGTAATGTTTTGTGGTAGAATTCTTGTAGTGCATACCATCTCTTAGGTTGTTACTTCATATACTCGAGTTTCAATGGTTTTTAAAATCAATCTGCAGCAAAAGTAATTCCTTTATAAACGTGCTAGACAATACAGACAAAAATTGGCTAAAAAAAGTGAAGTTGTCAACATGACCAATCCGACTGTGCAATTTTAAACAAATCTGCTTCTGTACAACCAACTCACAGATCAGTAGCTAATTAGATTGCATTCTGTACAACTAACTCACAGATCAGTAGCTAATTAGATTGCATTCTGTACAACAAACTCACAGATCAGTAGCTAATTAGACTGCATTCTGTATAACCAACTCACAGATCAGTAGCTAATTAGACTGTATTCTGTACAACTAACTCACAGATCAGTAGCTAATTAGAGTGCATAATAAAGAAAAGAAGAAAACGCGAATTTTCTTGATGGACTGTAGTGAAGCCAGGGTTTTGCAATCTGCTGTCGTATACTGGACAGTAGATTTGAGACTATGCTGTATCAAGGAAAGTATATAATCCATCATTAGAACCCCCAATGTACACAATACGTTTGGCAGTGACAGCTAAAACATTTCAAATAAAAGAGAAAAAAAATGTTTTTAGAATATTCCATCGACTGGTGAAATGAATTGAAGCATCGCATTGAAAGTGCACATAAAATTATAATTAACGACACGCATCATCAAAATCCATTAGCCTACTTACTGAGGCAAAGATTATCGATTGTGTTATCATTTAGAAGTAAACTCCTGTTTCTCTGCACCAAGAGTTTTAAACAATTATTGGGAGGGAAATAATTTTAATTTTAAATAGTGTCTACCTTACAAATTTTTTTTTGGAAATGGTGAACAAGATGTGATGAACTGTACGTAACAAAAGGTGATAAAATAGATATATAAAAATAATATATGTTTCACAAAAATGCAATTGTTACAATACAGAACGAATGTACGTCAAATTGTAATATCATTAGCAACGGTTAGTAGAACATTGACGGCTTTAAACAATTAAATTGTTTTTAAAAAAGTTGCTAAACCAAGATAACAGTTTGAGTTGACTACTTTGTGTAACAGTTAAGTTTCCTAACTGTTACTGTATGTGCAGTATAGGTTAGATAGCGCAGTGTTCCCGTTAATACGGTATATAATAGAAAAGTTCAGAAAGGATAGACCAAGCAGTGTTTCCATTAATACGGTATATAATATTAAAGTTCATAAAGGAGAGACCAAGCAGTGTTCCCATTGATACGGTATATAATATTAAAGTTCATAAAGGATAGACCAAGCAGTGTCCCCATTGATACGGTATATAATATTAAAGTTCATAAAGGATAGACCAAGCAGTGTTTCCATTGATAAGGTGAAAGCTAAAAAAAAAGCAAACAAAAAAAACAAACATTTTAACATGAAATAGCAACACTTAAAGTGCTAGTGTGAAAATGGTATGTGTTACATACCAATATGTCAGAGAAAATTTGCCGTAGAAGTGATTGTTTATGGGCCGTTCGTTTTTTACTGAGGAGCAGCGCATACACAGGATCTCTGATGATTAAAAAGTGTTGATACTCAACAATTAGTAACATTGTTCTGTAGCCAGATTTACTTATGAACATATGAATGAACCAGTTATTTTAACGTGAATGATATGTTATAAAATTGTGAGTACTACCTCATAATAGACAGCTGTATTATGACCATGATCCGAGATCATACTACCGATTTAGATTGAGCGTAGCGTCGGTTGTGGTGTAAACAAGTGAAATGTACAGCTTCCCATTACATTAGCAGCAAGCCAGATGACCATAGCAAGTTTTTAAATGTTCACACCTCTGCTCACAAGATATCTCAATACTATTGTCTTTAAAATGTACTGTGCGGATTGAGGCAAACTAAAATATTCATATGATTCGTCGCTTTTACGAGCGAAACGTTTGCCGCCAGATCTTAGAATTCGTTTCCAATGAGGTTTTTTGGAGGACACGGTCAGCAAAAATATTGAAATATTGAAACGTGTTGTAGTGGCAAAACCGGTTGCGATGGGCGTGGGAACCTGTGTGTTTTACGTGTTTCTAAGGGCAGCCAATACTACGCTCAATCCATTTCGGTAGTACTCCAAGCCTGCAAGAGCTTATCAGCGTTGCTGTACCAACGTGATGCTTAAGCCCTTAAAAAGAGAATTTTGTTGTTTGCTTTGGGTGGTATCTGTAAAGATTGACAGTGATTGCATTTATTTTTCTATTTGTTTTTTGTTTTATTTTTTAAAAATTGGCATTGTTTCTAATAACAATCTGTCTCGCATTCAAAATAATGCTCATATCACAATAATAGATGCATTAGATGAGTTTTCTGTCTGTGTCCCATCTAAATTGGTAAATCTATTTATTAGCCGGAATACTTATAATGTAACTATTTAGCAATATATCTGAGGCTAAAGTGGTTCTCCCACAATCTCATGCAGCAAGTTTCTCTCTTTCAAAATCTCTCAGTGTCACGTCAGATTCCATTTAATGGAATCACTGATTTCCTGTCTGACTGAATTATAAACAAGTTAGTCAAATCGTAAACATCTACCATAGTTGACAATAACAAAACGCAATAGTTCTATATATAAATCATAGCTGTTAGATTTTTTCTACAGCTGGATTGATTTTACGGATAATAAAATCTCCCCTCGGACTAATGCCATTTTGGGTCCCAGATTTACACAATCTTAGATTAATTCAATGTGAAATGAGATATTTATATCATACACATTTCTTTTTCAGGTCAATAATTTGGAACTAAGCATGCAACATGTTAAAGAATTTTCTGCTATAGTTTTAAATTTAAACTTAGATTTTTTTTAAGTATCACCAATTCTTTTATCTAGCTTTCTATCTGTCTGTATGTATGTATGTATGTATGTATGTATGTATGTATGTATGTATGTATGTATGTATGTATGTATGTATGTATGTATGTATGTATGTATGTATGTATGTATGTATGTATGTATGTATGTATGTATGTATGTATGTATGTATGTATGTATGTATGTATGTATGTATGTGTATGTATGTAGAAGTATGTCTATCTATCTATCGATCTATCTATCTATCTATCTATCTATCTATCTATCTATCTATCTATCTATCATTACATATTTATGTCTGTACATGTATGTCTTCCGTCTGTCTATCTATTAATCTGTGGTTGTTTGAATGGTGAAAAAAGAAAGTCCAGATTAAACAAGGGTCACGTAAATTTCAGAGAAAATTGGCGCCACCATTAAACTCGTCGCGTCGTCATTAGTGTATGTCCCACCGAGGCAGCGTTGCTGTAGGTACGAGTCGGCGCGAGTAGATACGATATTGTACCTTCTGCCATCTGGTGTGCAGTCCGAGGTTGAACTCCGTATGGTCCTGCTCCACCGTTCTGAGCCAGGTAGTCTTCGGTCTTCCCACTGGGCGCTTCCACCCCCGCGCTGGTTTGCCATTTGCAGGTTTAAGTGCATGATTGTAATCCATATCAGGGGATGCTACCAGACTCAGATTAGTAATGTTAAAATAATTGTATTTTACTTTGTATAGTCCATGGGAGTTGAATGAGTAAAATTGTTGCTCCACGTGACGAATTGCATTTATTAAGCTGCTGATACTAAATCTAGGTGAATGATCCTCATCCTTTGTGCAGTGAATTATCCTATTGTAATCTGTATGCAATATCAATGGTCAAACATATTCAAGGAAGTTTTAGAATTCTATACTCAGAAGGAAATAAATGACAACAAATAATTTGCATGTCTTTATTACTAAACAATTTGTTGCGTCTTTTGATATCATGCTAGTTGCACAGACACAGATCAATATAACAGAAGTTTTGCAATATTTAAATCATATGACTGGCAACAGCTGTCTTATTTGACCATTTATGACAAATTCATCCTTAAACCCACGCCAAATTTATTTATCTAAACACGTTTCAAATGCCATCTATCAGGGTTACATATCCGGTTTCTGTATAAAGCTAATCAATTTGAGGGAAAACAACACTCTAACTGAAACCACAAATTAACGTTGTGGCATGCATGGAGCTTACTCAAATGTCCTTGAGTTGCACCGAGGCCGGTCCTTATGTCCACAACCTGTTTAAGCCTGCCTGGTTGTGGTTTTCTTGCTACAACTCTCACTCTTCCTTTCACTTGAGAAAAGTAAATAGTGAAAGTCCATGTGATTAAACATACTTCCAAAACAGAGTTGCACTTGGCAACAACTATAAAAAAAACTGTCGTAGATTGATGTAAGCTACCTGCTTAGATAATTCCCAGGTTACAAATACAACGAAATATGCAGTATGACAAATTATCTCCATTTGGACCAAGCTTTCATTCTATTTCTATGCAAAGTATGATGCGAAATCAAATGTGTCTAAAACCTGACGTTGAATATTTGTTGTGTATGCGCCAACTAGATTATCAATTCACACGTAAAACTCTTTGATTATCTTTAACTTTTCTAAGAGACACGTCTATGCCTAAGACACTTGCTTCTGAATTAAAGTTGCTTGATGTTACACTTGCTTCTTAATAAAAGTTGCTTGATGTTACACTTGCTTCGTAATAAAAGTTGCTTGATGTTACACTTGCTTCTTAATTAAAGTTGCTTGATGTTACACTTGCTTCTTAATTAAAGTTGCTTGATGTTACACTTGCTTCTTAATTAAAGTTGCTTGATGTTACACTTGCTTCTTAATTAAAGTTGCTTGATGTTACACTTGCTTCTTAATTAAAGTTGCTTGATGTTACACTTGCTTCTTAATTAAAGTTGCTTGATGTTACACTTGCTTCTTAATTAAAGTTGCTTGATGTTACACTTGCTTCTTAATTAAAGTTGCTTGATGTTACACTTGCTTCTTAATAAAAGTTGCTTGATGTTACACTTGCTTCTTAATAAAAGTTGCTTGATGTTACACTTGCTTCGTAATAAAAGTTGCTTGATGTTACACTTGCTTCTTAATTAAAGTTGCTTGATGTTACACTTGCTTCTTAATTAAAGTTGCTTGATGTTACACTTGCTTCTTAATTAAAGTTGCTTGATGTTACACTTGCTTCTTAATTAAAGTTGCTTGATGTTACACTTGCTTCTTAATTAAAGTTGCTTGATGTTACACTTGCTTCTTAATTAAAGTTGCTTGATGTTACACTTGTTTCTTAATAAAAGTTGCTTGATGTTACACTTGCTTCTTAATTAAAGTTGCTTGATGTTACACTTGCTTCTTAATTAAAGTTGCTTGATGTTACACTTGCTTCTTAATTAAAGTTGCTTGATATTACACTTGCTTCTTAATTAAAGTTTTTAATATCTTAAGACTGAAATACAGAGTATGATTATTTAAAACTTAATTGAGATCCCGGGTCCACATAAAATAGATTTGATGAGCCAGCTATAAGCAAAATGTTATTCGTCATTTACGCTCCAGTTATGTCTGAAACTTAAATTGAGATCTGATTTAGAGGAAAATGTGGGGTCAGATAATTCAGATTTTTGTTTTAGGGAAATATAATTTATTTGTTCAATCTGGGACGAGACATCTTATTTGATTCAGAATCAGGATCACTTTGCAAAATTTATACATGTACCTAACTTCGGATGAAATTTTTGGTGAAATTCTAACCTAAATACATTAATGACATATTGTCAGCTACTTTTCTTTTGAATATTTAATACTGATATGAAAGTCTGAGAATGCTTTGCATCCCAGAACAAAATTAATACGAAAATTTAGATTTTGAGTTGTAACTGAGGGGAACGACACGTAAATTTGGAAGAACAAAGTAAATATGTTAGTATACACCTTTACTTGATAAATACTTACATGCAAAGAACCAACGTAGTATGAAGCTGGAAAAAGTTGAAAATAGTTTTAGAAATGTCTCATATTTTGTTATTTTAACAATGCCAACGCAAAATATTAGCTCAGTTACAGTGATTGTCTAGTTCATTTGACCAATAGAACATTGATTGTCTGGTCCAATTGACCAATAGAACAGTCATTGTCTAGTTCAATTGACCAATAGAACAGTCATTATCTAGTTCAATTGACCAATAGAACAGTCATTGTCTAGTTCAATTGACCAATACAACAGTCATTGTCTAGTTCATTTGACCAATAGAACAATCATTGTCTAGTTCAATTGACCAATAGAACAGTCATTGTCTAGTTCAATTGACCAATAGAACAATCATTGTCTAGTTCATTTGACTGACCAATAGAACAGTAATTGTCTAGTTCAATTTACCAATAGAACAGTGATTGTCTAGTTCAATTTACCGATAGAACAGTGATTGTCTAGTTCAATTTACCAATAGAACAGTGATTGTCTAGTTTAATTGAGTTATAGAATGCAAAACCTGCTCGTCTTAAGTTCTTCCTTCCAGAGCAAATCACAGCCAGTTTTTATGTTTGCTGCCTTTGAAAAACATACCTGTAAAATAAAACTAGTCATAAAGGAAATTCTAGTGCACGTTTGACCATCTCTTTTTCCTTAACCTTGCCTTTATTATTTCTCCCTGGTTCATTGCTTACAGTATTGTTGATGGTCATTCTCGGAATATCCCTATAACTGAAGTGTATATGTCCACTTGATGGATGTATATATGACTACTTAACGATCTATTATGGTATTATTTTGGTGTGAAGGGTATGATTATCTATCCAGTCTACTGTAAACGACAGAGCACATGCGCAGGACATTCCAGTATAATCAAGATTTTCTTGTTTCAATACACACTTGATAACTTGGTAGAAATTATTTTCCATTCAAAGGTTGCACGTCAAACTTTCATGAGGATAACACTGCATATTATCAATAACTCAAAGACTGCTGACGCCTTTAAGTGTATCAAATTCTAGGTCCACAGTAAATAAATAAACACACGCACATATCCGCTTTTGTACAATCAACGCGTACTGCGTAGCTCGAAATGACGTCATCGACACGACTTCTGTTGTTATCTTAGTGCATCGTAGCACTCTTGCTCCATTCGGAACATTGTCGTCTCTTTCCGATGCGGGTCGATTAACTTAGACTCTCTGAAAAGACTCGGAGGTAATAGTAGTGATACTTCCCAAATTGGTAAGTTTTTGGCGGGCGAACATACAGCTAAAATGACAGGTGTTGAAAATAACACTCGATGATCTTTCAACAATCAAAGAAATACCGGCACTTTTTATTTTTAGTGTTATTTTTGCATCTTTGTGATGAAGCAATTGAAGAAATCATTCGGTTTAAATAGCATGACACTATTGCTGTTTGTGATGACATGCCAGCTAGTTACTGTGACGTCTCTGAAGTTATGTGACGTTATGACCACCACTGGCTTGAGGGCAGCTAAAAATGTCCATTATTTACATTTGCGGTTTTCAAAAGCATGCGATGGAAAATGCTGAGGACGTTCCGATTGGATCATACTCCTCACAGTGGGTTACCTACCTTTGGAAGGATATTACTACTGCCACCATTCGGAACTACCTCGGTTATTTCTGCGAGACAAAAATATGCCTCGGATGTATGTCGGCGCAGTAATTTACAGAAATATCATACGCTTTGTTCGCCGGAAATTTCTCCCCTAACAAAGAAACACCAATCTATTCGGACCACCTCGGTTATTTCTACGATTGGATTGATTGTTGGATTGACCGAGAGATTACGAATAAAAAGAGTTCGATCATTCGTAACTCCTCGGTCAATCCTTGTTTCGTAAATAGCCGAAGCGGACAGAATGGCAGCTATCGACATACATTCGAGGTATGATCCGTAGGATTGACCTGGAAGGTGCGAATGCTCTGCCACAACGCTATAAATTATGTGGGAAATTGCTACTTTGAGAAAACCGTACGCTTTGATAACTGCATCACACTTAATTTATATTTCCTTTTCTTCTGTCTTTTCTCTACAATAGTTCTAGTGCAGAATGTGAAGACTTTTACCTAGGATGACAAAGTCAGGAATTCTTTACTTGCATAGGTGGGGCACATGACTGACGAAGTTACAAGCTACGACATGGTAGAAGTCTCAATATGGGCATAACGTCACAATGAAGCCATCTGAGCCGCCGTACGCAGTCTAGTTTCTAATCCATCATTTATGAATGGATTTCAATCTGTGATTAGAGAAGGAAGGTAGTATCCAGTTAATGTACTTGTCTACTGATGCGCGGAGACAATCGACTAAGGCAGTGGTCCACAACGCAGTGCCCGCGGGCGCCATGGCGCCCGCTGAGGTTTTTTTGTGTGCCCGTGGAAGAGGTTATACGGAAAGAGATTATAATAAATAATGAAGAAAAAAAAAATGAAAAAAAAGGGGTTAAGTTAATTGGTTGGTGCCCGCCACTCTCTCATAAACTCGCAAATGTGCCCGTAGGCACAAAAAGGTTAGGGACTCCTGGACTAAGGTCTCACTGGACAGTTTTGAGGTGAATATATATTGGACTAAGACAGATTTCAGAAAAATGAGAATAATTTTACATTAAAGATACAAATAAACACTAACCAATTTTTTTTTTTTTTTGGAAAGCATGCTTATCAGATTTTTAGATATTCAGGTTAATTCTTTGTACAACTGATAGCTTGTATACTGAACCAGCACTACCCCCAACCCCTCTTTTATAGTGTTGATTTTCGACAGGCAATGGATATTTTAAATTTTTCTCTGACAAGGTGGCTCAAACAAACAATATTTGCCCCTTGAATGATTGAAGATCGCTGTCATTATAACATGTTGGCATGCTTTTCGTTACCCTTCAACCATACAAAAATCGGAATCGAATTCAGTTGAAAGAAAATGATAAAGTCAACGAAAATTATTGGAGTCCTTGGCAAGCCTTTTACGACCTGCCGTAAATAGGCCGCGCACGTTTTCCGTTGCGGAAAATGGACGTGATATCAATAATTTTATCTTACTGCAAAAACACCAACATACCTTTTTCTTTGTGTATTTAATAAGAGGATTCTATGATCTTCAACCCGTTTAGATTTGATGAATATTTAAAAACTCATTCAGTTATTATTTTATTGACATTTAGTGACAGTATATCCTTTCCATAATTTTCGCTGTAATCGTCCTTACTTGCATATAAATATTCAACTAGGAACAGCGCAAGAAAATACACACCAACCAATACAATTGTATGTGATTTTAAAACGCTTGGACCCTTGGCTCTGTAAAAATATGATTGATGTTTTTCCGAAAGGTAAATATAAGAACAGTTCAACTGCGAAAATCCATAAGATATTTATTTGGTTTTTAGCTTTACCGGCCGAAGACCAGAAGAGCTTGTGCAATGGCCCGTTGTCCGTCGTCCGTCATCCAGCGTCTTCCGTTAGCACACGGTTTTATCACCACTCCTCCTAAACTACTTACACTAAAGTCATGAAACTTGGTGCCCAATTTCATCCAAAGGTCTAGTTGTTGGCCATTTTGAAAATCTTGTTATCGCCATTTTTCCTGAACAGATAGTCATATCGACATGGAGTTTTAACTGAAAGATGAATTATGATATATAGTTGGTTCTAGATGAAAATAGTGCCGATCTGAAATCCGACATGACAGCCACGGCGGCCATCTTAACATTTTGTTATCGCTACTCCTCATGAACAGATGGTCCTATCAACATATGTTTTTTATTTAAATATATGATACGTATTTGTTCTTAAATAAAATGATTACCAATCTGACGTCCAACATGGCTGCCATAGTAGCAATAACATTTTTAAATTTTGTTATCGTTAATCACCCTCAACAGTTCATCATAATTACATGGAATTTTCAAATATTGCTATCGCCACTCCTCCTGAACCGATACTTGTATTGACATAGTATTTTCACGACAAGACTTCCTATGATATGTAGTGTGTATTAAATGAAAATAGTTGGCCATCTTACAAACATCGCTATCGCCACTCCTCGTAAAGGGATGGTCAATATTAATATGGGATTTTCACTAAACGACTTCTTGGGATATCTAGTTGAGCTTAAATGAAAATGGGACACCGCGAACATCCACAAAATCTCCTATAGCAGCTATCTTGCAAATCTTGTTATCGCTACTCACTAAAATAGTTCGCATGATATTGTGTTGGTCCTGAATGAAAATGGTTCCAATCTCACCCCAAGCACTGCTGCCATGACAGCCATTTTGAAAATCTTGTTATCGCTACTTCTTTTGAACGACTGGTCGGCTTGACATGGATTTGTCACTAAAACACTTCTCACTATATGTAGTTGGTCCAGTTAAAAAATGGTTACGATCTGAGCACAAAGAGTGGCCACTACAACTGCCATTTTAAAAATCGTTTTATGGCTACTTCCTGAACGAATGGTTTGTATTGACAACATTTGTCCACTGAAACATTTGTGATGATATGTATTTTGTTCCAAATGAAAATGCTGCTGACCTCCTCTCGCAAAACGTCTGTCACAGTTTCCATCTTTAAAATCCGTATGTCGCTTCACCTCCTGAACAGATAGTTACATCGGCATGGAGTTTCAGTAAAAACATGTCTTAGTTGGTCCTAAATAAAAATGGTGCCGATATGTCCTTCCAATATGGCCACCACAGCGGCCATCGTAAAATTTTCTTTTATAGCTTCTAGTCCTGTACAGATGGGGTTTTCAATGGAGCACTTCTTGTTGCAATACATAGTTGGTCCTATATAAAAACAACACCAATCTAACATTCAAAATGGCTGCCTTCACGGCCATCTTGACCATTGTTCTAACTACTTCTGCAGAAGGGATGGTCATATTAACATTGGGTTTTCACTAAATACTATAACAATATGTAGCTGGTCTTAAATGAAACTGGTGCTGATCTGACCTCCAACATAGCATATAGCGACACATCTAACATGTCATCACTACTCTTCTTTAACGAATGATGCCATTGACATGGTGTTTTCATTTCACCGAAACACTTCTTGCGATATGTAATTGGTTCTGAGTGAGAATGGTTATGATCTGACTATCAAAGTAGCTGCTTTATGGTGAACGAGTTTGTGAATCAGGCCTAGTTGACATTAGGGTCATGTCGAAAGACTACTGCTTTGAATTTTGTAGTTCATCGAGCTTAATGCTACAATGATTTGTACATATACAAATGAATTTCGACCAGACATGGTACTTCATTGTTTTGCAATAAACACGTTCATAGGAAACACTCTGACATTGATTTCACTGGTCTACAGCCAAAATGCTTCCGCAAAAAATGTTGTCAAACTTTACTAATTCTGGGTCACTGAGAACGAAAATGATGCTTAAAATTGTTGATTGGCTCTAGTTTTAAAGATATGATACTGGGTCAGTATATACGACCCTTGACTTGGGAATGGCGGAGGATAACTGAGTTATAAAGGGAAGGGATCTCAATTTAAACCAGAAATGACTAAAATACATCTTTGACTGGATCTATGAATAAATCTATGACTGGGTTTTAGGAAAAACAATGAATGATGCAATCTGAAGCTGGTATTGCGTCATACATGATATGAATTGCATCATGTTAATCCTATAAGTCATGGATGATGCAATCATAGCTAAGCTTACATCACTCTGCTGAAGAAATTGCCCTATATCAGCTCTACAAATCATACAGTGTCGTGCTCTCTTATATGTCAGTGTTTGATTTTGCAAAGGGACACATTTCTGTTTAGCCAAAGTGATCAGAGATGCCTCGTACTTGTGTGAACAATACAGATAACTTCTGCTATGTTTGTGGTGAAGTGACTTTTGCATCACAAAGGCGTAGTATAACCACTATGGTTAAGAAAGCATATCACCTTTAGTTTGGCTGCACAATTGGAGATGAGGACAAGATGTGGGCCCCACACAAAGGCTGCAATACTTGTGCAGCAAATCTTCGCCAGTGGTTGAACAGGAAACGAAAATCTATGCCTTTTGCAGTGCCAATGATTTGGAGAGAGCCAACAGATCATATCAGCAATTGTTTATTCTGCATAATGCCTCCAGTTGGGAAAGGTGTGTCAAAGAAGAAAAAGTGCACTATCCAAACATTCCATCAGCATTACGCCCAGTACCCCACGGAGAAGGACTGCCGGTTCCTGATGCACCAGAATCATTCTCACTTGAGTCAGACGAGGAAGAGGAGGAGGATGAAACTTCTACTTCTGAACCATCAATGTCACATGACCCATATTTTCTCCCATCCTCCTCCTCTGAACCACACCTCATAACACAAGGTGAACTGAATGACCTTGTCAGGGATTTTTAACTACCCAAGAGTAAGGCAGAGCTGTTGGGCTCCAGACTACAGCAGTGGAATCTCCTGGCAGGTGATGTTAGGGTTTCCATGTTCCGTGACCATCAAAAGGATCACGTCCCATTCTTCTTCATGGAAGGTGATATTGTAGCCCGCAACAACATCGATGGTGTGATGGCAGCCCTCAACATCGTCCATGATCCAGATGAGTGGAGATTGTCCAATGATTCATCGAAGACGAGTCTTGAAGCTTTTTTGCTGCATAATGGCAGTGTTTTGCCATCAATTCCAGTTGGTCATGCAGTCCATATGAAGGACACCTATGAAAACATGAAACAACTTTTGAGGTGCATGAACTATGACCAACATCAGTGGCAGCTTTGTGGCGATTTCAAGGTTCTTGCTCTCTTGCTTGGTCTGCAGACTGGATACACAACGTACTGCTGACTTCTCTGCGAATATCGTGCGAGAGATTCCCACTACATCAAGAGAGATTGGCCACTCCGACAGTCATTGGAGACTGGGATGAAAAGTGTTCATCATCCACCACTTGTTGAATCAAGGAAGATTGTGTTACCACCCTTGCACATCAAACTGGGTCTGATGAAGAACTTTGTCAAGTCCATGGAAAAAGCACAAGCAGCTTTCAAGTACCTCCGTGGAAAATTTACAAGGATAAGTGAAGCTAAGATAAAATAAGGTGTCTTTGTTGGTCCTCAGATTCGTGAACTTCTTCGAGATGATGCATTTCACCGTGCACTGCGTGGCAAGGAAAAGACGGCATGGAAAGCCTTCCAGTTAGTGGCAACAAATGTTCTCGGAAACAACAAGGCAGACAACTACAGGGAGTTGGTGGAAAACCTCCTCAAGGCATACAAAAGCCCTGGTTGCAACATGTCACTAAAGATACATTTTTTGCACTCTCATCTAGATTTTTTTCCACAGAACTGCGGAGCAATGAGCGAAGAGCATGGCGAGCGATTTCACCAGGACATTGCAACAATGGAGAAACGCTATCAGGGCAAATGGAGCCCATCAATGCTTGCAGACTATTGCTGAACAGTGACAAGAGATGCTCCATTTAATGAATACAAGAGACAAGGCAAAAAGCGCCGAGTAGACACTGAATAAGGACTAAACTATGTACTTATATATATATATATATATATATATATATATATATATATATATATATATATATATATATATATATACATCATAGTTTTTTGACTTTTGTTTCAATATATTGTTTATTTATGTAACCCTTTTGCTGTTATTTTAAAGTGTTACATAAACAGGACAGGTGAAATATTATCATGTAAAGCAACCATAAACACATGAAAAGGCCTAGGTTTACAATTTATGATTAAAAGTCTACTATATACATGATATTCATAGACGTAAAATGTAAAAACTTAAATATCTTGGAAACAGTAGCCAATCAGTTGTTTTAATTGTCATATTTGAATTCAGCATTGTAGTCCAGTGTTTAAAGATCAAACGGGTTTTAATCTGTAATGGTTTGTTAACACGATAAAACAAACAAGTATGGACAGATTTTTGTCAAACTCAGTTTGTGGATATATCGGAATAACACACTGAATGATGCAAGTTCAATATCTTGTTTTTTCTTTCCCAAACAAATATTAATTACAGATGTAACCAAACAAAGCATGTGGGAACATTCCCACATTATCTGAGTAATATTATATGCATGATATCAAGTTCAAGGTCACAGGCCACGACGAAGATTTTTGAACTGTACTTATTGCGTGATCATATATAACTCAAACATAAATATCTGAGATGGTTTCAATACTCAGTAATTTAAAAGAATGCAGGCAGGAAGAAACTAACTTTTCGCAGATTCATGGAAATTCTTTTCAGCGTGTAGAACGTTAGTTGCCTCTGGGAACTCTTGTTTGTTTAATTTACTATAGTGGCAAATATATGGTTGACATAAAACTGTCTTACACTTCAAAAAGTGCATTTTCACTCTGGTTGACAATATATATTTAAAATGCAAATATACCAATATAAAACTCAGTGCTAAAAGGGATATACCTTTAGATATGGTACAGTGTTTAACTACATTCGAAACTTTTCCGACTAAAAGTTACAATGGTATGAGAAACGAACTGAAAGCCAGTGGCGGCGCGACGGTGGGAGGGGGGGGGACGGGGATATATGCCCGGGCGATGGGGGGGGGGGGCGCCGTCTGGAGCTTTTTTTTTTAGCTGTAACCGGGGCGGATATGGGGTTGGAGTTGGGGTTGGAGGTTGGCAACTGACAACATAAAAACTGCTCTATGTGGCAAAGCAGGGGCACCACTAAAGAACATTGCCCCCGGGCGCCTCAAACCGTCGCCGCCACTACTAAAAGCATTATTACTTAATTCTTTCCCCACTGATAAGGTGTTTACATGTCAGTTTGATACTAAGGTACGTCTTGTCAGTTTTACACTAAGGTACATCTTGTGAGTTTGACACTTAGGTGCGTCGTTTGCTTTTTATTTAACAATAGTGAATTACCGTAACACTCGCTTAAAAGTCAAGTCCAACTGCAAACAACATAGGCACTGATCTGCCGTCACATAATGCACCGTCAGATCAGGATCCATGTTGTCTATTCCACTGATTACTTCTAACAAACTGCAAAGACCCGGATCTGCCCGCGCATTATGAGAAGGCCGGTCTGGGCGCTGTGCATTTGGCAATTGGACTCGTATAAGCGAGTATTGACGGTATTTAGTTCTACTCGCAAGACTCCCTTTGCCCAACGACAAAAACATTTCAACATCCCTTTGCTGTGTTAATTTCAAAACATTTCAATATCCCTTAGCTGCGTTATTTGCAAAACATAAACTTACAGGTAAATCTGTGAAAAAGAATTTCTGGCAAAATTCTATGTGAAGAGCACTGGTGACAGTCATCATTGGGTAATGATTGGGCAATGAATGTCACCAGCATTCTGCACATGGAATTTTGCCAGAATAGCGTGTGGGGAAATATATTATTCGCTTTACTAATTTATCCTGTGTACATGAAACTTGAGAGACAGCTTACACTACTCGTTCCTTACGGAATAATTGTATAAAAAAAATGGGTAGGCTTGTAGATAGTTACTTTGTGTTGTCCGATTTCTTAAGGTAACCATGGAAACAATATGAATACAAGGTGTATGTGATTGATAGCCACTTCATAAGTTGCAAGCCTTCGTGTGAATGAAATCTGTGTTGATTGACCAATGGATTTAAGCTAAAGAGTTCTAAAAATGAGGGAATCGTTTAGTTTCATGTGTATACTGAGTGATAAGCATTTTACAGAACTAATTATCTCATGTATTGTTTGCATACCTGTCATCTTTATGAACACGGGGATTCATCTTTATGAACACGGGGATTCATCTTTATGAACACGGGAATTCATAGCATAGAAATTTTAATCAATATGGCCTCAAGTTGGGAATGTATTTGCAACTTACTGAATAGAAGATTTGAGAATTCATATAAATACATTAATCTCTGTTTTATCATATTGTGATCAAGACGCAATTTTCGCAAATATAGATTCATAACCACAGTTTGGAGATGTACACTTTTATAGGACTTTATGCCTCAATGCTATAGCACGAAGTACTAATATTAGTACATTTGGACCATTCAGACTGTGCTAAAATAATTACGTGTATTTTAATTGAAGTGATGCTATTTCCGGACTTGCATACAATTTAAGTCAGAAGCTATTACATGGAGTAAATATATAACTTTCATGCTGGAACACCTAATCAGGGCAATGCTTTCTCCACAATATTGCGAATTCTCCTAGTCAAATAGTCTGACAGGCAAACATTGAAGGGGCAGACCAGAATTCGTATAAGTTGGGATTAAACTGACTTCAATCTCTTGACATGTTTCTCCAACTTTTGTATTAGATTCCAATTTCAAGACTGTAATTTGCATTATTTGAAACATCCAGGTCGAGAATGAAGATGTTTTTGTACCTGTTACCTTAGCGACTTTTAAACCTTTTTCTAAAGATTCCTGTGGTTTTGTTGTCCTCTGAGTCTAGGCCTAGACGGTCGTTGTGTGCTCCAAACTTCAACATAACTGAGGTTTTAGCTTTTTGAAAGGTGAAGCCTCCCGCAAATCAACTATTATATCTAGGAATTTTTAATTTTTTAATTTTTTTTTTTACAAATTAAGCTTTTCCCCTTAGAAAAAAAAAAACGATTAATGGACTCACATCTTTCCAAGTGGAGGCCAAAGTAGAAGGGTATCATCTCCAGTCTGTCTTGTTATCTCCATCGAATAAAGAGAGTGCATAAATTGTATTGGTAACATTTGATATAGTTCTCAAAGATAATAGCACCGTAAACACCTAGCTAGGTTCAAATACTAAAACAATGAACTATTGTACACGTATAGATAGATTTTCTTATTATAGTTTCAACAAACAGGTTTATGGTATCGAAAGTAACTGAGAAATCGGGAAGGAGATCAAGTAATATAATTTGATGTAGCGCTTGCTATGATTAATGACTATTTTAGTCATTTTTATTTGACAAATGTGACAAAATTGTGGACACTTTACTTATATATTAAGTATATGTTTCTTTAACATTTGAATATTTAGTGTCCATATGACTGGAGTGTCACGAATCATTGTTTTCATGAAATAAATAAGTCATGTACCGTATATACTCGCGTATAATGATGATCCAAATGCAAACAACATAGACCCTGATCTGCCGTCGCATAATGCGCCGGCAGATCAGGGTCTATGTTGTTTGTTCTACTGATTGGTCCTTAAATGACCAATCTTTAAATCATGCCACAATATTTTTTCATCTTTAAGAATGTTACCTTCTGAAGTTTATCTATTGGGACCTCTTTATATTTTTACTGAATTGTCCTGCATGCCTTTTCTCGTTTCATGAATAGAACAAAATACATTGCGATGACAATGACAGAAACAATTCAAACGGCAGACTATCAGGCTATTTAAACAATCCAAACGTCAGACTGTCAGGCTATTTAAACAATTAAAACGGCAGACTGTCAAGCTATTTAAACAATTAAAAGGACAGACTGTCAGGCTATTTAAACAATTTAAACGGCAGACTCTCTGGCTATTTAGATAATTTAAACAACAGACTGTCAGGCAATTTAAACAATCCAAACGACAGACTATAGGGCTATTTAAACAATTCAAACGACAGACTATAGGGCTATTTAAACAATTCAAACGACAGACTATAGGGCTATTTAAACAATTCAAACGACAGACTGTCAGGCTATTTAAACAATTCAAACGGCAGACTCTCAGGCTATTTAAACAATTTAAACGACAGACTGTCAGGCTATTTAAACGATCCAAACGACAGACTGTCAGCCTATTTAAACAATCCAAACGGCAGACTGTCAGGCTATTTAAACAATTCAAACACCAGACTGTCAGCCTATTTAATCAATTCAGACGGCAGACTGTCAGGCTATTTAAAAGATTCAAACGGCAGACTGTCAAGCTATTTAAACGAATCTGGTATAAAAGACTTTACATTTTCGCACGAATGTGACGCTCAACCCCGGAGAATTTGCGCAGTACAGGTATTAGGGCAAGAATACATCACCATACTTAAAAGGACATTTATATCTTTTTTTCTTCTAATGTTCAAATACCTGTCAAATAAATACTGAAGAGCGCTTTATCTTGCTCGTATCTAGCATGGAACCAAGACTGACATAAATAGTACGCGAAAGATTGAAGTTTCCTCCAAGCATTATTAATGACATGTACTTTCCATGAAAATCTTCTCAAACGTTTGGGTTATGGACCATATATTCAAACATATAGATTCTTCTGTGATTATGTACATAGACTGAATTATGTTGGCCAATATTTGTCCAATGTTTAATTTCTACATTTGTTCTGGGATTATAAATTGAATCGCTTAATTAATTAAGCGGATTAGAGTCATTAGCTGTGAGTAGAGTTCAATAATTCTTTAAAAAACGATCAAAGCGTCTATTTAGCTAAAGTAAAAAATCATATGGTGTACTTCACTAAATGATCATATATGAGGAAATTCAATATAAGACATCATATCCAACAATTGACAGAGTTGTTGTTACAATTGTTTCGAATACGAAGAATGACTATTCCGTGGATACAGAGTAAATGACAAAAGAAAGGCAGTAATTTATTGTAATTGCTAGCTATTTAAAATATATGGCAACAATCATAACAATACATCCAGCTTTGATGTAAACACGAACAATAAATATATCTGGTTGCCTGTTACAATAAAATATAAGACAGAGAATAATTGTTATACCATTCTCTATTTTAAAGAAATGAATCTAAATTAATAAATTATAAAATTTGTTGCATATCAAAAGTATATGACAGTTGACGTTTTGAACTCTTTTCAGTGACGTCATCATCCACAAACTCCAGTTGCTCGCATTTCACAGTTCTTTAAATTGTATTTGGGTAGGCGTTAACTAAAGTTATGCATGTTAAATGTTAAATAAAATATTAAAATTTGCTTTGACATCATAATTATATGTTTTATATCAACACTTTCAAGTATTTGTTTTCAAGTTGTGTTTATCGTCTGTACTCGGTCCAAATGCAAACAACCTAGACCCTGATCTGCCGTCGCATAATGCGCCGGCAGATCAAGGTCTATGTTGTTTGTTCTATTGATTAGTCTTTACAAACTGCATATACCCAGATCTGCAGGCGCATTATGCGACGGCAGAACTGGGTCTATGCAATTTGCAGCTGGTATCAGTTTATACGCAAGTATATACGGTAATCAGTTATGTGCTGATGAACAAGTGCACTCCACACCACCCTCATTACCCCACACCGGATTCCCCACACAGGAAAAAGCGAGATTATTCACGGGGAAAATAAAGAACTGATATTAAAACTGTCTCTGTAGTGGGCAGGTCCGATTGTCCACTAGGTTAGACTGCATCACGTTAGTACTTCTTCCCAGCAATAAATGTAGGTCATAATTATGGTGCTGAATCTATCCAGTAGGTTAGACTGCACCGCGTTAGTACTTCTTCCCAGCAATAAATGTAAGTCATAATTATGGTGCTGAATCTGTCCAGTAGGTTAGACTGCACCGCGTTAGTACTTCTTCCCAGCAATAAATGTAGGCCTTAATTGTCGTGGTCCAACTGTCCAGTAGGTTAGACTGCACCGCGTTAGTACTTCTTCCCAGCAATAAATGTAGGTCTTAATTGTCGTGGTCCAGCTGTCCAGTAGGTTACACTGCATCCCATCAATACTTCTTCCCAACAAGAAATGCAGGTCCTAATTACCTTGCTCAGTCAGGCAGTATGTAACTAACAATATACAAAACTGGTCACTTATGAAATTTGATTGTGACAGTTAATGGTCATCTCTTTCATAGTTTGACTACAAAGTACTCAGGGCAACCTGAACAGTGTAACTTTTCAGACATCAGTGGGAAAACAAATTTATTCTGCTGGAAACGCTATTAGTTTGGAAATGTAGGTAAAATAGGGGATTGGTCGTATGCACATACATGATTGAAACTGTATTATGTGACTAAGCGCTTTAACATTCCCTGAAAAGAGAGCTTTGTCCATTACTAATGGTAAGTATCCATAGTCCTTGATTCTTTAAGATCTGAATGTAAGAAAGAACACAATGACCAATTTGGTGAATTAATTGAAATTCCTATGTATACATACTGCCAATCAATCCGTACAATTGAAAAACCAAGAATTGTAAAAATTTCTTTGATAAATCTAAACTGAATCTACAAACTTAAATTAGTGTCCTCTTTGTAGATAAAATATACATTGTATACCTTTGTAGGTAAAATATATATTGTATAAATTTGTAGGTAAAATATACATTGTATACCTTTGTAGGTAAAATATACATTGTATACTTTTGTAGGTAAAATATACATTGTATACTTTTGTAGGTAAAATATACATTGTATACTTTTGTAGGTAAAATATACATTGTATAGCTTTGTAGGTAAAATATACAATGCATACCTTTTGGTCAGCACTGTCCCTACACTTCTCAAATTTCCTAATATCAGCCTAAATAGACAAGGCTTCGACTGTGTTATAGCATATACATTTATCTGATGTTTCGTAAAGCTGTTTTACATTCTTTGATGTAAATGTTTTGAATAATAATAATAATAATAATAATAATAATAATAATAATAATAATAATAATAATAACAGCAGCAACAGCAACAACAATAATAAAAAACAGAAATAATCAACTAGATTTTAACTGACTTGTGATATCTTTGGTAATTAATCATAAAATATATATAGAGCTTCTGATGCGGCAGTATACAATTATAAAGAACCACGTGTTTCATTGATGATTATGCCGTATGCAAGAACACGTGGACGGTAATGCATGGTCAAAAGGTTAAGTTTCAACACATATCATAAAACTGAGTTGATTACCATGTACATAAATATACGTAATCATAATTTTATTTTAATTAAAAAATAATAGAAGAAAAAAAATACCTAAACTTCGTCATTACGTACACTCACAATGCTCTTATTTTGTATTATATTTACAATAAATTGACAAATGGATTGCGATTGAGTGATTGAATGACAGAGTGATTGAATGCCAGAGTGATTGAATGACAGAGTGATTGATCACTTGATAGATTTGTTCAAAACTGTATTTCCTGTTGTGTCATTCATCTATAATAATTTTTAAATTTTTTTAAAAAATAACAAATTTTTACATGACATCGGTTGCATATCATTCTTTGAACAGGTATTAAAAGAAACATAACCGAGTGATGCTTATTTAAGGGACTGTTCTGTTTTATACGTCCACACGTGTACTGTGAATCTCATTATTTTCGTGGGTAACAATTTTGGTTGTTTTGGAGAAAATGACGTTTCCATCGGCATTTAAATTCTTGGATAGAAAAAAAATGGGTTGGTTTGATTTTTTTAAAGATGGGTCATATTTTGTTGCCTCTTGAAATTCATGGTTTGGGACAACCGCGATATCCCCGAAAAATGGCACACACACACACACACACACACACACACACACTCTCTCTCTCTCTCTCACACACACACACACCAACATATATATATATATATATATATATATATATATATATATATATATATATATATATATATATATATATATATATATATATATGGCTTTGAGTTCTCTTCAGCCAAGAAGAAAGAGAACTTACCATTTTATATACTCCACTTTTATTTTTTTGATAATTATTAAACTTGACTTTATCTAGTATGATGTTATTGTCATTGACTGAAATGTTACAGTTAAACATGTTAATTTTCTAGAATACGCAAAGCATGAACAATTTAATTTGAGGAAAATCATGATAGTTTTCAATTTAGAATGTCTCTGGTTTAAAATGTGTCACGCTATATAATTATTTTTCACTTTATTACAAATGAAATATCATCAGTGTCATCATCAGTGTCCTTTTCTGCAGCCTACATACAATACATGTAACATCAGTAATGTTCTGCAAACTTTTACATGTTATATAGACTTTTTAATTTTGGTTTAAAACACCATTAATGCAAAGAAAATGCCAATTAAGTATTAATTTACTTCTCTTGTTGAGATCCACTTTGAAACTTGAAACGTAGCATTTATTCAGGTTCTTGAGGATAAAGATTAGTTGTGTTTCTGATGTTGTCGCTGATAGGGACCGGTTTATTTTGTCAGGAAGGATTAAATAACAGGGTCTGTCACATAACAATGCAGACCCGCCTTTGAAGTTGACCTAGGTGATGAAGCGAACATGTCTCAAATGCTATGGCCACCCTGCAGTACCATAAAATTCACTATGGAAATACTAAAGGTAGAAAATCACTTTGTCTGACACCTGTAATTGCCTGGTACTCTGATATATACATAAGCGAGCGAATTGTGTCTTTAATCGCCATTCGGGTAGACGACTTGATTAATCTCAACTTACTGCATAATCCGAGTACCCTGCCTCCAGACAAATCACTCTTCCAAAAATCACCAGATTGTCTGATCGGTTTTACCAATGACTTATCCAGAAGCAAATGCTGCTATTAAGTCTCATTAGTGGGATTACGAGAGACGGTTTTAGTCAGCTTAAAGGAGTCAGTAAACAAACGTATGCGTTCAAGGTGAAAAAAAAGAAAAAAATCCTGCTTCTTTTACAATTAATTGTATCTGCTACTTATTGTTAAAAACTGACAATTAACGTTTTATTTTTATTTTCTATTTTGGAAAGAATACAAAACATCTTTAATTTACAAAATTAAAAGTGATTTTATTATTTACTTCAAATTTAAATTTTACAGAGAAATGAAAGAAACTTATATTTTAATGTCTATTTGAATGGTTTGCTTTACAATTATGCAACAATTATTGTAACTTTGCGTAATCTTTCAGTCTATTTCTCATGATGAGGACTTGATAATATATTGATGCATGCCTAATCTGTACGAAATGCTGCCAAATGTATTATATCGCATATACAATTTTAAAACTGACGAGTTCTTGTCAATCCCTTGTATTATTTCAAAGAAATCCCAATATTGTCGGAAATAACATAAGCAAGATAATGCAAAATTTCAATTTGAAGAAAGATTTTTTGAGAAATTGTGTATAGTCCGAGCCTTAGTCAAGGGAGATAATGCAGTCGGTAATTTTGGAGAATCTAACTATTTGTTGATTTTAACCGTAAATTTCGGGAATTCAGTTGATGTATATTTACCAGAAAAACGGATTTTTAATCTACATATAATGCTATACAAAATGCTGAAAAATTTGCATGCTTGAAGATTTTCTCCATTATTGACTTTTAAAGATACTCCATGAGTCTCGGAACTCTGATTAATTTACGACAAATTTTCTGCTTAACCTACATCCTGATAATTAAATTCATTCCTATATCCCATGACTAATGTACATTGACTTGGTCCACCTGTTTCTTTTGAGTCATACTAATGAAAGTGATGACCACTGATTGCTCCAATCCAATTTCGTCAATGAGCAGTTTAGTGTAAATATATTGACACGGTACCTGGTCAAGCAAGATAATTTACAGCTACGTTTGTGTCTGGATATAGGTACTGAGTCGTACATGGAACATAATGAAAACTTGCCTTCATTAACATTTTTATCAGTTTTTCTTTCACCAGCTCACTGCATTTTGCATTAGGTAAACAATATATGAAAAATGTGGATCAAAATCGTGGACTAGATATAGCGTAAATACAGCTGAAAGTAAATGTAGATCAAAAACATGGATTAGATATAGCGTAAATACAACTGAAAGTAAATGTGGATCAAAATCATGAATTAGATATAGCGTAAATACAACTGAAAGTAAATGTGGATCAAAATCATGAATTAGATATAGCGTAAATACAACTGAAAGTATTACGTTCCGAGTCGATTCACTAGGATCAAAATCAAAGCAAACTTAATATCAGTTTTCAAGTGATCACGTTGTTCTCATGTGTCACACAATGTATTATCAGCTTCGAATATTCTGTATTGTTTAGGATACAAGTCCTGATAATGCTTAAACTTACATATTTCCTTTAAAAAATTGTTAACTCTATTCGCCCTTTCTTGTCAGCAACTCATATTTTCTGCTATTAAAATGTACACGCTGATGCACGGCACCTTAATGCATCTGTATCATATGTGCCCAATTGGATCGAAAGTATATACAGCAGGTAAATGTTTCTTTATGTCATAAAAAATGCACATTGATTTTATTTTCCCAATTTATTCCAAACTGGGGCTTTTAGTGGATTCATGTACCTGGATTTATTTCAAAATCACTTTAATAACTTGTGATTTCAAAAGTACCCCATAAACTCTATTGCACACGTGGATCAGAATGTACAGTTCAGAATATGCTACGTCTAAAGTTCAAAACCCGTCGGTCACTAGAAAGGGGTAGGGATAACATGTTATCCATGGACTGTGATTGTTCGAGTAGGTGGAAATAGGTTACCTAACCCTTTCAAATAAGATGCGAATAATAAAACACTTATCAGTCAATCACCTGGTGTACTGTATACTAATTACACCCCGTCTTTAGACTGTTGAAAGTGACGGTGTCAAGCTTCACCTGTCAATCCCTGTGTCAGTTAGTTTCCAATGCCTATCAACCGATAAGCTCTCATTGCTAATAACAGATAAATTCAGACTGATTTGGTTTCAGGCCGAATAAATGGTAGCACGTTCCCTTTCATTCAGGGACCTTGATATTTAATGGATTTCATATCTTTGTGCCACATACGAATTAAATACTGCCAGGTCATAACATAACATTTTTCAAGAAGCTGGTATGTACAGCCATTTTTCATTTTTGTATATATCAGTTTTTAATACAAATAAGAAAAATAAATTACCATTATACAAATAATGCGATATATATTTGAGTATTTGGAGAACAAGGTATGAATATCTATTTTATGTGTAAATGCATTCCCATTCTGATTCTTTTATGCTGCGCATATTCTCTAGCAATATGCATTCAAGTGAGAATCGGAAAGCTTTTCATGCCGCAGTCACTGAACTATCTTGACTCCGTTTTAGTAGTTAGAGTAAGAGTCAATGGAAGGCATACTTACACTCCATTCAGGGTTTAGAAATTAAAAGATTCCGATTGCTCGGTACTGATGAACATGAAAGAAGAGCATGTTCTACAAACTGAAGAACACCTTGTAATACAGGTAGGTGCTTGGAACATTCAGGAAACCAATAAAAAAAAAATAAAAAAAACCTCTCACCGTTGCATTGTAATCAGGACCGTAGAGTACAAAAGATACTGTTAGAAAAGCCGTTCAGGTTGAAGTCTCGGTCATACCTGACCTAGAGAGGGCTTTGGTCACAGTCTGATAGATTTATGAGTAGGTTCGACTATAGTAACTGGCGCATTTAATTAGATTTTACATGCATTTTAATGTGAAGATTAACGTTGAAAGCTTGACCTTTATTATCGCTATTGATGAGAAGGCTTACAAAGGACATAAAAGTCAACCAGTTTGATACCCTTAAGAATGCCAGGGCCACAATCTGGTCAGTTTTCCCAGTAGATGGGATGAAATGGGATTTCTCACTTCTCTATAGAGCACTAACAATCACTATTCAATCAGTAGAGTGATAACTTAAATCTATAATTGTAAGCCCGTCCTTTCTCACAGATTTTTATTTTTTTATTTTGTTTCTTTAACATTTTGTCTGAAGGAGATATTTTCAATGAATTCATCTCCGATCTTGCATCGCATAAATTATAATAATTTCAATCTTTAAGCGTAGGGTAGTATTATTAATATACAAAAGAAAATGTTCGTGTAATTTTTCAGATCAACATAACAGACTGTGTTAAAGTTAATGTGAAAATAAATATAAATATATTTCTTCAGTTTTAAGGCCGTATTTGAAATTAAATTTCAATATTTTACTGGTATCTATATTCAAACTGTTTCGGATCAAAATATGTACACAGAATGCAGGTCACATCTTCAGAATGCACATGAGAATCTATTTTATATTTCATTGTTAACCTTTAATTTTCCAACATTAATTAACATGGTATCTCGAATGCTTTATAATGTAGTGTGCAAAAAGATGTTGACGGGTGAAGACATCTTCTTGTGCACTCATTGAACTGGTACATACCTCTTAAATTATTTAGGAATTAATAAAACTGTAATCTCCTTATTATAGCCAAAAGGTTTGCTTATCTACCATGTCGAACACAGCAGACGCTTGGATAATAATACCCTGAGCAACCAAAAATAAATTATGAGCAGTGATGCTGGGTACATAAAAAGTCAGCAACAACCCTCACCTTAAACTGCAAGTTAGGACGAGGATGGATGCCGTGAAATCATTGCCACGGAAATAAGCGACCTATGCATGCCCTGTTAATTTCTTGATACAGACCGCCTGGTAGAAGTGTTACGGTTGAAGGAATTTTTATAAAGATCAATGTTTGTTTTTATAATTCAAATTTTTATCATTTTTAATAAACAGAATTTGGAGTACTTGAGTCCTATTGAGTCCTACAGGCAAAATTTTGCTTACGGTAGCAGATTCAAAGATCATACAGACAAGATTTTGCTTATGATAGCGAATTCCTTCACATATACTTAGGTCAACAGGGTTATGGATATCTTAGCTAAGTCAGCAACCCGGATGTAAAATGGCGTGAGCTTTAACCAATCTGCGACCATTTTTGGAAAAAGGAATGCGTTATGTAGAGATCTCGTAAAATCTCGCGGCTCCAGAGCAGTAGGGTGAGTCTGTCTGACCCTAAACCCTGGCCTTTTTTCGAGCAGGTTACGCATTCCTTGACCAAGAACTGTATATAAACGGCCGCTCAAAGCTCCAGAGTAGTTGCTACGCCTCTACATCTTAGAGTTCTGAGTTCCTTTGCAGGTAAGACAAAAATGCTTTACTATATTTTAAAAGACTATTTTTTTTGGTAGGACTTCAATACATTTAAGTGCTGGAAAGTATTTCATTCTCTCTTGGAACAGGTGTGTTCTTTTTATTCTTTAATATTAATTTTAAATTATATTGTTTTATGGATTGTGTAGATTTTTATTAGGAATTTATATGTATTGTAATTGTGATATTGAATTATTGTAAAACGATTTGCTGCCAACTTCATGCTTTTCTTAATTAATTTAGAAATAAAATACCTTTAAGGTACAAAACATGATATTTCGGTATTTAAGGTCCAAACATTGAATAATTTGTCTTTACGATAAAAGGATTTTGGTCTTAGTTTGAAATATTAATTTCTTACTATATTCTAAGTTTATATTGACTATCTTTGGCTTATTCAATATGTAATTATTTACATCATAATTTAAAAAGACAGAAATTACAGAATCGTATGAAGTCGGCTTGCTTTGAATAAATATTATAATTGTATGTGTATTTCTATATCTAGAATATATATATATATCTTCATATGTAGTTCTTATTTGGAGTGCTATTCAATTTTAATAAAACTTGCTACGCCTCTACATCTTAGAGTTCTGACTTCCTTTGCAGTTCGAACCCGGTACCCCTCTAAGACCGCAGCAATGCAAACAGCAAACATCGCGAGGAGTGGCACCTCCGCTAAGGGAGGTCGGAGAGAAGTCTTTCTCTCTTTCTATCAATCTAGAGCGACATACACAGGAAACTGGGAACCACCCTAACATGCGTTGCCAGACAAATATTCATTCATAACAAGTAGTAATAAAAAAACTTACATAAAAAGTGCTGATGGATGAAACATCTTTCATAATAGCAGTTCAAGTTTGTTTGCAAAATAAACATGAATTGACTCAAAACAAGACATGATAAGAAATACTTCTCATAAATGAGATCTTGCCATGATATTGTTGTATTGATTTAAAAAAAAGAACTTCTCTGTGTTAATATCTTGTCATTTTTGTATAATCTCATAATTAATAAATATTAATAATCTCATAAATAATAAATAATAATAATCTCATAAATAATCAGAGATATGATATCAATGTTATTGCCATGAAGCGCGTGTGTGTGTGAATATATATATATATATATATATATATATATATATATATATATATATATAATTTATGTTGCTTTTTTCATTCAATGATTTGACTCCTAGGGTATATGTAATCAGTTTGGATTGAATTTTAGACACCACACCTGCATGAAGAAGGACTTGTGAAAATTTCATTAGACTTGCGTTATAAAATATAACCATGATTCCATGGCCAGAAAATGTGCAGTCTTGCAATGGTCAAGGCGGTTGCTGTTTACGTTTGACCACATTTGACTACAAGAGAAGAATATAACTCACACATGACTTGTTACATTTTGGATGACTCTGGTAAAACATTCATGATTCGTATCACGTAATCGGCCGTTCAAATGAAGTTAGCCATATGTTCACATACTAGCATTTAAAGAAATCACACTAAAGTGAATTGGAATCTGTTTTTCTCTTAATTAAGGTTTAAGAACTTACATAGTTTGCCAGATCAAACCACATGAGGATGTTTGCAAGCCCACGTTAGATTAGAATGCAGCAGGTTTTCTGACGATTTTTATTCTAATTTTCTCTCCTACTCATTTGTATAAGTTTTTAAAAAAATTCAGAGATTTATAAGATATCAAAATCTCACGGTTTGAATAGGCCATGATAGCATCGGAACATGGAAGCTCTATGTTCAGTAATCACGTACAGAAATAATGCACCCTGTTCAGTTTGTTTATAATTAAAAATCGAATTTAATGTTTGTGTTTTTGTCCTAAGTTGAACACATCACTCATTTCAACACTGAAATAATATCATGATTTTTTCAATGGTACTAATACTTTTTCTGTGAAATGTGGGAATATTAAAAGGGGAGTGCAGTCTTTAGATATCAGATACTTGTTGAATTATATCTTCGCTTCCCTTTAATTTGAAATGGACCATTTCTTTGGGATACTTCTTTCCCTTGTATAGACTACTTTGGATGCATAAATGAGTTTATACATTATAGGGCTGGAAAATATTAATTTGTCTACTTGCTAAGAATTGAGATTTTTACGAAATTCAACAAAACACTACTTTTTACAAAAAGTTAAAACAATCTGGAAAAGTGACAAAGATGAAGACTTATCAAACAAAAGTTTGACCTTTTCTTTAACTGCCAAACCAGAGATTATTCTGCCTGTGCATTAAAACGAGATCATTCAGCTGTAAATGAATAAAAACGCCCTGTATTAAGCCTTACATAGGGGTCCATTTACCTACAATATAAGTAAGTCCACGCATCGGACTAAAATAAAATCTTTGTAAATACAGCACACTGATGAATGTCTACATCATAGAAAAATCCTGCAACGACTTCTTATATTTCAGTTTCAAAATTAGCTTCTTCGTTGCTTTCCTGTTACAATTTAGGAGGATGACACATACTCAGTTTCACAGATTTCAAAAGAGTCATCTTTCAAGGTTCACAAAAGTGTAGAATGCTGACCAAGATCAGACTGAAAAAAACTCATCTTGTACTGTGTTGTAAATTGCAAAATAGAACTTCTGGCTTAGTCTCGTTTACTTCCTTCGTACATGTTAATTTTTAATGAAACTTGTACATAGTTCAAGATCGGATTTGAAATAAATAAAACCACAGTCACTTTAACAAGTTAAGTTTGTGAGTGAAAGACTTGAATTTATGGCTCGAAAACCACAATTATGCAGACCGCAAAACTGGGCGAAGAAGAACTTGCGTAGGAGTGACTCGAGGTAATTTTCGATCAGAATTGTAGGTGGATTATTTGGTGTTTTATGTAGGAGATATGCTTGCCTGTTGAATATTATTTCTTCCCAGGTACCGGATACGAGGGTCTGATAAATATCATTTGAAATAAGTCATATGAAACAACTCTCGGAGTTTAAGGAGAGCATACGTATTCGTGTTTAAAAAGGGCCATCTGTTGCTATGCTTCTGTTGTTAAGTTTAAAACATTACATTCAAAAATATTCAGACTTAAAGAACTATGAAATAAAGTAATCATACGTTTAACGTAACTTTCAATATGCATTTTATGTGCATTCTTAATCTTTGTTCCCTTCCCAGCACAGAGAAATGTTTTAGGATAACGTTTTTCTTTTTCTTCAGTTGTAATGAGGATCAGGTAGTTAGGATCCGCAGTAAGGTGATAGTTGCTAAAAGTCTACACACCTATTATTGACTCTTTATGTTTATTACTTATAATTTCTACATCTTATTACTGACTGTGTTAAAACAATATCGAAGACAAAAGCAAGGGTGGAACAGCATGTGAAGAAACGTTGTTAGACCACTCTCTCTCTCTCTCTCTCTCTCTCTCTCTCTCTCTCATCCTAACAAATTATAAAGTAATAGTGTTACCTTTTGGTTTCTAATAACATAACAAGTGCCACAGAAATCGGTGAGAATATGATAAGAGGAAATTCTCTTCCTAAAGTATTTCCATATCAGCAGTTGGTTTATGAACTTTGTGAAGTTATATGATATTTATGATTGCTTTGACACTGCTATAGCATTCTAAGATTATGTCATTTTCATTTGTTTTCCGTTATATTAAAGGGATCTTATACTCAAGAACAGGGGTGACCGGACTTAAGTGACATGAGATCTACTTTTTACCGAGTCATAGCAACACGGTCCCCCCCCCCCCCCCCCGCATTCACGAGACATTGAAACATGTTGCAAAATATTGAATTTTTTTAAATAATCAAATAACGTGGCTATGGATATATCAAATACTCTTACATACTTTTTGTACAAAGTCTATTAATAAATGTACATATGTCAGGGGTGGCCAGACTTTGCGATCGACCGGTCGACCGCGATCGACGTATTTGGCCATGCCTGCTCAAGAAGAACGAATTTGTAGGATAACTACTGTTCTTTAAAGTACACCCGTTTGAAATACAAAATCCATACAGGAATGAGTGTGAAACCTAAGTCGGTCCTCAGTACCGCAAGAGGTGCGAAAGGTGTAGAAGCAATTTAACTGTTTTAGAATCACGAGGCAAAGTGTGGGTATCTTTTGCTTGATGATATATTTGACTTCCAGGTATAAAACGGCAACAACTTTGATAATGGTCTTTTTCTTTTAGTTCAGGTAGCTAGAGCCCACCAGATATATTTATTTCCTATGTAAATGTTCTGCTGAGTCCAACAGACAAGAAGGAAGCGAATTGATGGATAGTTATAACTATGATCATAATGCGGAACAATTCCATCGGATATGTCTGGTTTAAAAATATTATGCTGCTTGACGAACCTATGTTCAAAAAAGCCCTTGATTTCGAAATTGTCTTCAAAGGAATATTTAAAAAAGTAGTTATTTTCACTAGAAACAATCTTGAATTACTACTTTGCACCATACAGGATAGTAGTGTTAATGTCACACACAAAAAGATCACTTTAATTTTGTTGGAATTAACTTGTTTCATACAGGTTTCGATTCTCGGAAAATTTTTAAACTCCACAGGTGTTTTCTTTCGCAAGCACACATATTGGTTTGTTCTTATGCCAACGTAAAAGTTCTTTACTAAGGCGTGATACTTTCTTGTCAAACTTTTATTGAATACCGTTGCAATAAAAAAATTAAAATTCATGTGGATAGTTCTTGAAAACGAAATAAAAGTAGGTGAAAATCAAGACTGATATATGGAAAATTAATATACGAATACTATACCTAGCCCATGTTGATTTTGTTAAGAAAATACAGCATTGATGTCAGTCGTTCACAAACATGAATAATCCTGTTAAAGAATCGGGACATTTCAAATTTACACCAGACAAAAATTCCTAGCAAGGCTTTTTTTTTCTCTTCAGGAAAAGGTTGCGTTTATAACTATAGAAAAAAATTATTGCGTTTCCTGTTTGTTTTGAGCTTTCCTATATCCGTGGGTGCTTTCCCTTTAAAAGAAACGTTGCAGGCTTCTGCTTGCTGACCTTAACAACGTGTGTGGAAATTATTTGCAGATAATTCAGTTCAGATCAAACTCTATTTAAATATTTTAGATAGTTGAACTTCCTGTGTAAAAAAAAAACGTGGGAAAAACACATCAGCCCTCAGAGATAACGTAGGAAAGCTACATAAATAGAACACTGACCTTGGACGTGTTGGTGGGATATTATAAGTCAGAAGGAAAGTACGTAATTAGCATATCTTAAGGCTGTATTATATTTTCATGAAAGTGACGGTGTGATTAATTTTAATCTAAAGGCCGGCATCGCAAATGCAGACAAAAACACACATAACGCATCTCAATATATGTATCTTTAGTTATACAAATTGCATTAATTTCAATATACTTAATTATTTACTGATTTTAAAATAAAGTCTGCCGTGATCAGGTAATTTCTCTAGTAGTATCATTATGGAAGTTTTGGATTGAGCTTACTGATATAGGTCAAAGCCTTCTATACCCATGACTTTACCCTTGAATCACATGCGAGTGCATTATTTACGCAAGTGCGCGAATCCGTGGTGAGCCTCCACACGTGGGCGCCCGCTAGCAAAGTTACTATACTAGGTGCCACAGTCAGGCCAATACACTACTGGGCAGATCGATATACACTGGCACACAGTTACTCGATTTTCACTGCCTGTAAATCAATCACCTGTTTTGGGTCGCTAACGCATCGGTACCGTATCTGTGCACGAAGTCGTCGGTGGTTTTCCATTTCCACCCATACGGTCTCAAACTCCGCCATAATAATTATTTCATCCTCGATAGCTATCGAGTAGAGTTTACTAATTGTATTGATGCTACCTTGTATCGCCGTGCGAAGTTCTCAATAGATCCGTATTCGCGAATGCAGCCGTAACGAGATTATTTTACCAGCGCCGCCAGTCACACCGGTTACTATAGATATGACTCCATCAACTCCAATTGGTGGGCCTATAATAGTTGGTGTGGATGCGATTCTCGCTGCACCCAGACCAACGGTGGTTGACGCGGCGATTCCGCAAATAGCATCGACAACCACACACATGCGTTTGTATTTCACGAGTAGCGTGGTTCTCTTGGTGATTTCATCTCGCAGCTGGTGTTCCGCTTCGATTATTTTTTCACGTTGGTAGTTTTGAGGGTCTATCATAATTCTTCTATTAATAAAGTGATCGCGAAGTATAATTGCTCGACAGGCTGGCCTTTTTCGGGTGTAACAAGCACACGCACTTCTAACTAATTATTCTTTTTTACTGATACAACTGTCAGACAATCATAGAAAATATTCTTCTGGGAAATATTTAAATTTCCGGCGATTGCGCATTCTTCGGGCCTGGCATTACGTTCATATAAAACCATACTGATAACGCCATTTAATAGTTTCTGAAACGATCGTTTTCGTCTTCGTCGAAAAACTGTTACACGGCCAAGTGCGTCCTTGCTGAATACCATTCGAGATTTTTCTCTTCTTGGTTGAGTCAATGTTGGTGCAACATAGTCAACGGGGAATGCAACCGGGGTGGATTTGTCGGTAAACTCCACTTCATCGTTGTGGAAACAATCCCTGAATGTTGTCATACCTGGCTGTGCATTCTGTGACAGCGTTTTCACGTGCTAATGCAATGATTCCAAACTGGCTTCGAGTTGGTATTGGTACATTAGAGTGGTCCCAACTGTCCGTTTCTATTTGGCCCTTAACAAGATTAGTTTTCATTATTGTTAACACCGTTTTCACGCAGATATGCATCGATGTGTAGAACAAAATCACTATCAATGTTAGCATTACTGGTCAGCCGGTCCAACACTCCGTCGGCAAATTCCGCAACCTCATCACCGCGGTCAGAATCCATTACTTATATTGTTATGTATATTGAATTTATAATATGTGTCCATGAGGTAAGTTGTACTTTAGTCATTTTGTAAACAACATATTTACAGCATTTGAGCTCAAGGTCAGACTTGTTTACATAGCATTTAGAACTTAGATTGGAATTTTCCATGGCTTATGTGAGAAAAGTCACGTACGCATTAGAGTTACTCATATTCTAGAACATTCTGTCACGTGATTTATGTTTATATATAGATATTTTAGTAAACAATATTTCATTCTTGTTCAAATGATCAGTCTATGAAGAATCATTTTAATAACCAGATGTTTATAGTTGCGTTGTGAAAATTCAGAGCAAATTCAGAGAGAGGAATTATTTATTTGAAATATTCATTGGAATTACCAAAAGTGCTCATTCTCATATTGGATTAATACTTGACTTTGGGATTTATGTGAATTTATTGAAAGATATTCTGGATTACATCATTCAGGCATATCAGAACATTCAAGACTACTAACACATCAGGACATTCAAGGCTACTGGAATTCATTCGGAACAGTCTATATTTAGGACTTGTGATTAGGACACTTAGGATTATTGGATTATTTGGATTTTAATTCACGTTACTGTAAGTTCTTTTTAATTTTCACTTTATTTGTGTAGAACTAAATTGCTATTTGATGTAACTTACATTGTTGGTTTCACTTTCTTTCTGTTACATTATTTTAAGACCTAGAGTCGTAACAATATGTAATGATAAATTTAATCCTAAACACAAACGCCAAAGACGGTTAAATATCCTTCCGGATAGACCGTGAATACTTCAAACAGAATTTCATCTCCTGTGACTAATTGTGTTAATACTGTATATATGAAAAATTCTGTAACTTTACCGGGTTTGTCGATGCATGATATTGGTGACAAAAAACTAAGATGCCGCTGATCGTTTATCAACATTACCATTCTACCCTACCCACCTTTAGTTCTGGTTATGATAAACAAGTATGATCTGGACTCGCGCACCTTTAAGATGTGACGTTTAGGTCTATCAAAGCCATTTGCAAGAGGATGGAAAACAAGTCGACTATTTGCTAAGGTTATGGCGTCAGTTTATTCATGTGTTTCCTGATTAATATTCCCTGAATTTGGCTCTATGAAGTTACTACGCCTGGTGGTGAAGGCACCTCTGCGATCCTTTCATCCACGTATTGTTTGATTGTAGCATCAGCATCATCAACATAGTTTCTGATAGACGTAACTGACACGCCAGAGTCTCTAATTCCCCCGATTTATTTGATTTCAGGCAGGCTTTTTACGACAGCGCCTCGCAGCTTCAAACCAATATCTTGAATGTCCACGTTAGACGTTTTCAGTTTTCAGTTTGATCTTGAAAAATCACAAGCTCGCCCGGGTCGACGTCAATGACAACCGGGCTGGTAAACTCAGTCAAATCCGCTTTGGTAGCAAACATGGTCAGATCCACATAGGCGCATCCTCGGGTGGTTGAGAGTCCGTAAATGTCAATAGGCATTTCGTATACTATTAAGTGTAGTTTCTAAGTGATAATGTAAAATCAATAAGCGTTTGCAGGGTTGGTGAACGCTCAAGCGCATGCAGTGCTTTAACTACAAGATATCTGCATATGGGTCCGTCCAGCCGAGTTTGCAACGGCCGCGTTGAATAAAACAGCGGTAGACGACTTTGTCGTTACTGCAGATAATCAACAACTTCGCGTGGCGATGCAAGCAAGTACACGTCAAAATACAATAGATGTCGAGGCGTGTGTCCCAGGTCCTGTTGTTAAATCCAGGTTGATGATGTCGATTTCCCTTGTGCGTGGGATCATCGATGCAAGTTCATCCCGCATAAAATACATCGGAAGTGTTTGACTGACTTTGCCATCCCGAGTAATCAAAATTGATCAATGAACCCACAAAGAGCTTCGCTTTCATCAATGGCGAGGCCACGACCAAAGACCTTGACCCAAATTCTGCTCTTGAGGCCAATGGGATAGTCGAAGATCTTTTCCTTTTTTATTCGCTTTCAAGACGCTATGCGTCCACCAACCGCCTTTTTCTGAGCCATCCCGGATGCAATTCCAACGGTCCCTAATGCAGCCGGTTTTGGGAGCCACAGCCGTTAGCAACGCTGGAATCGCTGCGAGGAATAGAAATATTCCACCAGTCTTTTGCATTTGTGCCACTTCTGACTTTGACAACTTTAATGTCACCGCGGTGTTCTTTTGTTTGGTCGCATTGAGCTGAATAAGTTGTGTTTGGGTCAACGACACGGGGGCAATTCCAGTTAACTTTGTCAAAGAAAACCACAGTGTGAACCCGCAGTCGTTTCGTATTTTGCTTCTTTGTTTCGCAAGCTGCGTTGGGCTAATGCCAGCGTTAATTTCGTGATAGGACATTAATATTTGAAGATGTAACAGGTTTAATTATTACGTTACGAATTTGTTAAAATTCTATGAATTTTCTATAGGTGTGTCAAGGATCCTCATTCGAACTCCTGTGCCCTCCAACAACAGAAACTTATCGGAGAGGATCACAGCAATGCATCTGTAATTGGGAATAGCGGGGTTAGCTAGATTAGTAACACGTGCATGAAAGTACATGACGGCTACGGACTGTCTAAACAACTCGAGGTGTTTCAACGAAAAGTAATAAATCAGGTACAACGTACGAAAGTCGTGCTGGGAAATTTGCAGACTTTTGTCAATGTTTTGATGCCGCTGCATGTACGACCAGAGCTTGTGATATACACGTTCCACTTGATTATCGTCAAAGTTAAGTAAATTTTCTTCGGTTGATTCCTGATGACCCTTTAACCGCAGAGAAACTTCAGACACTCCTAATGTGTCAAATATCATCGTACTACGGGTTTGGTCGACATCCCGAACTATTTTTTGAAACGCCAAGAACACGTGTTTTGGTACGCTGAGGCCATGTTGGGTACTTATTTGCCATGCACACTGTCCCTGAACAGTGCTTCGAGTCTGTGGTGAGCTCAAGAAATGATATCGTTGACGCAGTTCCAGACTGCATAAACGACAACAAACGTGATTCTGTGGTCAATGAAGGGATTAGCGCAGGCATCCACAATGTTGATGTTAACAACTCAACTTTACCAGCAGCGGTACCTCCATCACGCCAAATTGCATTGTCGCTGTTCCCCTTACCGGTTAATGTGACTGTGTGTTTAGTCCCAAAAATAACCTTACGAATATCTCTGCAAAACCCATATATATGATTGAGGGGAATAGCACACGAAAACATTAATGAGCCTTCATGAAGTTGTTGTAGATGCTGTAAAATTCCAAGATTAAAATTGTTGTTGGCTCTAATTGCAGCAGGCGTTGGCGCATATCCTGCCGCGTTTCTGACGTTTCAAAGTGTATACGGTTTATGATCTGCAGTATCGGATGAGTCTTTATAAAACATCATAGACGCAGCAGCGGACTTCGCATACTCGTCGCTGTACCTGGCGAGTCCGATAATCTTCTTAGCAATGTTAACGTTGTCAAGAATTGCTTCGATTTCCTTTCCATCGATGGAATAACGTGCGCTGTCAAACAGCTCCATGGTGTCATTGTTAGCAAATGTAACCTTGGCATCGGCACCGTAATCGTTATCGTCGTCCTGTATCAGTTTTCCCTCGATTTATAAGAAGGCATCACATGGAAGAAAATACCAAGACATGTCCTGTACTTGAAATTCTTGTTTGAATGGCTTGAACTCCCTAGCTAGGTACGAATAATACCGAAAAACTTTGGTGCTGCGATCTACATTCACAGGCGCACCCATGTTCCACGCGGTATCGGGTGTAACTTAGACTTTAGCCATTGTTTTTACTTATACATTATTGGTTTCGTCTAATACCTTTTGCGAGACAACCGTAATCCGCCTTCCATCACCAAATTTGCAATCGCTGAATTAGCTATAGGTTCTTGAGCAGCTTCATTGATCATTCGACTGACCGGGGCTAGCATTGTTCCTGTCGATGGAAGTGTAACTGCTTTTGCTGCTGTTCGAGTCACAAACCGTCGTAGTCGATCTCGAATCGATTGAATCGCCTGCAAATCTATATTTTTCATACAATCTACAGCAACGCATTTGATGATATCAACGACTCGAATTGCAACTTGTTTCGCGATTGGTGCAGCCCGCGAGGCCAGGACCGCTAGCACCTTTGGTGCGTCTGTGAACAATCCCTGAACAACATCACCAAGGCCATTTCAGTAATATGTCATGCAAATAGGTTTTCTCACGTTAACAACTTGCACTGGTATCACACGTCCACCTGCTACTATCATATTTAAATATCAGGTCGATCTCTAATCTACAGTTGTATTAAGGTCTCCCCGCACAGGTAAAACATGTGCCCGATTATATGCCAACCGGCCCTTAGGACATGGAAGATACACGGGCGCCGCGGGAGTAATTGATATCACATCACCGGGGGCCTCAGCCGGGGCAAACCTAAATAATATATAACCCTGCGACGCTTGCGTTCTCGAGGCTGAGGCTTCATAACTACCACTGATGGCGTCACAGGTCAGATTAACCTGAATCGTCGAGGTAATCATGACAATGTCTGGCGCGAAATTGTCTCCCATGCTTAAGATTCGTTTGTCCACGGTAATTTCATTAATGTCTTCTTGCCAACCAAGAACTATTTTTTTGCGACGACTGTGCAATTTCAACCTCGTACTGTCGTGTTTCGATCGATATGGCAGAGCGGTTTGTTTAAACCCGATAATCTCCCTGAATACCTACCTGGGCCATATGTCGGCTAACGATCCCGATGGTATTTTTAACACCAATTTTTTACAATTAAGGGGTATGTGAAGACCGCATATATATGGGATTTTCAAAGATCCACTGGCGACCTCGTTGATTAAAATGTTGTTGGTCTGTTCTCATCACTGATTTGTACACGGTTGGTGGTGGTGGTGGAAGCTTTTCAATTGCCACTCTGGCGTCTTCATCAAGTACACTGGTGCCTTTTGCGATCGCACCAACAGTTTCTCCAATGTCTTCGATGTCTTCTTGGATTCCAGCAATCGCCTCTGGCAAGCGTCTAGTAGTTTTCGTGGTTTCCCTCGTATTTTTTTGTATAGCTTTAACAACAGGACCAGGGTCTTCTTCTGTTCCTATCATCTCTTTTACTAGTTTGATCAGCGGTACAAACATTTGTTCAAAGCCCTCTGTGAGATCTTCCCGTGCAGTCTGTCTCGCCTGTAACATATCTTTCACACATTTGCGGCAGGCTGTAACATTATGGATCAGTTCCAGGTGTTCGCGAGCAGCTTTGCGGCGTCGCTGCCTATACTCAGCTATGGTATCACTGACAGGTTTTGACATTTTATTTATCATAATCGTTTAAATTGCCATGTCCACCGGCTCGAAATTTTCCAGAAGTTCTGGTCAAATCGATGGTGAAGAATCTATACGGCTCCTGTGTGACTTCCGCAAACATTCCGAAACTCATCGCACGAGTGGTGGGCGGCACACCAAGTCCAACGAATGTTTGCGATACCATGCGCGTCAATGTCACGAAATATCATTAACATGTTACAGTTGTCTCGGATCACTTTAGGTACGTGTGCGTATCGTTACATAGATCACGTCTGTGTTTTTGTGTCGACCCCTGCAAAATAATTTCGCGGAGTCGTCTTGGTGTTCAAGCGTTACATCGTCGTACACGACAAGATTATTCGCGCTCGAATCAAGGTCGTGAATGGTAGGAGCTTCATCGATTGTGTAAAAGAAATCAATGGTGGATGATGATGACGTTTTGGACGACTGAAGATCTTCCGTAAAATCTTTGAGTACATCATAACACGGTTGATTATTCACTGTCGGCGCAATCACATACAGGCGATCCCACGTTAACCATCTCATGATTAGATTCCAAAACAGTTGGGTTTTCCTGGATCCGGCTGGGCCAATGATCCGAGTTTGGAAACATGTCACCGTGCTTAGGTAGTCTGGGCTTTGCCTGCGTGGAGAAGTCGATGACGGTAAGAGCGGAGCTTTTTACCTTTTGTTATGCCATGTTAAATATCAATTGTTGTATAACACAATCATGCCTTCATATTGTGTGCGATGCCGTATGAAAACTCGTACTGCAAATCTAACGCGGGTTCAAACACGTAATGGTAGAACTTGTGTTCGATGTGGAGCAAAGAAGTTCGTGTTTGTCAAACCTCCCAGGTCCACCGTTAAACGTAAACGCGGATCTAAAACAAAAAACGTCGGCGATGATGTCGCTGCTGCGTTATCGAAGCTACATGGGAGACAGTGGATTAAATGTCCTGCTGAAAAACATATTCCCGGATACAATTACTGCTGGCCTGGAATATGACTGGATATACGACTTGATTCTAGCAACCAACCAAAGCCTGGAGAAGCACCTATAAATCGTGTCGATGCTGCATGTTACCGACATGATCTCGCGTACCAAGCCTGAAGTGATATCCTTGCGCGTCAACGTGTCGATATAGATCTCATCCATGACTTGAATGCGATCAGTCTTACACTCGGATAAAGAATTGCCAGATGGATCATCAAAGGAGGTATGAAGACAAAGATTGTACCCGGTGAACAAAATTCACTCATTGGAGGTAAAGCACATTGATATAATGAAACTAGCCGCGCTATACTATCGTCCGCGCGGGTACTGGAAAGTTGAATCTGTTGTTGAAAAGGTAGCGAGTGCGGCAAAGGTCACTCACGGGATTTCTCGAGCATGGTTAGCTAAACAAGCGCTGTGGCAAATTTACCTACCCGCCTCAAGGCAAATTTCCCGTGGATGGTTGGATGTGAGGACACTTGACGAAGTTCATCAGGCTGATCTTTTGTTTATCCCACATGATCGGGTACGGGGACGTACATACAAGTACACGTTAACCATTGTAGATATCGCCAGCAGATATAAGGAAGCAGAGCTGCTGACGTCTATATGGATAAGTCTTCAGCTTGTCTTTCTTGCTGTGGACGGCAAATATTTTGCGTGACTCAAATGATGGGTCTGCAATCAGCCTGTGTGTCTTGCTCACTGTCCCGAACAAGATCAACGCGGGTACGTTTCCGCACGTTTTCCATCGTTTTGCCGAACACAGCATGGTTCATAAGTTTGAAAAAGTCTTTTTCAAACTCATACATGACCTTAGTGCGCAGATTCGTATTTATATGTATATACGGTTCCATCCAGTCACGCTGGTGAAATCCAAGCATATGCATTCCGAACCGTAAATACAACTGCAGCGTTCGTACGTGGACTACATAGTTGTTTTAAGTCCAACGATTCGGGTTGAGCTTGGTGCATTCAGTAAACTTGCGTTTGAATTCGTCCACAATTCCACACTGATACGGGGATAACAACCCGCGGGGTACCACCAACGCTTCCGGGGCCAGCGGATACTCGTTATCTGCGTGGTGAAGCTCGTCGGGATACTCCAGATAAACTTCAAAAATGTATCCGTGGTAGCTGTTGCTGTCGTACTCATGTACATATTTGTGAATGTCTACATCCGCGAGGTTGAACAACTGAAACTCACCAACAGGCATGGGCTGTATCACAGCGGGTCGTATCCGTCCATGTTTGGGTTGTTAGCGCGTGCGTATCGGTGGCTTGACATAGAAATCCCACCGTGGATACCACGTTCCACGAACAGATACTGGTCAATATCGGTGAGCTGTTCCAACTCCACCTTGGTTTGTGACAGCAGTGTATCCCATGCCATTCCCGGTGACGAAAAGTACTGCGCGGGGTCGAACTTGTACACACACATGGCAGTATCACAGAAAGTCTCAAAGACATCCGCGAGCAGAAGCACATCTCTTCTCAAATACAAATCATGATAGTAGCCAAGGTTTTGACAACCAAACGCGGACCAGACATTGTTTGCATGTGTGTAGTCGTTGGCGGAAATACCCTCGCGAGACAGCGACGAGTGGAAAGGTTCGATCGGTGGTAATTTAGTTTCGGCAAACTTGTTCCAGTCGCTGATGTACTCGTAGAAATAGATTGCTTTACGAGTAAGCAAGATAAACATTTCATCATCAGTAGCACACCGAATCGACCGGTGATTGTAAAACGATCATGGCCATTCCCTGTAAGGTTGCTCACTAGTTTATCCAGGCCGGAATTCAGAAACTGCAGCGAGTCAATGAACTGTAGCTGTCCGAGTCTAAACATCATGAGTTTTTCCATGTTGTTGGGGATTACGCTTATTGGTGCATTCGATGCTGTTGCGATTGCTTGTATTATGAAGTGTCCACCATACCCACGGCGGTTAGGAAGCACAACACTAATTCGTGTCTGGTTTGGATAAATTCGTAACTGTAGATTGCATCAGCTGTGTGCGGTTCCTCGGTACGCACCAGTTATGTGACAGTGGTCGCGCACTTTTTCATTGGTGGAGCTAAAAGCGCCATCACAGATCCAGCAATGAGTGTCTGTGGAAAACTCACGAATGTCATCTTTGGTCATAATAATGTCTGTTTGCTAGGAAATCTGCTGTCGGATCTATTTCGTTGTAACCTCGAGGGATTTAAGAAACACCTCAACCGTTTGGTGGCTCAGTTGCTCCGTCGCATCTGACTGCAGTGTAGCAAAACCCGCATGGGACTTGTTCAGCAACTTGCGTTGTATTTGTTTGGTTGTTGGAAAGGAAAGCTTCCATAGGAATCTTTAAACATTCCAAGTCCGCGTAGATAACATACGGTACTTTCATTTTTCGTTGCCCCGCAATAAATTTTAAAATGTTTTTGCCAGATTCTGGCATGATTGTACGCTGTGGTTTTTCACTGATTCCGCGAGAGTAAAAGTTATGGTTGTCAAGCAAATGTTGTGTGCTAAATACCTGCAGGTAGCGTCGACATGGAAACTGTTTTTCCTGATGCATGTTGTGTGGGTACACAAACGGAAAAGATTTTGTATCCACACATAATGATGCTTCGCCTCTGGGCCATCCATGTTGCTCAGCAACAACAGATCAATGTTGTACCGCGCGCTTTTCGTGGTGGATTACCAGCGATGTCAGGGTTGAGTTGTTCAAACGTTTTGAGTATGGTGTCAGAAACCTGTACAAAAATTAAATGTTACCAAACTTAATTTCGCCCAGGTATTGTTTATATTTTCGAGGCTGGTCTGTATGATCACTGACGGGATGCAACGCGGACAAGACTGCCCATTCAAAACAGCGGTTGTCATCATTTTTTTACGTTTATCACTGTCCGCGGTGGAACATACTTTGGTGTTCGTATATAACTCGATCCGCGAAAAGGCTTGTTTGGGGAAATATGAAGCTGAAATTCCAAGCATCTGGAAAGCATCCATCATGAACCTCCTCTGGAGTATTTTTCAAACTTCTCGAGGATCTTGCATAACTTTTATCAATTTCATTATTGATGGCCTCAATGTCTTTATGGTTCAAGATTACACAGGCACCACTATGAAACCACGGCTGTGCTCTTACAGATGGTGAAAAACCATCTTACGTTACATGGCCAGGCATGGTAAATTCCAAATTGAGAACAATGAAAACCTTGAATCCGGACGGCAGCGCTGTCTCACTCACGTGCTGCAACGTCGATACAATTCCCCGACGCATATTGGATAAAAGTTTAACAGCGTCTCTATTTGGCTTATATACGCTTGGGATACTAGCCCGATAATCTTGAAGACCACGAGAGCGCTTATACAACTTAAATTCTGGAACTTTTCGTTGGTGAACATTCACAACAGCTTCAGCTGCGATAGTGGCTGCGATGCGTCGGCTGTTTTTGTTCATCCTCGACTATGCGTGCAATTTCCGCTCGTTTGGCCCCCAAAGGAATCTTGATATTTAATTGTGCTGCTGTTGCATGAAGCTCTATTACAGTCAGACGTGGTTCGACTGTGAGACCTAACAACGCAAGTAAATCTGCTTTTCTTGCGCCCCTTGGTATTTTTATTCCACGTTCTTGCCCGAATTGTTTCAGTTGCTGTACTGTTAACGTTGCCGTTGCAACCGGCTGTGGTTCATCCGGGGGAAGTCGCCACGGCTCGTCTTCATGGCCTAATAATACAAGTATGCCAGCTTTTTGCATACGGCTTGGTAATCGTATCTCAGGCTCTCGCGCGAGTTGCCTCAACTGATTGGCAGTAGGCATGATGGTATATAATGGAAAATCATTGTCTAATTGCGAATTCCGTAAATAAATTGTTTCAACATTTTTACTTTACCAGGATTAGAAACTGCTATCGCTTCAATCCTGGCTATTATTTCATTGACTTCTGTATCTTTTTCCTCAAAGGTGTTAATGTCGTCAGATTTTTCCTCAACGCTGTTGGTATTTCTACAACAATAGGTTCTATATTTGTTGCGTTAGCGAATCTTCGCCTGCGCGCACGATAATACTCACAAATAGATCCTCATGGTCGGTAAAGCTGATTACGTGACTTTACTCCGATACCACATTTAAGGCATAGCCGAGCACCTAGATCAACACGTAACGCGAGTAAATGGAATTTACAGTATTCGTAGTTTCGTGTTTTGCCGGATTGTTGATATTTTCCAAGGCATAAACCTCTGCAATGAGTGCGTCCCAATCCCACTGAACTTTATATATATATATATATGAGGATTGTATTCTTTAATAGAAATTTATCTATGTTCTCGATTGATGGTGTACTTCAGGCATATGTATTCCTCACCAAATATATAGGGTTGTAGAAATATTCTCAGTGATAGTATTTGATTCTACGACCATTCGCTGTTAAATGCTTTTCATATATGATCGTAATTTCCAAACTCTGGGCGGTGAGTCGTAAACAAACTTTTTCAACAGGCTTCATCAACCGGGGATTACCGTCAAATAGCTTTTCATGCTTAAATATAATTTCTTCAATTCAGTATTTGGCCATCACTGCACGCTGATCAGTACAAAGTATTATGTCAACTCGTAAATGACCACCGCTTGTAGATTGAGATCCGATGACGTAAAATGTCTTGCACTGCTTGTATATTGACTCCATAGTTTCTGTGTCTTTGCATGTGAATCTCTTTTCGCAAAACTCCAGACATTGCGTTCATCACGTAGACTCTTCATCTTGTAAATATTCATCATACTTATGTAAAAGTGACTCTGATGTTTCCATATATTATAATGCTGAAGGCATCTCTCTAATTAATTTATCCTTGGTGATCTTCGCTGCTGCTACTATATTCACTAATTGTTTTATTGTCATCACTGGCGTATTCACTACTTGTTTCATTATTTACACTGGGTGGTCTAGTCAACGTAAGCGATTTCAACTTGTTTTTTTACGCAATATCATGCAGTGATTGTTCGCGCTTTTTCTCATAAGCTTGACCATGTCTACATCGTTGTTGTTCCAAAATAATTCCTAAGTCGATTAATTTATCAAGATGCTCCGCATACATATTTCAAAAATCATACAATATCATTTATTCCTCTTTAACAAATCTGTATGATGCATTTAAGCGAAATAGAGATTTAATCTTTTCTATAATGTACGAACACTCCATTCTTCGGGCAGTGTGATTCCCACATTTGCCGTACTCATACATTCTTTCAAAATACTATACGCATCAATCTGTGAACTTTTTGTCATTTTATATAATATATGCCGCCATAATTTTCTAATATAATATATTCTCACATAATCTCTAGGAAATATATTGTAGCCACAATATTCTAACACAATCTCTGCAAAATGTATTCTATAGAAATATAGCCACAATCAATATAAAATATTCTCACAAAAAGAAAATAATACCAGCAGAATATTTTATATATAGTATAGTCATGATCAATAATAATATATTCTGCTAGCTATATATTTTCACACGGAGAAAACAAATGTCTGCGCAATATATTTTATGCAGTATAGTTACGATCAATAATCACAGTTGTAGGTAGCTATAGTAGTGTATTAGCCTGACCGTGGCACCTAGTATAGTAGCTTCGCTTGTGGCCGCTAACGGGGGGTTTGGGGTGGTGAGATGGGGAGATTGACCACGGGTTCGCGCACTTGCGTAAATTTTCCACTCGTGTATGATTCAAGAGTAAAGTAATGGGATATATAAGGCTTTGACATATATTAGTAAGATCAGTCCAAAAGTCCCATAATGATACTACTTCTTCAGCCATTGTTACCACCTCATTGCCCCAAATATGCAGAAATTTGGAATTTGTGCCATATATTTTAAATTTAAAAGTAGTGATTTTTTTAATATATTCAGTAAGAGAATTGGATATGCATAATAAAAATACCTCTTAAATAAATTAAATGATTACGTTATTTCCGGTGGATTCATTTTTCAAACATGTTTGTGAATTATAATATGCAAACTTTCATACCATTGGGTCAAACAGCGACATTTATGGTTTGTATTGAGCATGTGATTGTGATGTATTATCCGAACTTTTTGTATGTACGTGTAAGCATACGTTTGCTAAAAATGTAACTTTCACGGTGGATTTTAATAATCCAAAGTGTAAAACTGCCTTGATTATTGTAGTTTATATATGTGACCAAACATTTAATCTATTTAATCTGGCATAACATATAAAATCTTCCGTGCTTTTGATTAACGATGGAAGTAATTATTCACCGGTCCAGTGTAAAACTATATTAAGTTTTGAATGTCATTTTGCATTTTAAAGTGAATTTGAATTAGTGAATTTCAAATCCTTTCTTCAACAAAAGGGATCATATATTAGGAAATAATTTTGTGTGCCTTACCGTTGTTATTTCCATCATTCACCTAAATGATGACTGGCAGCTTGCATTTGTAAACTTTATATGTAAATCAAGAGAGAAAATCGGATGCCTAAACTATGTAAAAATGCCATGTATGCCCGTCCGTTTTACATAGTCCAAATAGAACGCAAGAATTAGGTGCTGCACGAGGTACAATACCCTGTATGTTATGAGATGTATGACATTTTGTACAACCAAAGCTGTCGACTACAAAATTCATATCAAAGGAATATGTGTGTTTGTCTGCTCTTTAGTTTTAAGCCTAAACTAAATCAAGTACTTGCAAAAACAGAATTATAAAGTATTTTATCAAGGTATACTACTATCCCCGCCCGATGACACAGTTATAATATAATTATATCAATAGTTCTTCTTGATGCCAATATCCGAATGACTGCCTGATATCACATAGACTACTAGAGGCACTGGCCACCTGGGCCCCGTTTCAGAAAACAACGTACCAGTAAGATTTTCTTAAGTTTTTACGTACGACTTTTGTTCGTGATTACGGATGTTTCACTAACGAGCATTACGCACATTTTTTTCGTAAGTTTTCTGTACATTTTTGCATAACTTTAGTGCAAAGCCCCAAGCATGGATAAGTGCTATGTTTTTTCTTAAGTTTGTTTGTGGATAGCGAGAGTCAGAGAGAGGGTTATTTTTATATGTTCCCTGACGTTGCACATATATACCGCATAGTGGATCTTTCTCTAACAAAGCTATATTTAAATACATTTTTTACACGTTCTCGGTAAAAGAATAACATGTAAGCAGTCATATTTGTAATGATATCTTGTACTTAGTTCATTAACCCGAAACATATAAACAAGTGGGACATTAAATCACCAATTTGTCAAAAATCACAGCAGAAAAAATGACCCTTTATATACGGTATGCCAGGAAGTGCTGATATTCAGAGAGCCATTCCATCCAGAGTGGTATAAAATGTTTTCATGTGAGTAAAAAGGTAAATTAAGCGACATATGGCACTGGAAAGATCACACCTGAAAACTCTTTTTATTGACGAATAATCCAGTGCCTAAACAACACTTAGAAAACATAATATGTAGGTGAAACAAAAATCTGAGCACAAAATCCTGTTGCCTTCGAAAGCAACCAACAGTATATAAGTGTTTGATGAAACTACAAAAACAAATGTTCTTGAGAATGACGAAAGAGACTAAAGATGTAACGAAGTCAAATATTTTTTGTTATAAATTGTGCAATGGACAGGTTCTTTGTAGCAGAAGAACATCAAGATATTTGATAATTGACTAAACTTCTTTCTACTCTAGAAAAATTAGCGCTGTCCTAGTTGTTTTATTTATATACTGACGACAAACGCATTTCAGAAGTTGAAGTGGTGAACATTTCTTTAATATGTACAGTGTTACATATTGTTCAGAAAATAGTCCTTTTTTCAAAGTGTCGGACAGATTTATTACAGGTATCAACCGGTCGATTTTCGTCATTACATGTCTTTTAGAGAACTGCTTAGTTTAATATTACAATCTTGGACTGTGCTCTTTGGTAGAATATGTATCTAGAATGTTTAGGTCAGATGATCCTTATGCGAGTATATACGGTGGTAGAAATGCATTAGCGTACTAACGGGGGGGGGGGGGGGGGCGGAAGGGGACAGCTGATAAAAATTCGGGCCTCGTATTCTGGCATCGTCGCCCCGGGCACCATTTACCCTTAGTACGCCACTGCATTCTAAGATTTTAATATTTACTGAATGACAGACAAAAGACAGAAATGTTTGAAAGACTTGTGGTTTTCTCTTGTGGTTTAATCAGAAATATATTGACGACATCAGCTCCAAACACGAAGAATAAGACTTTGTCCTAATTTCATCTAGTGTGACTATGTTTTCGTCTTAGTAATTGTAGACTCAAACTATCATTGTTGTCAGCTTCTAACATGTTGACCCTTCCCCCCCCCTCTCGAATTTAAATGTTCATATTTTACCCCTCGTCTTGTAGGGGAGAGTTGTTCTAGACAGAAGTGGCTGAAAAAGATTATGTGTCGTGCGAATCTTTCCGTGTTTGAATGACAGTAGAGAGAAATCACTTTTTTGTTGGGTCTTTTATTTCTTTTCATGAACAACACCCAAAATGAGATGAAAAGTTAAACCCATCCAGAGGTCATTTGTCCCCTTACCCCGTGATCGAAATGGTTTCTGTGCCTTGTGTGCAGAAACGTTACACTGAAAAGTTTCTATCTATGGCAGGAAGCAATTGTCATTTAATGAAGATTTACACGCATAGATGGTCACTAAATCAGACTGTATCTCTTCCTGTCCAATATCGTATAGATAACAAGAACTCTTGAATGGGTCAAATTTTTCGACCAGCTAACCTTTGGAAATCTCTTTCAAAATGTCTGCATATAGCACGAGGAATGGATATTGGTAGACAACCACAGTGGCTAACTGATCGGTGTGACTGATCTTGAGAACCCTTGCTTGTAATGGAATTCGTATAAGTTATTGACCCTTTGCATGATTCCACACCTGGAAAAGTGTATATTCTACATAATTATCAACTCTGTTATTGTAACAAACAAGTCTGTCTTGATTATAGATGGTCAGTGGTTTGTATGGACAAATGAAACACCTTTGAATGTCAAAAGATAGAAGATAGTAATAAATCTCACTGTAACTCGTATATAATAAAGCAGTATCAAATGTTTTTGGTTTATGCAATGGTCGCACCAATTGGGTTCCCTGAGTTTATACAGAAATAAATTTATCTGACAGGAAAATTGAAAGCATTATTTTCTCTTCTTTACCACAATTGATCTTTCTTTCAGAGAAAACTCAAATATTGAGGTGGAATTCAGTAAGTGGCGAATTCATCCTTGAATTACAGGTTTAACATAAATTGAATATTGATGTTGTTTCATCATGTCTTTATTCACCTCGATGCATTAATGGATCATGAACAATATATTGATTATTCAAAGTTATATATGGTAATGGGCGATAAAAATTCTAATAATTAACATTTACATATTAATGTTTCTTCTTCTTCTTCTTTTTATTATTATTATTATTGTTATCAGGACGAACAGTCTGAAAATGTTTACAGAAGAAGCAAATGATTCAACGATTCAGTCTATTTATTGCAATGTCCTTTTCAGTTACTTAGATAATAAATTTACAGAGAACACCAACAACAACAAAACTCCTCTATGGATCTGTCGCTTTAGTGTGATTATTTTCGGAGTTTGTAACAGTAACCTCTTTATAAGTAATTTAGGATACACGTTCCTGTTTGTTATACTGACACTTGGCTGCACTAACAGTAATTTTTCCGGCTGTCAAATGAATAAACTTTCTCGTGTTCAAATTCCCATTCCTACTTAATTATGTTTAGCTGCTTTGTAATGTGCTAATTAGTTGATTCAAATAACAAACAGCGTTAAGGAGTAACAACCAGAGTGATGAGTAACAACTGATCTCTAATACAGCGGGTCCCAAACGATTTGGATGATATTGTTACATCAACAACCAGTGGTCAGGTGACCTATACAGGGCCTGAAGACAAGAATTAATTGTCATGTAATTGTTCCAGGTCAAACCAGCTATCTAGCAGGTGTCTGTCTTGCAGGCTCCCGTCTACTTACGGCTCAAGCAGATCAATTGACTCAGTTAAAAGGGTTCTATTATCGTTGTTGGGATAGAGCATATGTCAAGCAGCATTTACATATATACAAGAACAGAAAATTTGGTCAGGAAATTGTTACGACTAGGGATAATTGTAACAAAAGAAAAGACTCAAACAAGCTTTCAAGATTTAAAATACAAATTTTTAATTTCCTACAAACAACAAACAAAGTGAAAGAATTAAAAATAACTTACAGTATAGAATATCCTTAAAAGTCTTAAATTGTTCTAAAGTTCACTGATCGGGAAGTTAATCCAAATATTCCGAATGAAGAGTATTCCGAATGAAACCTCCAATGTGCTGGAGTGCCAACAAGAATAAGTTATATCCAAATATTATTAATTCCAAGAAATCCTTGTGAATATGGAATATCACTCAAGTTCTAGAAATGTTTCCGATAATTCCAACGGAGCTGTATAATTCTCAAAGTTTAAGTAGCAGTACTAAATCCAGAATGTACTGTATAATAATATCTCTATTGCAGAATACCACACACAAAATGAACCAATCTCTTTTATGACCTCTCAGGCTGAACGTACTATAGAAGAATGATGAACGCTCCGATTACATCCTTTTATATAGTTTCTTAATCTGCGTCATTGAAATACAAATAAAACCCATTTCTTAATTCCGTCTTAAATCAACATCTCGGTATTTACGAACTTATTCTACTTTTAGTCAACAGAAAATGAATCACTCACTGTAATTGCGAAATCTCGGTCAGAACATTGAATGCAGGTCAAAAGGACAAATCTCACGCGCTGAATCACGTGATATGACTCATGCTTCAACCGACAATATTGATTTCATCGTATATGTGCACTCTGCAAAACGACACTAATTAGACTATTATACACAAGTCATAAACTAATAAAACTATACCATTACTTAAAGAAATGATACATAATTCCGTAACAAAATAGTATGTCAGTGCCCAGTACCAAGAAGTATCCGACTAATTAATACATTCATTTTTGAGAGGATATAATTTCAAACCATCTCTTGGTTCAAAGGCTGTATGGAAGACAACAATGAAATGGATATTAACTACATAGACAAAACTGTTCTTTAAATGCAAATACTATTAAAATTCCAAGAAGAAGGACAGTTTTAATCATTCGTTAGAGCCACGGATGAACAAGTGGCTCTGAATCATAGAATATTAATACCAATTTTTTAACTCAGAAGTACCTTTACATCTCCGTTGCATTGTCTATTTCTGTATATGCTGTGTCTACATAAGACTTTTCGTACGTTTATGTTGTCTTATATGATCAAGTTATAAAAGTGTATTTAATTTAAATCTATGATCTCTACCTTCATCAAAATAGCTGTATTGAACCTGAAACGTTGAAAAACTATACTAATTCCCGCGCCGTTATTAACACGCTGCGGGAAGTTTGTTCTGGAAATGTTTCTTGCATAACATCCTTGACATAAACTTTTAAATAAAAACTTTTAAATTTTAGATACTACCTATTGTGTGTTTTTACTATACACATGCTGCTCCATGATATTAATTACAGGAATAATAAAAAAAATATTTAAATCCCCCTTCTTACCTTCTCCTATTTTAAATTTGTTCAAATGAGATAACACATAAAATGTTATTCCATCTTAGGGACATAAACATGTTTAATATATAGATCTTTTAAAAAAGAAAGGGAGTTTTCAAATATCGTAATCTTTGGTTCTGTATATTAATTGTTTTATTGAGTTTTTCTTTGTATAGTTCCCAATCTGTACGTGTGACCGGAAGCTTATCTATTCCACTGTAGTTTTGTTCTAGTGCTTCATGATTTCGTTGCCAACAATACTTTTATTAAAATTCTTAGACATTTGGTCAATATTGACACTTCCTCTGAAAGACACTGACACTTTATCTCCCAACTTAGCTATTACATCTATTGTTTCATAATCGATTGGAACGGACGCATTGAGATTTATCTGATATGCACATCATTTGGGGAGGTGGGTAAAAAAAATGCATCTTTCTTGTAGTAAGTCAGTATGGAAAGAAAGGCCTCCAAAAATTTATGTTGTACAATAACTTACATATATATGTTTCATTTGAACAATTAGTTCCAACCTTGTATACTATTTATACTGTTGTGGAACTAGGTCTACTTTATTACTCTGTTGCAACAAAAGGGTTACAAGAGTAATAATAACAGATTTCTTCATATGTCGATCAGGGTCAAGAACAAAGTTCTTGGAAATGGACATGTCCAACCCTTTTGAAATGGACATGTCCGACCGTTTTGAAATGGACATGTCTGACCCTTTTGAAATGGACATGTCCGACCCGTTTGAAATGGACATGTCCAACCCTTTTGAAATGGACATGTCCGACCCGTTTGAAATGGACATGTCCGACCCTTTTGAAATGGACATGTCCGACCCTTTTGAAATGGACATGTCCGACCCTTTTGAAATGGACATGTCCGACCCTTTTAGCACCAAAGTTAGAACCTTTTCTAACAGAATCTGAGAATTGTTGAGTGTGGGAATGCAAAGAAAGGTCAGGTATGGAATTTCTAATACTTCTAAAGTAAAACAAAATTCAGGCGTTTACTAGAAACTCAATATGTAGACATCATAATTTCACTGAAGCTAATTGTTTGCAGAATTGCTATAACATAAAAGTAGCGAGTTCGCCATGTTTCGTCCAAGTATCAGCAATAACTTTGGACATATTTGACCTCAAAGATTCTAACTTTTAGTCTGCAATGTTGCATAAATTCAAAGCAGGGGTAAGTTCGGGGTGAATCCCCATTCTTCCTGTTAGGACCATAACTGTGCCACTGTAACCTAATATATAATGTCATATTCTAATGGTCAGCCTTGCTTTAGAAACGCCAGCCTGGGAGTAGTTGTGTAATGGTATGCAAAATACAATAAATTGTAAAAGAAAAATACAGTTTGCAAAGTTTAATTTTTAAAAAAATGCACAGCTTGTTAGTGTTCATCCATATATTAATTGCTTGTTTATTTTCTCCCAGTGTATGTACTAAATATACTCAGATAACGATAATGTTATTAAACCTCATCCTGCTTGCTTCAACATTTCACCTCAAACATGACACGGTTAAATGAGTTCGATTTTGTTTTAAATAAACCAGAATGAATGATGCATTCGCATATAATTCCTCAATGCGCCAGACAAAATTCACATTATTTAGAAAAGAATGTAGCCGCAATGAGCGCGGACAGGGTCGATCGTTAGGCAGCTTGAGTAATACACCTTTTCTTCATTAGGTTGTTTGACTTCCAGTAATTAAAACTGAGTAAGGGAAAGGGCATTCAATCATTAACGTTTATCGTTTAGCTCCCGAAATGTCTAAGTGTACACCATTGTTTGAAGTGAAGACAGGTGACTGCTCTGCGGCTCATTTGTATATGTGGCTAGAGCGTGGGTCTCTACGTTATAATGGTGACATTAATTACGATACTGACTGAATTCAGAAACATTGCAAGACTGCGATTAATTTGGAGATAAAAGCTGAATACCTAGTAAAGACTGATTTACATATTTTATTATAAAGACGTTAGCCATGCACGTATTCTGTTGAGGATCGAGGCTTCGTGCTAAAGAATTTGGAAATTAACGAGATTCCGTAAAGAATAACTTCACATCCTGACATTTTATTGGTTAAACTTACATAGTAGGACTATTTATATTTTGTAGCTTTCTCACGTTTCTTTGGATTTTTTGTTCTTTTTTTTTCCTCCGAACGTTACTGGTAGCCAAAATATACATTTTTCTGTTTATTATCATTATTATCATACTTGTCCAAGGTTTTACGCATTTGTTACTTTCGTACCTTTACTCTTTGTCGATGTATATGCATGCGTATTTGACAAGCACATATTTTAAATCTAAGGCATAAGGCCCAGCTGATGCACTAAAATATAAAATAACTACGACCTATCCTATGTTATAACATTTTCTGATATTTCGTTGCTGTTATTTAGATTACTTTGTCTACTATTATGGTCTGATTAGCAATAGAAAGAATTTTTGCTGATAGTAGGCAAATATTGTCACCAAATCCCATTTTTTGGTTGAAATAGTGAATTGTGAAATAGTGAGCAAAGGTCAAAAGTGACATTCATAATGATCAAATAGTATCGTTAGGTTAACATTACACAGGTTTAGAATTTGACCAAGTTTACATTCGTTGTAAATAAATAATAAATCTCCATCTCTCACCAATGCCTTGCATTAATATTACTATTTATTTCATTTAAAAGAGGTGGCCCGTGAGAAGCATTGATATGGTTACTGTATTTGATAAACTGGGCGCAACATTTTGTAACGATAAGGATAATTGTAAATCCGTCTCCCGAGATATCCCTGGTGTACTAATTATACAGTTCTTCATCAGTTGTCGTCATCCAAGAAGGACATGGCACAGTTACACAGGGCCTGGTGGGTCATTGTACATACAGTGATGTACCTAAAGAGGCCATTTTAATGTTGATATGACCCTTACTCAAAGGAACCACGCATCTGACATGGGGCCATATCCATCAGCAATTCCTGATAATTCCTTAGATAAACAAATAACAGTGAACCAGGCTTCTTGGTTCTGACAGCTTTCTAATAGCTCTGCTATCTTTCAATTCAATACAAAACTTCAGGTAGATAATAATCATAATAATAACTTGCTATGTACATTGGATGATGCTTTGTGCGTTTTTTATTTGTATTTTTTTTGGGGGGGGGATGGGAAGAAATATACTACATGACGAGATTTTGAATAGACTAAGAGAGAGAGAGAGACGGGGGGAGGCTGAGGGAGGGAGAAAGAGAGGCACAGTGCTATTCAGTTTACGAATACGAAATTCATATTCATATCAACATTTCAGGGAACTTACCAATAGATTTACTTGTACATAGTCAACTTCATTTTACGTATTAAATGTATCTATTAAAATGTCTGTCTCCTCTGTTTATCTTTTTCATTATTTAAATTCAACATTACGTTACAATACTATAGTGGTTTAAGAGTATTGAAATAGGTTCCTTTCTACACGACCGACTGATTGCTCCCATCACCTTTTTGACCTACAAACTGAAAATAAAATTTTCTACACGTCCAAAAAAATTTGAAATGTGTAGTAAATTGTATATTTTGTGTGAGTGTGTTTTGAATTCTGTACCAGATGCAACTAGTTTCAGAGGCTAATTGGACAAATAACAATCGATCTCATCTCTTCAGACCATCGCTGCTTACATGGTATTTCTTTATGAACAGATGCCATATTTTAAAATCAGAAGTTAAGGAATGTTCGAATTGTGATATATCAGTTTAATTTGGCCTCGAAGCATCGGAAGAAGGAGTAGATTATTATGTCTTGCTGCAACAGGACATCATTATGCACCGGATTCTTGAAAACTGTTAATTATTTCATTCGTGCAAATTTATCTTGCTATGACAATGGACGATTGAAATGCCTGGAATTTATGATCACAGTATTCGTTGGGAAAAGTTCATGGTGAGATACCAGTATAACTCCCTTAATGATCAGAGAAGATAACACGAAAGTAGGAAAGTTATTCATGTTCATTGTTTAATTAACTTGAACTTAAATCAAACTACACACATGAACGATAGAAATCGCGTTTACGATTGCAATGAATAAGCGAGAATTTGGATTCTAAATTTTCATTTCAAATGTACGACAGATGTGCGATGGTCCAATACTGATAACGGACATGCAAAATCTTTTCGCATACAGCACTGATGGTATAGCGGTCATCATATTCCTTAGAGTATTCGACTGGCTTTAATGTCACTTAATAGCATCCTCATCTGTAGCCACTGTAGTAGTCAAGCCGTAAAGGGTAATATCTACATTAAAAGACATATACAATCTAATGATATCGTCATCTGTAATAACCTAACTTAGGCCTGATGATAAATCCATTATAAGTAATCATGGTTTTTTGATGGCAAATTACGATCGGAACTTAAAACTTGAACACTCCTTGTAATATTTTTGTCTCACCAGCCATGTATTTCGCAAGGAGTCGGACACATGGATCTGAAGTCCGATCCAGAATAAGACCTTTTTCAACGCATGACTAGAATATATTTATATGAAAGGTTGATATAACCATTTCATTATGTCACCTGGTTCTAGGAAAATATTCGCATGCGTCCTTGACTGTAATTTATACCCAAAGTCACTAATGATGGAGAGGTCATAGGTTAAGCGTAAATAGGCACATGAGGGTGCTGTTTGTTACATACACGACCATGAAGAAATGTATTCTTTGACGTGTTATCACGTGTTAGCATAGTTTGAATACAAAGCAGATGGACCAGAGCTTTAGATCCAAATCTAAAGCAAATATAGCCTTACTGACTGTGATCTAATGACATGTCGAACAAGTCTTAAAATCAGGAACATGGCATAGATTTGTTTTTGCTTTTTTGGCGATTGGATTTGTATATATGAATATGGCTAGACATTTTCATGGTGTCGATACTGATAAAAAAAATAACTGGTACTTGAAACTGTTAGCAAACAAAGTCGGAACCATTAGCTACTAAGTAAGGAAACTAAGGAATGACCTTATAGTAACAATGATGGCATGGAAGACTGTCTCACCTTTTCCTTCTGCCTCCGTCTACCATCTTTCTGCTGGTTGCATAAATCTCTTTGTCATTTTTCATGCCAAGAAATTATATATATATATATATATATATATATATATATATATATATATATATATATATATATATATATGTGTGTGTGTGTGTGTGTGTGTGTGTGTGTGTGTGTGTGTGTATCTCAAAAGATTTTTAGTCAGAACCTAAGAGCCAGTTCCCTCCTGGGTTATTAAGAAATTCAGGGGCAAATGCGGGATACCTGTATAACTTCTCTACATGACTATGCTACTGTAAAATACATACATTACAGATTATTTAAAGACTCCTGATGGTATACTCTCGTTACACGTTATTCATTTTGTCTCTCTTTCATTGTTACATTTAAGCAAGATGTCACAGAAAGAAATTCTGTTTTACGATTTATAACATGCCACTATACTATGTGCAGTAATTATGATGGAACATGTAATAATATCTATCTATCTATCTTATCTATCTATCTATCTATCTATCTATCTATCTATCTATCTATCTATCTATCTATGTGTGTGTGTGTGTGTGTGTGTGTGTGTGTGTATGTGTGACCCATATTACGGTATAAGGCATGAAGTTAACTCATCTGCAAGTTCACCTATATTATTTCTGATATATTTACCAATGTTATTTTCACCTATTATAATACAGATATTTTTTTCATTGAAAGTCTGCCATCGATATCATTATATCAAAATGTAATCGTGATAATTTCTTTGAGTAGGGTAGTACATTTTTCACGCTCTAGGATATAGTTTGGCTTTCCAGTATCCTATCCAATGTAATCCAATATAGTCTTGTACCTAATCATTAGCACGCCATTTTCTAAGAACGCTCTATGAAATCAAAATTTTGATTCTACTGTTGTGCGTGATTGATATCTGGGGGTTAGTATACTTTTATCTAGTATCTATTTGACAATAAGAGCTTTTCCTGCACATTTTATGTCCAAGCGAATTACGAGGTATGAAAGACTCGCCATCAGCAGCTTTTGGATAACTAATGGTCAACAGCAAAGAAAATTATTTTATTTTAGGTCAGTATGCACATATCTTTCTAGGCTATCAGTAATCGGACTACAGCAACACGTCGCCATGGAATGTTGTCACAGCAGTAAATTATCACGATGCATACAATCCAATCGATCAAGTCTTCCGAAGTGTAGCTTATTGAAAGTGGGATAAAGAAATGACCATCGGTCTTTGGTCAGCTTCCTGCATTGAGAATTCTATTTCGACTGTATTTACTTCAAAGAACGATTGCAATGCTCTTTGATCTGAGGTATGGAGACCAAATTAAAGTAACTCCATACATTGTATGCATTTCTAAAGCTCCCAGCACCCAATCAGTGAGGTATCATTTCAACCAAGCATAACCGTACATTTTATTGGTTGATAATCAAACACTATATATGCCTTCATTCATATAAAGTGATCCGATCAATCTCAATTTGTAAAATGTCTTCTCGAGGTCAAGGTCAATACAATCATCCTAAATGCAGAAATAGATAAACTTGGCTATATACGTTGTCAATGTTTGAATCAATTGAAAATTTAATGTAAGATCAAATTAAAAGCGAAAACGTACAAAAAACAACACATTAGTGTGATTTTTGAATTCATGCAGGTAGAAACACCAACCGTTTAGTACGAAATGAAGCAACCATGGAGAGAGATAGAGGTAATATATTATATTATAGATGGACCGGTGCACGGACGAATCGATGGGCAACCTTATTACATCCCACTTATGAACCTAAGAATTATCACATCTCTCTTTTTTAAACACAGAATCCGACATATGATCACTTTACATAGAAGAATAATCGGAGTTTTCGGAATATCCATGCCAATCCTAAAACAAATATGTATCATGTATCATTACATTTTCAACAAGTTTGTCCAAATCATGTATCATTAAATTTCAACTAGTTTGCCCAAAAATGTATCATGCATCATTACATTTTCAACTAGTTTATCCAAACATGTATAATGTATCCTTACATTTTCAACTAATTTGTCCAAACATATCCTGAGACTGAAAGGAATTATTTGAAGTAGAAAGAGCGGGATGAATGCCATATATATCAGAAGGTAAGCCTGATCATAGAGCCTGGTCATATTCATCAATTTTTGTATAAAGTCTTAATTAGGAACTCCTGCTAATTGTAGCCACATCTAAGTGGCAGGAGGCCTGTAGACAAGGACCATATCAGAATAATAATGAAATAATATAAGGATATTTTAATTGGTCTATTCAAAGTTAGCATGTCTGTGAAACAGCCCAGCAAGTTTTGTGCAACTGTCTGGAACTTGTTGGATGTTGACCCACGGCACTGACCACTAGGCGATATTATCACAATAAGATGGTCAGGAGCTGAAAAGTTGTATGACCATTGCACAAAGGCTATCATTGGAGACTTGTGTTCAAGAGATTCATTATCTTGAACAATGCTCCGGCGAATCGATCAAATGTAATATTTGTGATATGGTTGCCAAACTCTCTCTTTAAATTGCAGTTAAGAAGAAAAAATGAATGTGGATCCATTGTTGTTTGTGCAAGAAAAGCTGAATTTGAAGAAATGCTGTTAAAATTATTTCAAGATGTATTTCAAGATGTAAAACAATATATATTGTTGATCTTAAAATGTATATATTCAAAATCGTTATTATTTACTTAATTGATCAAGTCAAAATATAGAATAATTTTGATTCAATGAAATTTCAGTAATCTTTTTTAAAACAAAAATATTTTAACCTAACGATATCACCTCAATCACACAAGTGACGAGTAATTTTATATTATAATATCAGACATAAAGAAATTGTTTTTATTTTATATTATAATATCCGACATAAAGAAATTATTTTTAATTTTTTAATTTTATATTATAATATCAGACATAAAGAAATTATTTTTAATTTTATATTATAATATCTGACATAAAGAAATTATTTTTAATTTTATATTATAATATCTGACATAAAGAAATTATTTTTAATTTTATATTATAATATCTGACATAAAGAAATTATTTTTAATTTTATATTATAATATCCGACATAAAGAAATTATTTTAAATTTTATATTATAATATCAGACATAAAGAAATTATTTTTAATTTTAAGAAAAGGCCTCTATATTGGTTTCACGTCATCAGATCTGCAAACTTCTGACAGACAAAATATCTTTGCAAGGATAATACACAGTTTGTTGAAGTTTTAATTTATATTTTGATTCATTGCATTCAGAATAATTTAGAAGAAAATAAAAACTTCTTAGCCCTTTACACTCGTGTAGCTTTCCTTGTACAACGAAGAATAACGTGAATTGTCTCACTTGATCACAATTCATTATCAACCTGTTTCGAACCTTAACAGAAATATGTGGGGCTTGCCATTTCTAATCAGGCTTAGTGATAATTCTTTTTTTTTTTTTTTGCTTTAGTTTAAATTTTTTCCTCAGAGGTTCGCTCGATTAAGATTTTGAACAACGTCATTAGTTCAAGTAGACTGAATAAAAAATTTAAAATAACCATGGGTCCAAAATAGTTCCTTGGGTAACTCCTCTGAAAGTTGTGCACTTCGAGACCTTTGTAGCCAATGAACGACGCAAAGTTATAAATACAAACCTTTACCTTATTTCAATGACTAGGCCACTGATCCCTATGGCCTTCATTGGAAGAGAGTCTGCCTAGCAGACAGCTGATAGTCTGATGCACTGACCACGTGATAAGCTTCAGACTGTTGCACTGTAATCAATATGTGTCAAATGGCAAAGCACCTGGAGCGGATTGTATACCAGTAGAAGTCTACAAAGCCGGAGGCTCGCTCATGACACAGAAACTGACTGAACTCTTCCAGTTAATGTGTACTCAAGGAACTATACCCCAGGAGTACAAGGATGCATCAATTGTCCACTTGTACAAGCGGAAAGGCAACAGAGAACAGCCGGTAAAATCTTCGCCAGAATTCTGCTGAATCGCCTTGTGCATCACATTGATAACGGGCTCCTGCCTGAGATTCAGTGTGGCTTCAGGAAAGGACGAGGGACCGCATACATGGTGTTTGCAGCTCGTCAACTCCAGGAGAAATTCCAGGAACAGAACTCCAACCTGTACACGACATTCTTTGACATGGTCTCTTGAAGATCATGGCAAACGTTGTTTGCCTAGAGAAATTCATCGTAATGGTTCGGCAATTCCATGATGGCATGCTCGCTCGTGTCGTGGACGACGGTGAGTCATCTGAACATTCCCAGTCACCAATGGAGTCAATCAAGACTGTGTGTTGGTCCCAACCCTCTTCAGTGTGATGTTCTCTGTCATGCTTACTGATGCCTTCCGTGGCTATGATACTGGTATCGAAATCAGATACCAGACTGTTGGCAAGCTCTTCAATCTGAGGAGACTACATGCAAAGACTAAGTTACAGGAAGTGACTGTTCGTGATCTCCTGTTTGCTGATAACTGTTCCCTGAATGCCAAATCTGAGTCTGACATGCAATACAGTATGGACCATTTCTCTTTAGCTTGCGATTTTTCGGTCTAACGATCAGTATCAAGAAGACAGAGGTGATGCACCAACCTACACCAGTAAAGCCTTACGCGGAGCCTACCTTCACAGTGAATGCCCAAACCCTCCTTGCTGTGCACAAGTTCACCTATCTCGGCAGTACATTGTCACGTGCAATCAACATCGATGATGAAACCTACGTGACTTTTACACGCCATTAACTGTGACTTCTACACGCCACTAACTGTGACTTTTACACGCCACTAACTTCGATTTTTTTTGTTGCATAAGATATGATGGACATTGGTGACATTTGTGTTTTTGATGTCAAGAATATGAAGGCTGCCTAATTTGTGCCATTACACGTGATCTAGTCAGGAATATGTTTGATATAACTGGCTAGTCTGATTATACAAAAAATTTCTTCCCCCTCTGTTTCCAATTCTTAGCTGTAAAAATCGAACGACCAATATTTTTTTCTTCTCAAAAATAACAATACATTACAGAAATTAAAACTTAAAATCGCTTTAGCCCCTGCTTGTTTGATTCATGAAAGTATTAATTCTATCATTAATTATTGAATACAATCATGATCCCATAATTAAATTTCCAAATTAGGTCACTTACTCAGCCTGTAACAAATTATCATATGTAATTTCTGACTTACTGCAATTTCTTTTCAGAGATTGCAAACGTAAGTTTTCAATTGAAAAATGTCTCACTTCCTTCACAAATTAGCCCCTATAAAATCCCGTCAAAGGAAAGTTTGTGGAACGTTTTACATTTGCGAAAATCGATATAATGAATTTTTAAATCATGGGCAAAGTAAAGTTTTTCGTTATGAAATCTGCTGGGTAAATACTGCCGAGTATGAGGCGAAAGTCGTAACTTGAATTTGAAAGAATGTATTTCTTTAATTCACGTTTTCGGCCTTTATCTCGTTCTTAGATACATAGGTTATGTTTTATCATAGACTAAAGCTAGCTAATCTATCTTCTACGTGACACAAACATTCGTTTTTTTTTTTAAAATACGTTTTTAAGTTTGATACATGTCTTAATCTTTTTTATTTTTTTCATTTTATACTATTTTTTGACCAGATATATAGATGCCCATACATTCCTATGTGATTCGCAAAATAAGTTCCTGACGCGGTTATCCCACTCGTTGTTATACTTCAGCGTTTCAGTAGTATAACTTTTTTTTCAGCACGAATCCTTATGGCACGTTACAACGTACGCGCTAGGGCAAGTTACAATTACAAAGTCACCTTGACAGTAGTACACCACGAGACTATTTTCAATCATATGAAGAAACTGCAAACATTTTTAAGTCTGGGTTTATTTAGGTCTCATTTAAATATATGTTGTATACATTTTTCGTGCATTTAGATTACCTGACTGAACATCTGACTACCTACCTATTTAGTCACAACCAGCCCATCCAACTACCTACCAATTAACTTTCCTACATAGAGTAAGTATGTATTTTACTTGTGTATAAATTAATATAAGATGATAAAAAGATACTTTGATGGTAGGAAATTGAAAAACCTATTACCTGGACTTAACCTTTTCTGCGTGAATTTTTGTTTCCTATTAAACAGACCAGTAATGATTCACAGACATCTTCAAGATCTCTTTTCGCGTAATCTCGCTATATCAGTGGGAGACTGGGTTCAAGCCTCAGGAGATCCCTTTTACACAAAGTGTTGTCTGACTTTTGTTAGGTGCAAACACATAATTTTTCGAGATGTTGTCAACTGATAATGTACTCAGTGTATATTGAAGGCCACAGCTGTAAAATGTAATCTGGGACTTCCTTGTCCCCAAAAATGTCAAACACATGGGAATTTCTATTTTCGTTTTGCATTTAATCCGTGTTTGTCTTCTCTTTTAATTAGTCTCTCGCCATTCTTTCTCTCGTAAAAAGCAATGACTTGTTTCAAGAAATTCAACCGTGTTTAATAGAAATGTTTTCAAAATATGATGGTCAAAAATATTTCTTTTTATATTCTGATAATTAGGTCCTTATTTTGGTTCTTTTGATGTCTTGTATGACGTAATTGTTTTTGTAATCGGATTTAATAGGTTAATCGCATTACCAACGTCACAATCATATTGCTGCATGGGTCCTCTATTAAAGGAGAGATGTGTAGGAGAAAGTAAATAAACTGTCCCTTTCCGCTTTTAAATGATGGACAAAGTTCACACACGTACATTGTATATCGATCAGAATGCTAGCTGTTTTTCTTTAGAAACAAAATCAAATGGAGGATAAACTAACTAAAAGTATGTGTTTATAAAATACATATACCCTCACTTCCTCGTTTTGACCTCCACCCTGATCAACGAACCACTTGGGTAGGTCCCTGAGGGTTTTCCTAGGGGCAAATGTCATTTGGGTATGTGGACTTTTTTATCATCCCATTAAGTGCATGGATATAGAGTGGGTTCTCGATAGTTTCTAAGCTGTTACCAGGGGCTAAACCCCTTGGGGGTTGGAGATAAGGATGGACCACGTGACCAATGTGAGCTGCATGTATAAATTTGTCTTTGCATGCACAATAAGTGTATACATGGTTATAGGGCAGGAATTTCAATTATTTCTATTTTAGTACTTAGGGGATACATTCATAGGATGGGGAAAGCCCCAGGGCATTACCCAGTGCTCCCAGGGTGACATGTATTGACACTTAGGTAATTTGATCACACGTGGCAAATCACAGAAATATTAGACAAGCAACTGATGAGTTATTGGAAATGTATTTACAATCACCCCTACCACCTAGCCCACACCCAGTGGTGAGATCAAAATTAAAGGTTAAATGTGTCTTGCTTTAGTAGTGTAGGACGAGTTAATGGATATTACACACCGATGTACGCACATGCTTATGGACTAACTTTATCACAATATTAGATGGACTATATCACAGTATATGATCATATCACATTGTAAAAATATCGGACTATCTCACAATATCTCCGCGCTTCTTTGAAAGCGAAGTGCGAGGATAACAAAACGCGCTGTAGTGAGGGTGGATGAGAGTCAGTTTCAATTGATAACATTTTTACTCGCGTATAATTTGTGTCGAAATGAGAACAAAATAGAGCCTGATCTGCCATCGCATAATGCACCGGCAGATCAGGGTCTATGTTGTTTGTTCTACTGATAAGTCCTTACTAAGTGCATAGACCCAGATCTGCCGGCGCATTATGCAACGGCAGATCTGGGTATATGCAGTTTGCAGTTGGTATCGAGTTATATGCGAGTATAGACGGTACATTCAATCAAAGTTGATAATACTTATACCGTGACTCCGATATAAGCTGCATATATGAAATTGTCAGTATAATTATCGGATTTAAATGTTTAGAACATCTTCGTGTATGCGTTGAAAGAAAGATGTCATGAATTATGCATAGACTTTAAAGTACAAGTATGCAACTTGTACTACTATAATTTTCTTCTTTTTTTTTCTTTCCATTTCTAACTCACCCAATAACCCAAGAAGGAGTTTATAAATAATTATTTCATTCCCAGGATGTTGATACATAATTATTTCATTCCCAGGAGGATGATCCGTCCTTCTCGGTCTTTTCAGAAGGTTGATATACATTATTCTTATCGACCTGCCTTGCCGGTCGATAAAGATTAAACTAACCGATAAAAGGAATGGCGAATGGATGGATCGTTGTGGTGGGGATGTTCTGTTTATTCTGTTTCAGATTTAAAGCGATTAAGTAAATGTAGCATCACTTAATACACGTAAAACTGTAATTACTAAAGCAGTATATATTCTGTCTTTCGAAACACTATCACACTATCACAAATGAAGTGACTACATCTGGTTTTGACCTGCTCCCCTACCTACCCCCACCAAAACACCCACCCCCACCCCCACCGCCCAAAAAAAGTTATTTGCCCTTCCAATTATAAGGTGCTATAATAACTTATCTTGCATCTCTAATGTAATAATGTAATAATGGCTCTACATTTCTTTCTTTTTTTACTCTATTTTTGGAGCGGACATAAGTTATAAGCATAATGAGGGGGGGGGGGCTTTTTGGGTGGGTGGGTGGGAAGGGTTATATTGGCACATTTCGATCATATTTACTAGGTAAATACCGAAGGAAAACAAGGATCGGGACCATGCATATCTTTTTCTGGTATAAACATTCGCTGAATCCCGAGTGCGGACGTTAAAGACTAAGCCGAGAGGGCGCAAGTTTCAACATATCTGAGGGATTCGGGTGACACAGATACCAAATAAAGAATGTATGGTCGCTATTCTTACATACAAGTAAAGGAAAACCTCTGAAATTTTAAGATCAAATGAAAATTTGCGATAGTGACGGGGCGGATCTCCTACGTTTGCTTTACTTATCCATTTTCCGGGGCGGCGTACACGCGAAGATCAATGGAAAAATGACCCTCTTTAGAAAGTTGTTGAACATAATAGCTTACAAGTACTTATGTGCGGTTTCATTGATTCCTAACCATACTTTGACTAATAGGCATTTTAGAATACACAGGGAGAGACGAGCTGTAAACATTTCATTGTATTGTTATTCCGTTCGCTTTGAGTGTACGATATGCACTTAAAAAAAAAAAAAAAAAAGTCATAGTTCTCTCCTCGTAAAATTTCTAACTTTCTATGCGACTGGAGAATGACTGCATAATTTCAGACAATGCACACGAGATGCGGGTTGCAGAGTCATTTGTTGTGGAAGCGGCACGGAAAATGGATAAGCTTTAGAACATTCCCGGGCATGAATAAACGTGAAATTCAAAGTCTACACATTGGTTCAGCAACATTCATATACCTCTTCCAAAATGCTGCGCACGCATTTTTATGTAAGAATATCAGCTGATCACTCCAACTGGTACCGCAAAGCAATGAGGCTTTCACGAAACCAATCTACACGTCATAGAGTCACACCTATGTATTTTATGCCCACAGCTAAAAAAGTCTGCATAATTGTGGTGTTCAAAATGTAATTACTACTCTTTCTTCCCATGAAGAAAATTTTAAGATGAATTTCTCATTTGCAATAGAAGACGTCAAGATCACATTTTTTTATTTAAAAAATGATATATTGTCTTAAAATATGTCGCTTAGCTATGATGCATCAGCATTTCATGCATCCAGTTATTCAATGTGCAAAAGATATATATATATATATATATATATATATATATATATATATATATATATATATATATATATATATATATATATAACCAGACAAATACATCAATATTTATCTCCTTTAATGAAAATACAGATGTTTACACGTTTCGAGTCTTCAAGAAGAAGATCAGCACGTGGTACCCGTTTCAAGTCTTCAAGAAAAGATATAACTAAAGTGTGAAGCCCTTAATCAGCACTATCATAACTGCATCATACTTGCATCATTTTAGCATCATTTAGATGTAGGTTAGGGAAGAATAATCTACAGTATGTACTCGCTTATAAAAACCAGTCCAATTGGAAACAACATAGACCCTGATCTGCCGTCGCATATCGCGCTGGCAGATCAGGGACTATGTTGTTTTGTTATACTTAAGTTATTACTCCTAACAAACTACATAGATCCAGATCTGCCTGCGTATTATGCAATGGCAGATATGGATCTGTGTTATTTGAAGTTGGAATCAACTTATAAGGGATGATAGACGGTATCTAATGTAAAGAGAGTGGACTCGTTTCTAGTGTATGTTCTCAAGTCAAAAAGTGTAATGCTGTATTCTTTCCCAAACCGATTTTTAACTAATATGACAAGCATGTTTTGTGTAGCACCTCGCAATGTGAACCGATGGTCTTACCACCAAAATCCACCTAAAACGTCCATTTGATAAATTTGTTAAATTATTATTCAGGAAACTCTTCTGTTGTTGTCTACAAAATAGCAATATTTGTACTCAGTGAAGTGTAGTTTTAATAACGAGGCTCGCTTTTCCTAAATTGTAAACATGCACTGTGTTCAGATCGTCTTAACTTTTGATTGGGTCTATTACACTTTTTATATGTGAACTAAGTTTTAGGTTGGGAACCATCTTATCGCGACACTTGGACGTCCTCTCTACACATTGCTTTTGCCACCGCTCGAGTTCATTATGTGTTGACCTTGTACAGTTGCATGTGCCACGGTGAAAACTTGTCTCCGGTTTGCTGATATCATGATACGAGTGATTGACGAACAATGTACTGGGAAACGACACACCTTGTTTAAATGCTAAATCATTTTAGGTTGTGTACAGGTTACTGTGCATTTCCTTGCGTTATTCTTAGTTATATATATATATATATATATATATATATATATATATATATATATATATATATATATATATATATATATATATATATATATACACACACACACAAGGAAGGGTGGTTAGATAGAAAAGTATTAGAAAAAGTGCCCCGTCTGCTACTTGTCCATTAAATAATAGCTAAATGAGTATTAAAAAATTTCTAAAATATGTACAGGTTGAGGATCATTGATAGGTCTTTTCAAATATTATTACACCAAGACAAGTGTATGCTGGTGTATGACTTGTTTCTGTATGACACAATTATTGAGATCAAGTTGTTTTTCCGCAACAGAAGGTTGCGCGACCGATTTACGGCAGGTCGTAAACAGCTAAAGATTTCCCAAGGTCTCCTATACTTTTCGCTGACTTTACCATTTTCTGTCACATGACTGTTATTGCGGTTATTAAAATTGTATAAGCATTTATTCTATGTATTATTTAATAAGAGATTAGATCCTCTCGAGTTACGCAGTTAAGCGTTGATATTGCAAAAGCAGACATCCTTAAAAGATGTTAAGAGGTTACATCAACAACAATATCTTGCATTGCTTTTCAGCAGAGCTACTCATACCATTTGTCATAAATTAGTTTACTTTGTGCAACATGTTCATTTTGCAGTTGTACACTTCAACTTATTCAGTGTTTGTATAGCAATGAAGTGCGAGAATGCATGCTTGGGGTGTGATGCATGGCTAAGGGATATCAACACAAAATAAGACTAGCTTAACATGGGAGGATCTGAAAGCAACATTTGAAAAACGGATGAAACGAAGAAACAAACTTCCTGCACCTAATCAGCAAGGCGTTTCACCTCTCAGTTGTTTCCTTGAACCCCATCTTACTGCCACATTATTTGCACTGACCTGGCCTGCATTAAACTCAATGAATAAAGCAGAACTAGATAAAATGGGACGAAAAGTTCATGTGTGTACAGTAGAAAACGTTATAGTTTACTTTGGAGTACCACTAGCATCGGTTTAGATTAAACACTTCTCAAGGAATGAAAAGTTAAAACCAGGAATATCTGCAATGAACGAAAACTTTAGATTTAATTCAAATACAGTACTTATTTCCGTGATGTTTCAGTTTCAAAAAGTAGTGTGGTGTATAATAGATAACTAGTGGAAAGGTAGACTAATTCAATTAATATAATCCTCGATATTCACAGAGTTTGATAGGAAAATCTCACCCAAGGGCCACAATTTGTGCGTCAGACACGAGGCTTTGTCAAGTGTCTGACAAAAGCCTCGTGTATGACCCAAAACCCTGATCCCAGTAAAAGATTTTTCCCATCCAACACCAATGCATAATGAAGGATACTTTTTCTCTCATTCCTGAACCAAAAAATGGGTGTCGATGTGTAAAATGGTGTATTATGGGTACTAAAGGGACCAACCATTTAATTTTTGGGTGGGGTGGGGGTTGCGGTGTGTGTGTGTAGGGGGGGGGGGGGGAGATGGCCTGGGATTGTTTTTTTAAAATTCCGGCCCGCAAGTAGCTTGAAAAAATAATGTTCCTATGATTTGTAGAAAAAAGGACTAATTCTATCCATCATATTAGTTGAAAAATGTATGATCTTGAGGTAAAAGAAAAAGAATATCCTAGTGGGAAAGAAAATCCCAGCCTTCACCCACCCACCCAAAGATTAAATGGTCGGTCTCTAATGTAACTTTAGTACAGCAAAGCAAGCAATGAAGTGGACCCGGAGAATAAGTATAAAAGCTATCTTTAATCTGAATAATTATGTGTAAATTTTTAATATTTGTAATAAATATACGTGTTCAAAACTCAAATCAGAGGTTGACATTGTCCAGGTATTTGCAATACACATTATTCGTTTTGTGGACTTTAGAAGGCTGGTGAAATGTTACCAACTTATGAACAGGTACAAAATCAAGTCTACTTATATATCTGAAATAAAAAATAAATACACTAAATAATGACCTTATACTCATCGATTTAAATTTTAGCTCGAGTTAATTTTGCCTTCATTAAATAATAATGTAAACATTGATTTTAGAAAAATTAGGATTAGAAAAAACAAAAGTCTAGACTCGAATCTGGACAAGGAGATATGCAAACTGTCCGGTTTGAAGGAGACCAAGGTCATATGCGGCGTGTTTTTTGGTTTAGTGTGTTGCAAGTAATTTTTATCTTGACCTCTTTGTGAAATATTAATACATTGATGAGGGAAACCAAGAAGTGTTTGTCAGTTTGTGTGCACCGATAACGAGAGATAGGGTCATGCGATTCAAGACAATTCACAATATTTTCCATCAATGTTCTACAGGACTCATAGTAAACCAATGGAAACAAGATAATATTAAAAAGTCAATAAATTTATAAATTCATGATCAAACCTATATCTCTCAGTATAAACCCATCCTTGATGCAAGCTTAGGTGTGGAGAAAACCATCTGAACCTCGGCATAGTTTTGATCTACGTATGATGAAACATGTGTTACCCATTTCGCACCTAAAGAATCAGGTTCTACTTTCAGTACTGAGTGTTCCCAAGTCATATATGTAAAAAGCCTGAAATTACATAAACAGAATATTGTCTCTAACTGTTTTAAGTTACAATAGGATAAGCCCACAAACATATTTTTTTTCTAAAATTGTACTTTATATTATCAACCAATCAGGTTCCTCCAAACCCATATATATATATATATATATATATATATATATATATATATATACACACACTCTATTTTCATGTTCACCTATATATAGACTGGTTCCTTTTCTTTCCATATTATTAGTATCGTGAGTCCTACACTGGAAAATCCGGCCATGCACTAAAACTGACTTCTTAGCCGAAAACGCCTATAAACGTGCTGATTAATAATAATAATAATAATAATAATAATAATAATAATAATAATAATAATAATAACAATAATAATAATAATAATAATAATGACTTAATAGAGAGCTTATTCTTTTAAAAAGCTCTAAGCGCTTTACAACATAATGTTAACACATAAAGGCATAAAAAAAACAGTTTGCATACAGACAACATATATAAACATGAAAATATCTCACAAACAATATCAAAGACAAATGAATTATTACACACAAAACAACATGAAACATGAATTTACAATACAGTGTCAATCTAACACTAATGGCCAATGGTTGAATGACAAATGTATTCCTGCTGATGGAAAAGATGTGTCTTGAGAGCACCCTTGAATGTGATCGTGGTCTCTTTGTGTCTGAGATCAAGAGGCTATTCATTCCAAGTAGCTGGACCCTGATATGCAAATAAACATTGTCCATAATACTAGATCCATTAGGATGTGACCGGTGCTCTTGTTTTGTTTTGGAATGACCCCACATTATCTATTGTTTTAGACACCCTTGAGAGAATCCCTCTCATTTATTAATTTTGTTTCTTGAATGGGTCAAATCTTTACCCGCCACACAGGGTATTTCCTTTCTATAAACAATATTTTCTCATATTCATCAATTTCGCAGCCAGTTCATAAACACCTCTTGCATATATTTTATTTGAGCTGAATATCTGATTTGAACTAAAGCATTTTTCGGCAACTGCAGAGATTGTAGACTATTTCTAGTTACCACTCCGTTAGTTCTGGTCCAAAGTTACCCTGTTTGCGTTATGGGTAATCTCCCCATAAAAGCGAGGCTTGATTTAGGAGTTCTCTCTCTCTTTGGAAATCAATGTTTTCACTTCTACGAATTCAATGATAATTGAAACTCTTAATTTATAATATTTTCGATAAATTTACAGACAAATTAATCGTGAACTTCACTTTTAGTGATAAAAAAAAGAAGAAATTACTAATAAGTGCAAGTATGAAATTTTAACAATGTTGGACACGAGACCGTAAATTCATTAAAATTTATCTTGTGTTAGTTCACTGCTCTCGTATCGTCTCTGAGTATATTGGATACTAACAAAGAGTTGTCATAAACTTGTTGCCACCATGGAAATTATCATGCATGCATACATTCTGGGAATTTCGGTGGTTCCAAAATTGTCCAATTAAAAACGACAGAAGGAAATGACCATCAATCTTCGATTATCTTCCCATATTGAAATGTCTATTCCAAATGTCAAAAAATTCTAAGAGTGAATGCAATGACGTTTGATCAGAGGCTTGGAAACTAAACTCAACCGACCCCATACATTTTGTGCATTCCAAACTCTTGAAGCACTCAAGTAGTTCGCTATCTTCTCAGCTCTCAATAATCAAACACCACTGAATTATACAGAGCAATCATGTCTCTCTTTATTTGCCAAATGTTGTCTTGCTGTTATTGAAATCATCATAAATACAAAAAATATGTACCTCTGCTGCATACTTCTCCTATATTGAATCAACTGACAATATTTTTCCGGCATTAATTTGAAAGGCCATTCAATTTATCATGCTTATTTGGCATCCAGTCTCAATATAAAAACATCAGGCTACCACACAATGTCTGTTGCTTAATATTTCCGGTTTCTTAGCGCATTTTAAATATCTAAAGAAAAATATGCAGAAAAAACTTGGTTATTCCGATAGAGACCTAAATTAAAATATTGACAAATTTGTAATTAACGGGGGAGAACAATTTTGTTTTTTATATATTGCTCTTTAGAATTATTGTTGTAGGTGTATTCAAATGAATGAATGGAGAATATGATCTATTACAGAACATGGGTCTAAATTCTCTCTCTCTCTCTCTCTCTCTCTCTCTCTCTCTCTCTCTCTCTCTCTCTCTCTCTCTCTTAAAAAAGAGGTTATGATATTGTACAATATAATTTGATTTTTCATAATGTTACTTTTTACCTACAAACATAAATAAGTAGTTAACATAAACTTTGCGTCTATTTGCTAAATTCTTCCTGCTATTCATATCTAATTAGATAGGTAGGATACATTGATGTCTGATTTATCTGAAAGCTAGCTGGGTAATGAAGCCTGGTCACGTGTATCACTGCTCATCCATCTTGTTAGAGAACACAATATTTACTTTTATTTAGAAGATTTGATCTCCTGAAGATTTTAACAATGTTTAACCTTTATATATTTACAATCTTTATATTTGTACAACCATTTTAACATCTTTGCGTTTTATCTTGAAAGACAATATATTTATGTTTATTTGGAAGTGTTTATCTTCCAAAAGGTTTCGCAATATTTCCCTTTGTATTTTTAGAGATATACTGTTAATCGGCACTATATAGTCAGGATTGTGCTGCAGTGTCATTAAAATCTATCCATTCATCCATCCATACATCCATACATACATACATACATACATACATGCATACATGCATACGATCTATTAGGAACTCCTGCTATATTTAGCCTCATCTCAGAGGTAGGGGTCCACTTTCGTTAAGTCCCATATTGATATTATCTGAGTAATGTCGGAGAATAGTTTTTATTTGATCTCTTCGACCATGCTATTATCCTTAAAATTACACATTAAATCTTGTGTAACAGTGTCGGGAAATGAGATAGACGATGGCGCATGGGACTGACCAATTGGCGATGTTAACACAAGGACATGGCTCATGGGACTTGACCAATCGGCGATGTTAACACAAGGACATGGCTCATGGGACTGACCAATTGGCGATGTTAACACAAGGACATGGCTCATGGGACTTGACCAATCGGCGCTGTTAACGCAAGGACACCGCCAAGGATTACATGAAATGTACACAAGGGTCGTCAGAGAATAAATATGTAAACTATTGCAATTATTATGACTAAAACTGATTCAGATTTGTCAAATATTACAGCGATGTTACAGTTTCCCGCCGGGGTTATCAGTAGAGTTTAATTAAATGGTAAAACATGCGAACATATTGGAGTATTTGCAAGAAAGGGGAAGTTGAAGAATATTAATCACTAACATTCTTGCAATATTTAAGTTCTAAAAAGCTATGCATGCTACTAAAATTTCGTAAAATTTTAACTTCTTGCATATCGTTGTGTGCTGCACTGTTTATAAACAGAATCAAGTACCACTAAATACCGATTATCTCAATCCATATAAGCTATGTTTATTTTTTTACATGTTTCCACCACAAGATTATACTAGAGTGAAAAAAGAAATATACCAGTAACGGGTAATGCTGTATCACTATCAATGACATTAAGGATACTGCATAATCGAATTCAACTTTATTACATTAGGTTCATACCTTGACTGTCTGGTCTGTTTATCATATCTGCAGAACCATAACGAAAAAGGTTATATATATATATATATATATATATATATATATATATATATATATATATATATATATATATATAACAGAGGTAATTTGTATGACAAAGCTTAAATTTATAGGAATCTAGAGAAAATGGGAAAACTTTATATCATTTCTGTTGGTGCAAATTGTTTTTGGATCCAAGAAAAGGCTGTATGTGAATACCTTTATTCCAGTGTCCCATTACTTATGATTTTTAGCAACATGTATTCATCCTTTCCAGAAATATCTGTGGATTTGATACTTTCTACCGTATATACTCTCGTATAACTGGGTCCAAATGCAAACAACATAGACCCTGATCTCCCGTCGCATAATGCGCCGGCAGATCAGGGTCTATGTTGTTTGTTCTACTGATTAGTCCTTACAAGCTGTATAGACCCAGATCTGCCGTCGCATAATGCGCCGGCAGATCTGGGTCTATGCAGTTTGCAGTTGATAATGAGTTATACGCGAGTTCAGACGGTAGTTTGTCTTGGTGGTTTGATGACCAGCCATAAATACATGCATCGTTAGGGCCAAAAGAGTTACTAATCCATGTTAATCCCAATTTATTTCATACCCTGCAAGACCTTGACATATATATCAAGATCCAATTATATTAACATAAACTATTTGTTGATGCGAATTGCCAGAAATCGTGCACTACTGCTGGGTTGAAGGACTTGTTCATTCGTTAGACGTAAATTAAATGTATAATTTATGACGGCGTGGAAGGAGGGGTCTGAAATCAACCATATACTTATACAGTGAAGGCTGAATATGACCAAAAAAAATCTAAAATAGTTAAGTTTGCCCGAGTACAGAGATGAATATTTCAAATCCTCTTAAAACATGCCCAACGTATAAAATTCTTTATATATATATATATATATATATATATATATATATATATATATATATATATATATATATATATATATATATATATATATATATTAACAGATCACTTTTTCCACAATGTACTCTAAGATATACACGCAAACAATTAAATATTTTAAATTCTATAAACATTCAAATGATATGAAATTATTGCATATTAATGTGAGGAAAATCCTGAAGATTTCGAGTAAATAAGTAAAAGTTCATATTTACTCTTTCATAATGTCATGATACCACGTGATTGGCAATATGAGACCAGTAAGTATACATGTTAAATTGTACGACCTATTTAATTAAGTTAATGATAACAGTACAACATGGCCTCATTAATATGCATAAAAGAAAAATGAAACGCTATGAGTTATGCTATCCCTTGAGAATTATGATGGTTTTAGCACCAGCTATAACCATTGTTAGAGGGCGCTAGAGCGTCTTTTTATTAGAGTGGTTTTTAGCATACGGGGATTTTCGGGCTGTTTTTATTTCTTGCAGTAAGAGAGTACTTCCTTTTTAGACTGTCTTTATCAACTTCATAAAAAAGTGTATCTGGCATGTGCAATATAAATAGAATGGTTTGCCCGATAATATTGGACTGTCTTTCCCAAATTAATAACAGCGCAAAATTATATTTGTAGGAGAATGGCGTACCCGACTCCGACTCTCACGAAAAAAAAAAAAAAAAAAAAAAGCAGTGTACACGCCAAGAATATTTTCTTTTATTCGATGATATCATGTCACCTTTCCGCTTCCTGTGCACGCTTAGTAGGGAGGACGGCGGGCTCGGTAGAAACGTAGAAGCAGCAGTTTTAAAGAAAAATGCATACTCTAAAAGGGAACTAACAATACTTTGCTTCAAATAGACTGATCTTATTTGCACCGTGGACATCCGTTTTACGACAGACATGGATTTTATACTGTCTGCGCAAATACATTGGACACTACAAAGTCAGCTCAAAACAGATTTGTGTTCTAAAAATTTTCATACATTCTACTTTGCATTTGTTTTACTGTTTTATTTAAAATGTCTAAAAATCGTTTAAAGTATTGTAATCAATGTAAAAGACTGAAAAACGTGTTAAAAGGCGGCCAAGCTTAGACGTACGTAGGGGTTTCCCCATCTAAAAATAGAACTTGGCTATGTGTAATATGGTCACTTGACGCCACATAGTGAAGTCTGAGATGCAAACAGCAGAGTGAGAGAGTAGTTTGATGCTTTCACGTTAATTTATGTGATAATAAAAGACTATTTATTGCTGTCCCCAATGGGATGAAATAGTTTGATCCTTTATATTTGAGCAATAGAAAAAGTAAGTTAAAAAACAAAGTGTGGCATGTGTAGTGGGATTCATGTCATTGTGTTACTGAGGGACAGTTTAAGCTATAACGTTATCTCTCTCTTTCTCTGTCTCTTATTGTATGTAAGATATATTCAGCGATCATAATTGCTTTGGCAAAGTACGCCAGACACCAGTGGCTGCGCAGGGGTTCGAGGCGCCTGGGGGCAATGTTCTTTAGTAGCGCCCTACTTTGCCACAGAGAACAGTTTTTATGTCAGTTGCCAACTTCCCTCATCCCCCTCCCCCCTCCCCACTCCTATATATGTTTTGTGAAGAATTGCCCCCGTTACACTAAGGTGAGGTGAAGTGAAATACTATGAAATTTCAGCTGCAAAGAAAAAAAGCTCCAGACGGCGCCCCTCTTCCCCTGGCGTCTGGGGGCAATTGTTCCCCCCCCCCCCCCCCACGATCCTCTCCTCGCGCTGCAACTGGAAGACACTCTTTATCGCTTGTAACTAAAATTTTCTAGAAACTTTTGCATGTATGGTCATGCAATTTCATGTGTACATTTATATTTAAAACTTATGTTAACACCCATAAAAAGTAAATTGTTGGTTGTAATGACCAACTTTTATTGCTTAACTGGATTATATACTGTACAGGCGAAGAATGCGAGATATATCATTCAATAGAATTTTCTGTTGGTTCATTCTCATATTCAAATTTGTATCCAAATTATAGGCGTGAAAGAAGAGAAAAATCCTTCATTTGGATTGATTTCATAAATGAGAAATACAATAAAAACTGTTTCATGCAATATTTCACTCGCGTCTTCTTTGGTACTTTTCTAAGTACCAATTTTATTCTTGTATTTACATTTAGTCCAAACCGCTCTATTCACAAAGAGGTTTAATGATCTTCAAGTGAACTACTGAAGTGACTGCTTCATCGGTTAGCAGGGCTTTTACAACTTGGGTGACCACCTGAAGAAAGTCATCGGACTACAGCTCATTGGAATGTTTGTATCTATTGAAAAGTGAACATTATCGTCAGTTTTCTCTTGACTTGCAGAATAATTTATATTACGTCTAATAGAATTAATACACAAATGTATTACAAATACAATTTTCAAGTAAAGACTTGAATTGAACATAAATATTTGGGGACTAATTATTAATTAGTATTATCACTATTTTATCTCGTTAGTCAGATATATCTTCAAAAACAAGGAACACGGAGGATATGCATTAACTACGATTTGCAGCCCCGTGTATAAGTTTATACTACTACCCTATATTTCCAGCAGTTACTAGCTTTATTTACATTGCAAGAAAATATGTGTGACAACGAAGTTTTCAGCAAGGTCACTGATCCCTTAGGGCCATCACATTGATTAGTCTCTGCTGGGCAAACAGCTGCCAGACCAGTGCAATGACAAGACGATGTCTGGGAGCAAGGTGCAGTAGCGAACTAACGGGGGGGGGGGGGGGGGGGCGAACGGGGCGGTTGCCCCGGGCGCTATAGCTGATTAAAATTCGGGCCTCGTATTCCAGCCATTTGGACCATCATCATCGCCCCGGGCGCCATTTTCCCTTAGTACACCACTGGCAAGGTCAACTTTCCGTAACCACTACTCGCTGGTGTAAGACTATCATCGATCTATTGATGTAGAGATTGTCCTCGATTACTTGTTACACCACCTGGAACAATCTAATTAAAGAGAAATAACTGAAAAGCGTATGCAGGAGTCAAATAGAGATGGCTTATTTCAAAATCATACAACCATTCTAAGCTTCTGACTTGAAATTTTAAGAATCCGAATATAAAGTCTGCGAGATATAAGGGCGTTATGTAATTTCAGCTATATGACCCAGATGAAATACTCGTAAATGTATGTTGAGAAATAAAATTAAAAGACGACTTCTTTCGTACCTTTCTCAACTTTAGATTTCATGGTTTCAAAGTGAATTACATTTAGAGATTCTATAATTTCAGTTCACGAATGTGTCTGACAAATTTCCTAATAAATACCGGACAAATATCTAGCCCAATGGAACGTTTCAATATACTTCAATTTCTTGGCATTGCCCATTCAAAAAGCGGCCATCTCAACAGATATTATGCTGTGATGTTTTTGTTTGGATTTTGTACAAAATCAGTCACAAAATGTTCTCAAGAACAGTATTCAAGCTGTTGTCACAAGGACCAAAAAAGAAAAACTGGCTGTATTACACAAAATGATATAGAGAACGTGTGAAAGTATGAAACATCTCAAACAGTAGTCACTGCACAGCAATTTTCACGATTTTACATCGTATGCCTGTGGAGCGGAGTCTGTAAACAAGTGAACTTAGCTTTTAATGAAAAATGAAAATATCGACCCAAATGATCAATGATTTGTTGTAAATTTATCCTATCGCGGATATGCCTCTCTTCAAATCAGCATACTAGTATTCTGAAACAAGCAAAGATTTTTTTTAATGCAACGGGTCTTATCCTATTGTCCGATCAAATGAAAAGGACAAGAGTTTAAGCATGTTTTATTGATACATTATGAAATTGCAAAAACAGTACTTTACTTGTGAGAGTATATAAGCTAATTTTCCTAACAGAGAGAAATTTGGCATGTCAACTGATATATATATATATATATATATATATATATATATATATATATATATATATATATATATATATATAGAGAGAGAGAGAGAGAGAGAGAGAGAGAGAGAGAGAGAGAGAGAGAGAGAGAGAGAGAGGGAGAGAGAGAGAAAAGGCTATTACATGTATGCAGGGGTGAAATACATTCAGTGTTTACGTAGATGAAAAGTAAAGATTTGTCGTTCCACCATCTCTTTATCACACTCTAACCTTTTTCCGAAGTGATCTGCAGTACAGTATAATTAATTATCCTGCTTATCGACATAATTAAGCTGTATCCGTCAAATCTATGCAAGTGTTGCATCACTTACACATGATATGCTTTAGGAAGTTCCATTTATCTGAACCGTCAAATTCACAAGATGTATTTAGATATGCTATCAGACCTTTTTCATCCACATTATTGTTGCTGTATCAAGGACACATGTACTGAAATCGTATTTACATCACCTCTGCCCTATGAATTCACCAGACCTAGATGTGTTGAGGGAAGAAAAATAGATATCACGTGATTACTGTTGGTAGAGGCCAGTCGTAGGGACATGGGAATCTGACCAAGCAGGGCGTGAGCAGGTGAAGTCTGTTAACATTTTTATAATACTAACTTAACGCCAAATTTTACATGGACAGATTTGTTTTCATCGATTTTGAAGTATAAGGTCATCATATGTTGTGTTGTGTATATTCTCTCTCTCTCTCTCTCTCTCTCTCTCTCTCTCTCTCTCTCTCTCTCTCTCTCTCTCATTTTACAGTATTATGGACGTTATTGAACATTTTGAGCTGAAAATACCAATACGATAATGAAAACTCTTTCTTTCGTGGATTCAGAAATCAGTGTTATTCCCTCCTTCGAGCAGGGCCTGCACAATTAGCATAACAACGTCAATATTATTCAGCGGTGCAGAATAGATCACTAACAAGAATAAATTGTGAGATAAAATTGTGTCTAAATAAAAGTACATGCACTTCCCAATGCTGCATTAACTGAAAAAAGTAACGATCATCTTTTATACCTCAGACTAAGGTCAAAGGGAGGTAACTCAATTTTCAAGCTGCTTTTCCTCTTGTTTTTTACGAAAGTCATTTTCACGGAGAAAACACAAAACAAACAAAAATAACAACAAAAAAAAGCACATAAAGTGAGTTAATGTATGACATTTTATTGACTAAATGACATATTAAATCTATTTAATCTTCAAAGCCTTTGATTTTTGCGTGGATTTTTCTAAAACACACTTTTTACAAGTTGTAAGTATGGGCTAATGCACTGATTCTTTCTTTGTTTAATTTGATATGTACGTGTCCTGCTGACAAGCTGGCATATAATGTTACTCATCTGGGATCGTTTACTTAGGACCTGAGGAAAAGCAAGGTTATTGCATTGAAATAAATTCCAACCTGACATGCATAATTATTTTGTGGTTCCTAATGAACGTGACGTCACTTTTATAACCAATATCCATCTTAAAGTACAAAAAAAAAAAACAACCCCATTTTACCTGTAACTTTATAATTGCCCTTGAATAGGTTACTTTCTGTTTCTATGAAAATATACACGCAATAACTATCAATTTCAAGCAGCATCTTCCCATGGATCTTTGAGGCGCTTAGAAAATTGTCTGTAAAGGTCCCTTAGATAAAGTGATTGTAACGTTATCCTTTGTATTTATAATCTTGAAACCATCTTCAATCGATAGGGTCCATGCAAATGTAAAACATTAATAGCGACAAATGATTCAAACTATATTTAATAAATAAGTAAAAATAAATAAATGATAAATAATATTCTTATAAATATACAATATGTCGATCTTTTCAGTAGATTTTCATAAAGACACAATTACCCGTATTAGTGGGAACAAAATAGTACAGACTTTGTACAAAGTGAAATATATTTAACTATTTGAGAGAACCCACAATGATATCCTCATCTATTTAAAAGAGTACTCAAATCAGCTATTTTCTTTCTACCGGATTAAAACATGTATGTGCTTTCCAGATAAGAAAACGTATGATTGATCACAGGGATGGAGAAGAAGTACACTTCAATAAAACTCCATGATATACTGTATACACTCGCGTGTAATTCGGGTCCAAATGCAAACAACATAGACCCTGATCTGCCGCCAGCAGATCAGGGTCTATGTTGTTTGTTCTACTGATTAATCCTTACAAACTGCATAGACCCAGATCTGCCGGCGCTTTATGCGACGGCAGATCTGGGTCTATGCAGTTTGTAGTAGGTATCGGTTTATAGGCGAGTATATGCGGTGATACATCACTGATAATGTTGACAAACACAGCTGTCGAGAACAAGACCACTTTATTACTTCCAAGAAGAACGTGGCAAGTCTGTTCAAGGAAAGGCACTGTCTTCAAAGAAACAAGGTTGTTAAATCTTTTGATAATCATCTTTAAAACACCTACAGCAGGGATCAGCAAGAACAATTATATTCACATGTATGGTGCGAAGAAGACGTTCGTTGAATATTCTAAGTATTCCTTGTTCCAGATGGTGATACAATCAGTAAAATCCTGCATGGGAATTTTTTTTCCCTATACGCTACAGTACCGTACACACAAGCATATTCAAACAGTGAGCCAACTACAAATAATGTCGACTAAAGGTGTCATTACATTATGACAAAAAAGCAAATGCAGCTAAGTTTTTGGAAATATAATGGTAAAAGGTCAAGGACACTGACTGAAAGAAGAAAATTGGTTTCTGCACGATAACTTAAGTTCTCCATCATCTACGGTTACCAATCTTTGTGGATTGCTCGCACTTGAGATACCGTAGAATCCTTTTGCTTTCGGTTTTAGAAGGTCAAACGTCAAGGTCAATGCGAATGAAATAATAAAAATGTTTTCCGCATAATAACTTTAGATCTACATTGGATGGCTTGCACTTGTCGTGAGGAAGAGGCCTATTGATTTTGGGATCAAAAGGGTAAATGCCAAAGTCATTGTGGCTCAAAAAAGAAAAATAGTTTCCATAGTTCTACATCGTAGATCTTGACCGAACAACAGGGATGGCTTACACTTGGGGTGAGGAAGAAGTATATCTATTTGGGGTCAAAAGATCAAAGGTTAAGATCACTGTGACTAAAATGAAAAGGCGTTTTCTGCACAAAAATATAATTTCTTGTTTATTTGTTGTCACATAGGTCTTAACTACGCTTTTTTGTACAGTTAATTATGAGAGTGGTTTCACTATCATGTAATCCCATTTAATGATTCTTTTCGTGGATAGATTTTCAATACACACACACACACACACACACACACACACACACACACACATATATATATATATATATATATATATATATATATATATATATATATATAAAGAATACAAATCATATGGCGAAATCATATGGCGAATAACAGTCATTTCAAGTGCTCTAGATCCAGCTAGGGATCGCGTGTGTCAGGGATTGATTAAGACAAATGCAACAAATTGACAACGAACAGTGCAAAACTAGTTTTTTGACTAGCCTAAGCGCCTTCGACTCTCACTGGGTCTTTGTCAAAGACAAAATTACGAAACAGAAACAAACAAGACCACCAATAAACACCAAAGAAAATGATGAATTTACACAACTTTATTTGATTATGGATCTGATAGAAGTATTATTTCAAAATTGTGGATATCGCGCCTTATTGGTTTGAACTCCGATGATAAAATGACAATCTAGCTGGTTTTGACCTACAAAAAGAGCAGCAAAAGTGCCATCTATTTCTTAGTATAAAGTGATGTAACCGTATATCATATCCCGGATAATTCATTGTCTCTTAACAATAATCACAATAATAATACTAATGCCAACAAGAACTACATAAAAGTAGTAAATATAGGTAAGTGAATGAATAATGAAGTAAATGAACCAAATTTTTTTGTTTAAAGTCGAAAGCGCTTAGGCTTACCTTTGCATTTTGCAATACACCGGGTCTTTGCAGATGTAAGCTGCTATGAGTAATTTTTTATAGTTTTGCACCGTATCTATTATTGTTTAAATGGTGAAGGACTCGGTTCAGTACACTTTCAACTTACCGGGAACCAGGCGGCTTCAAGGCCACGTTTAGCGTCACTGGTTTGACGGTCGCACTCCATTAACCGAGGTTTAGAAGTACCCATGGCTTCCGTCTACATGCGAATGGGGCTGTATTGAGGATTCGCCTGTGTGGAGACCGAAAGAAAACGTGCCCACACAGGTGTGTCAATTTTAACGTAATCAAAATGGGGCTAATTTCTGCAATCTATTATTTGAACTGGATAATTTCTGTATCTGTGTAACTGAATAGGCACTGTTTATTTGAATGATTATTTAACCTGTCATCTGAAAATGAAAACTTCATTTCACTTGCTGAGTAACACTCATTTCATTGTTCGTAAACCTAGCTGTTTTCCTGTCAAAGAAGTGATTAATCTTACTTAAGTCATAAGTTGGAGATATTTTCAATTATTAATTATATTATAATCTGTGCATATTCAATCACTGTAGCTTGGATTAAGATTATGGGGTTTGTCAGAAAACATTCATGATGTCTTAGACTTTTTTTTTTTTTTTTTTCTAAAATAAAAATGATTTGACATCTGGCCTCTGTCCATGCACTAATGTATATCCTGTTTGGTATATACATGTCACAATATACTAATTACCTTATACAATGCTGAGGAAAGTCAAATTCGCAAAACTTTGAGAAACAAATGCGTCAGGATGATTCCTTGGGGTATGCGAAATAGATACAGGCATGCTAGAATTGAACCTAGCATACTGTCTCATTTTGGAACTAAAATGTTTTTTGATGAATATTTTCTACACTGTCTTTTGGAAATTTACTTTTACTGTTTCGTAGAGTTTACTTTTTATCGCCAAGTGTGGCCATTATAGGGCCCATAAAGGTACTAAATACAATGACGGAGTTTTCTTATTCTTTTGACGTTTTGTTTTTAATCAACTCTGCAAAAGTTATGAATTTAATTTGCACTCGATAGACGATACTAAAAAAGCTAGATACCGTCAGCAACTGTGTAGGAATCTGATGTTTCATTGAACACTCTCCATTTCCATTTTGACGTCTTCATATAGAGGAATAAAGAAGTTGTTGAAACGTTTGATCATGTGCAACACAGAATAGACTTTTAATATTACGGAACCTCTAGGTAGGTTGAATCGTCCCATTTCACAAATTTTAATTTTGTATTTAGGATTAGATCTTCTAATTCTTAATATATTCAACCCAATAAAAAATAAAAATGTGGCTGTCTATATGTATGCTGATGTGAGGCAGACAAATTCCATCCAATAGCCCATTTTTTATATTCAGATAATGAATTTATATAAAATGTAAAATTATATGGATTTTAATAAAGTTAAGTCCCCATTTTCTCTTGCTAGACTAGGATGTAAATGTATCGATCCTACTTTGTTTCATTTTATTCAGAGTCTTTACAGTCTTGCAATTCAATGGAGAGGGGGGGGGGGATTTTCTTTCAAACCCGGATATTTATTTTACCTCAAGATAATTATTTTTTTCGTCAGCTAATATAATGGATATAATGGGGGGGGGGGGGGGGGGGGTCTTCTTCTAAAAATCTGAGAAAAAATATTTTTTCAAACTATTTGAGGAATGACCTTTTTTCCCTTTAAAAAAACCCAGGCCCTCACCCGCCCCCACCACCCTCTGAAATACAAATGGTCGGTCCCTAAGCACAGTAAAGAATGTGATATAAGGAAACAAACATCTGGATGGTATTCCACCCTTTTGACTGTCAATACCTGTAGGTCTATATGCACAGGTATTTGAAAACTTCGGGGTTCTAGAAAAACATAAATAGTGACAAACAAATATATATGTGTCTGGATAAGGGGGACCCAGCTCCTAGTTAATGTAACATGTAGTAAAAGAGGACCCAGCTTCTTGTTATTGTAGCATGTAGTAAAAAGGGACCCGATTTCTATTTAAATATGTTGTAAAAGAGGACCCAGCTTCTTGTCATTATAGCATGTAATAAAAGGGGACCCGACTTCTAGTTAATGTAACATATTGTAAAAGGGGATCCGGCTTCTAGATAATGTTAACTGTCGTAAAATTGAACCAAGCTTCTAGTTAATGCAACATGTTGTAAAAGTGCTAATTGAGGGCATGTGCTGTATCGTGACTCGGGTGGTAATGTGCTTGACTCACTGTCACTTAGTCTGATGTTTGAATCCCGACAAAAGATTTTTAACTTTCATTTTTCATGTATAAAAAGCACGATTTTCTCGCTTTATTCCGGGGTAAAAAATGTATCATGGGGACTTAAGCCTCACATCACATGCATTCGACGAGTGTATACGATGAAAGTGGCTTGTATAAGAACACAAATATTTAACCAATAAACTAGAAAGTGCTCTAAGTGTGCTTTCTTTATATAAAGCATGACTTTATTTCCTCTAAACCTCCCACTTGTGAAAGCGTCAAAAATGACGGGGATTTCCAGAAAAACATTAACCAGGAAATCGAAATTCCCTTATAACAATGAAGACTGCAGCCGGAAAAAAAGACAACAAATTAGAAGAGACAAAATAGCCATCTATGACTTAGATAAATGTGTAATCAGAGCACAAGCCTTTGAAATTCTATCACTATAGTAAGAAAATGTCAGAATATCTGATCAAAATATTTTTAAAAATCCTATCTTCACAAAATGAACGAGTGCTAATCGTTCGTCCGCCATGGTAGCATTTACTTTAAAGGCGGTAGTTCCAAAGTAATCCAGAAGAAATCACTGTTCAAACAACAGTAGATTTGTAAATAAAGCAAGATTGCAGTGTTTAGAAATATTTTTTATGAAACATTTCCGATTGAAAAACTCAGCGACTATTTCGCAACGTACACGCGACCTTGACTTTGGAAATGCTATCACACTAAATTTTCTCATGTTGTTTCAACCCTTTCAAGTCCTTTGTCGAAACTTCGAAGCCAAGACTGTGAAATTCAAAGGTAGCCGAGAAACACTCACATGTACTCTCATAAGGCTGGGTTTGGAGACAATGTTCCGATAATCGAAAAATGCTGGACTGATCTGACGTCACTGCACACAAATTTTCTGTCTTGTCAAATAGTATCGAGAAAGTGACAGGCCGATTGTATACATCGATGAAACCTATGTCCAATTAATCATTTATTATCCCCAAATGTTGGTAGATGAATGAAATCGGACTGTACTTAGTCGAAAAACGAAAGAACGGTTATTGGAATGCCGGCGCTAAGAATGGGTTTGTGCGTAATGTACATTTACTTAAGGCCAAGTCCTAAACTGGTGACTAGCACGCTCAAATGAATTTTCAAAACTTCAGAAAGCAGCTTTCTGAGATATTAATATCAAACTTGCCTGAAAGTACGTAGTGGTAGTAGACAATGCATCTTATCACACACTGTGCAAGAGGACAGATAACCAACACTGGCTTCCAGTAAAACAGAGATACGTGAATGTCGTTGAAAACCTAACTGATTTTGGCGACTGTATGTTGGTGGCGTCACATCTAGAACATTGTGGACAACACAAGACCATGCTATTTTTTTATTTGTTTAAAAAAATTTTTTATGGACGAGCTATTTGCAGAAACATATTTGCACATCGTATATATATATATATATATATATATATATATATATATATATATATATATATATATATATATATATAGAGAGAGAGAGAGAGAGAGAGAGAGAGAGAGAGAGAGAGAGAGAGAGAGAGAGAGAGAGAGAACACATATAATCAATTCAAGCGGGAATCGAACCGTGCCAATGAGTAATGGCATCTATCGTGCAACTCTCATGCACAAGCTCTTTAACTGACTCGGCCATGCGCTCATCCCCCACACCCCACACACACCACAAAAGGCTGGAACGAGAATCGAAGGCAAGGATGCGAGGTGCAGATAACTCACTCGCTCTAGGCAAGCGGAATTGAACACTCAGCTATATGTACAAACTCACTGGATATCTATTTAGAACTGCAGGATATATACATGAAATTATAATTATAAATTGACATTTATATACCAAACTGAAAAAAGCGTATGTATGTTACATGCTTATATGAAAGAACTTTATTTAGAATGACACCAGTATCATCATATATCGAGCAAAAATCCGAAATACAAACTGACAGATGTATAAATTATTACTGAGCAGGGTTTTGGCTACTTTGTTGTGACAAGATGGAAGAGATGTGCTGAAAACAGACAAAGCTGAAGAGTCCTACTGGAAGAATGAAATTACTGTTGAGCACTAAGCAGAAAATAAACATATTATCACAATGAACAGCAACATAGGGACCGACATGACTGCAGAGGAGGACACTGTTATTCAGGGCTGGTGTGATAGTGTGAAGGCACACATTAGAATAAACAGTCCAGAGGCTGAGTATGAACATTCAATAAATACCGAAGAAGGTGAGACAACGCACACCATCAGTATCACCTGGGCAGCTCTACAGAAGCTGCTGAGGGTAGCATTGCGGACAGTTTTTGAGACAAAAATGACAGAAACGGCCCAGATCTTTGAATATATTACAGACACTGCTAGCAGTGAAGACGAATTACATTTCTAATTTTGTTTCAATACTTTCATATAAGCGCTTACTATGCCATCGTATTCATTATAATACTAGCCTCATCGAAGATGATTAGCTATTGTAAGGCGCCGTAATGACATGCTCATTCTTATCTCATCGTTATCTATGAATATATTACGACCTTTTTATATACATTTTGTCTCATGTTTTCATCTGTTCACCTACGTGTCATGTTGAAAAGTTATGTGCATAAGTTACAATGAAAAAAAAAAAAAAGAAAGAAACGATGACAAAAAACTAAAGAAAACTAAAAATAAAACATAAAGATAACAAAAACAAAACAAAGAAGAAAACAAATGACAGACAAAAGCAGAGAGAGAGGGGGAGAGAGACAGATAGAGACAGAGACCGACAGACAAAGGATAATGTTCAAGATAGTGAACTAGTAAAATTGAGTAATTCTCTTCTAAGGATTCCAACACACAACGTTGACCCCTGGAATTGATTATAATCTCACAATTTAACTATTTAATTTTATTTCACAATGAAAATCCGAACGGTCCCATGCAGAGCTCTTAGTTTGCGGAAATGTGGACTCTTTCAATTTTTTAACCCGAGCCCCCTGTTTGCGAAAACTTAGACTCGTCCATGTTTTTAAGCAGTGGCTCATCAGGTCCATGCGGACCCATACTATGTTATTGCAATACATAACCTAATACTGATGTATGTTACAGAATAATTACTCCGCGAATTGAACCTCAACTGTTCGCCAAAAATTAATTTTTGCTTCATAATTGTCAAATGACGTCAAGGACCCCAGTATTTTAACAGAATAATACCGATTGTATATGTTGTCATCTGCTGTAGAGGTAATGGGATTTAAAAGGACAAGTATCCACTCGTATATGGCCGAATGGCCCCACACGAGTATAATCCAAATTAAGTAAGTAAGGACGAGTAGGTACCATGTTTTCGGAATTAATTTAACGTCACCTTATCTGGAATCACTATAAGGATCCCCATTTGAGTTTATATACAATGACATCACTGACTTTATTAGATACCGGTGTAATTAGGTTCTTTGGCATATATACACTAACACCACTGACTTGATTAGGCCCCAGGTGGTCGAGTGGTAGGCTCTCGCCGTTACAGATCATTCACATCTCACCTCTCTCCGCGTGGGTTCGAGTCTCGGCTCGGCCAACGTAGGTATGTGAAAAAGCTTTCCAGTAGATTTCCGTGGGTAGGTGATTCTTACAGAGGTCTTCCCGGGTTCTTCCTCCATCAGATATACTGGCCGCCATGTACTCAGGTACTGAAAAATGGCGTTAAACCCACAAAACCAACACTGACACCATTGACTTTATTAGATACCGGTGTAATTAGGTTTTTGGCATATATTCGTTGACACCACCGACTTTATTAGACACAGGTGTAATTAGTATTTTTTTTGTCATATACACACACTGACACCACTGACTTGATTAGATACCAGTGCAATTAGTTTTTATGGCATATATACGCTAACACCACTGACTTGATTAGATACCGGTGTAATTAGGTTCTTTGGCATATATGCACTGACACCACTGACTTAATTAGATACCGGTATAATTAGGTTCTTTGGCATATATACACTGACACCACTGACTTAATTAGATTCCTGTGTAATTAGGTTCTTTGGCAAATATACACTGACACCACTGACTTAATTAGATACCGGTGTAATTAGGTTCTTTGGCAAATATACACTGACACCACTGACTTAATTAGATACCGGTGTAATTAGGTTCTTTGGCATATATACACTGACACCACTGACTTAATTAGATAACGGTGTAATTAAATTATTTGGCATATATACACTGACACCACTGACTTAATTAGATACCTGTGTAATTAGGTTCTTTGGAATATACGGAGCTGTCGGGGAAAGTCGGACGTATTGACCTTTACCTTATCTTTGTACCATATGGAGCTATGTGGCCAGGGGAAAGTCGGACGTATTGACCCTTACCTTATCGTTGTACCATATGGAGCTATGTGGCCATAGGAAAGTCGGACGTAGAGGTTTTTTTTTTAACCTTATCGGTGTAATATTATGCAGATCAATGCAGATATATAAGAATAAAACATTACCTTTTCTAGATATGTAATGTCAATGATTTGCATAGACATATTTAGAAGAAGTAAAGATCAGTCACTGTCTCAGAAAAGGAGGTAATTAAGAGATGACTAGTGCAGAATATAAGTTATATTCAGATAAGTTTAACATTACCTAAAAAAAACCATAATAAAATATTCAAATAAAAATAAAGACAGAAGTGCCTAGCAGTTTTCATTTACATTAGCTTATTTCACCATCGGTTTATCCGTACTAGAAACTTTGTGTCATGAACATTCTTTTTTTTTTTAATTATTATTTTCTTAAAATTTATAAATTCTCATGATTTTCAAGACCGCTTAGATAAAATGGAGAATTATTTAAAAGAGTCAGAAAATGTTTGATAGAACAATGCCTTAATAGTCACAAAGACATCCGTCATTGTTCTCGAGTGTTCATTAAAGGCTGCTTAAGACTTTTGTTTCAAACGAATTTCTCTTTTCAAAGAAAATTGTCCGGATTTCCGCGTTGTGTCCTTCCACAGAAGTAGTTAAATCGCTCATTTAATCTGCACTTGCCAGTTCAAGTGCAGTATATGAGCTGTGGCTCAGCGTGGTGCTCAATGATATGGCACTTAGGAATGTCAATGGCGTTAGCACGCATTTTATGAGCCAGAGAATTACCTGATCAAGGGTTTCATATGAAGTTGTATCCTTACATTTTACACTAGAATTATGTCTAGAAAAGTAAACTGTGTGCAATTTTAACATATACCTCTCAGGTGCTCCTCTTTCACAAAAGCATAACTATAAAGCAACTTTCCTAAATAAATGTTGCAAAAAGAACATTATTAGACGAACCAATTTACGGAAAAACAAAAAACATTTTTGTTCAGGTTCTTCCTTGAATATTAGTTTCAGTTTCTCATATTAGTACTGGAAGCAAAGGCAAGATATATATATATATATATATATATATATATATATATATATATATATATATATATATATATATATATATATATATATATATATACACACACATACTAATCCTCTATTCTATTTTGCGCTATTGGTTTTCTCGTACAGGGATTAACTATGGTACACGTATACTTAGCAGTTTCATGACATCTCATGTGTGAATGTAAATGTATTATATTCAGAGTCAAGGTCACTAATAATATTTTTGTATCCCTTTTCTGCATTTTTCTTTAATGCCATTTTGAGATAGGGCAATTAAGCTTGGTTACATTCGGTGTCTGCCCAGTAACTTTACAGCTCAGCTCTGTCTGAACGGTCATACTCAGATTTCATTATTACGAACTTTTGTGACCTCATCATGCTGGTGGTTGTGGTTCGGGGGAGGTGAGCACAAATTCATTGAATTTACTTGTTTTTCTGTTTTAAAAACATTGAAGAACTCAGACTTCATCAATCAGTTTGATGTAACACAGAGCAGTCATCGCGTTCCAAAGAACAGTCAGTCAATCCATCATGTATATAATCAAATATTTTCTGAAATTAATCAAGGTGCGCGAAGATTGAGTGTTTTGAAAATATTTTAAAACTCGACACATTTTGGAACTAAAGTTTGTATCATTCAGCCTTCCACGTGTCCAGTGGCGTAACTTCCACCCCGCAGCCCCCACAATGCGGGGCGGGGGTGTGGGTGGGGCGCAAGGAGGGGGCCCAAAATCCCGCTTTACATTAATTTCATTAATTTGATGGGAGCCCACTCTAAATGTTTGCGGGGGGGGGGGGGGCACATTTTGAAGTTACGCCACTGTACGTGTCTAAAATTTAAATATTTGTCGCATTGTGTCTGAATTTTAAGGGAACTTTGAGATTTAAAAGGAGATCCACAATTAGATGCATGACTCTGATTCTGTTTTGTAAAAAGTGTCGCAATATTTTCACGCGTTGTAATGAAATTATGATGATGCAGTTATACCCTGTTGACTAACTCCGTGATACATATTAAAAAGCGATAGTTGTAGTATTTTGTATCATATCCAGGAACAACATTCCATGACTTTCCTAATCTTTTAAAAACAACAATAATTTGACAGGTACCATCGAAAGAACTTCTGGTATTCAACTAGTATCTTCTTTGTCTACGTGTTTCGTAGCTTTACATATCTACTTGACGAAAGTCGTTGTGACAGAATAGTCAAGATACATTTTTCCTTCATATTTAAATGCAAATCGCTTGCTATAGTCATTTATGAAGTACCTAGTAATAGGGGAAATATGATAAATACGAAAAAAAATTTTATCGCGGAAATAATCAGGGAAAGTGGTAAAAGCAGAACAGCAGCAAGTATTCTCCATAGTGACTGTATATACCAGTTTCTTTGTAATTTTAATATAATGTATTAAAATCAGGTTGTTGTTGTTCTTGTTGTTATTATTTTCTTTCTTCTTCTATGTACACGTATTATGGTTTTACGAAAATATTCGATAATAAGGGAGAACTTTGAGTGACAAATGTTAAGCGACAGTCAGGAAAATTCGCATGACTATTGAAGGACAACGGTATGACATTATCAGCGTCGTGGCTTGAGTGCCTTCGACTACCTGACTGTCTGTCTGTGTAAGGCTGTTTTTCAAACAAAGTCGTTTAATATATTTTGGGTTTTTCTATATCGCTCTATGTCTTACTCTCGGTCTGTGCAAAACAGAGATCCAACATATATTTGCCACAAAGTGTAAAAATAATTGTATCTTAATGTATACCCATGATGCATGCACATTATGGAACTAAGAACTTCCCATCTACCCCCTCTGTTTACGTTCCAGTTATATTAATCAGTGTATATATCTATGTTACTAGCTTGCTTCCTTTTACTTACATTTTGGTATTCCTATCTTTGTTGATGTTTATATATTTGTAAGCATAATCATCCAGCAATTTTGTTTGATTCATTCTAGCTATGTTCATACAGCTCCCCCCCTCCCATTATTGCCTGGTGTAAGCTCTCAACAGAGTTAGCGCTGGTTTGAACATTCGTGTGCATCACAAATAGTCTTCAACATGCCCTACTGATTATTACCAAGTAAACATTTACCGTGCATGAGAAGCTTCGATACTTCTAATAAGATAACCTGTCAAACCTCCGTTTCTAGAATATGTCGTTGAAGGCAACGCGTTTCGTTACAATCGTGACTACAGTGTTTGTGTTAATGGTGATAAACAGTGTTCCCGCCAAAGGAATGCACATTTGAATGAGTTTATTTTCTCTTTCCATCGGCTAGTCATTTGCTTGGCAAAATGTTACTGAAATGAACGCAGTTTATTTCTATTTTAATAAAATGAAATGTTGACAAACTCGGAGGGTCTCTTCACGACTGCCAAGTAAGGTCAATCCTCTCAGTTCTCAGTAAGGGAAAAAGACAGATTATCTACTACAGAAAAACAGCAAGATTCCATGAGCGTAAGTTATGATCTAGTTATAAGACAAGAAATTGTTCATGAAAAATTTTAATAAATGACCAATCACCTGTTAAGCTTACTCTGAATAAATAAATAAATAAATAAATAAATAAATAAATAAATAAATAAATAAATATTTAGATCTGCATCAATTTCTAGGCCATTTCCACAAAAGACCGCATACTAAAGAAGTACCTATTATAGCTTTTGTCTAGCTTGGCCAGCTTAGCCTTTTAAAATTGGTAACAATTTAAAATATTGCTTTTAATTATCAATATTAGTTTCTGAAAATTTATATGTTTATCTCATTTTAATAAACTGCCCCCCCCCCCAGAATAACGCATTTGAAGAGCATGTACACAAAAAGGGATATACACCACTTGAACAACTAGACATAATTGTTAATCAAATGCTTTTTAATCTTAAAATGTGACGACATTAATGAGTTCTTGAATCAACAAATCAGCATGTTCATTTCTTTCATCTGAAAATTAAAGTGTTTCAAAGCCTCAAAGAGTAATAAAAGTCTGAGGTGAGTGTAATTTTGCTCGAAGAAAGTGAAGTTTTAAAACGTCAAAACTATTGCAGTTCATTATCAAGTTCTTGGTCACGCCATAACCTTTGAGGAATTTATCTGCGTCAAACTTAAGTCTTCGTGAATCTTTTCTTCTTTAAAATTCAAAATGCTTACTTATACAATATATTTCTACAAAAATCAAAGTTCAAAGTTGTAATCTTAATATAAATGTTAAGGCTAATGGACGACCACTTTGGGCATGCCATCTCCTTCACAATACGAACAAGTAATAACCTTTGGTAAAGTAAATTGAATAAGATTAAATTTAATGAATTAAACAGCGTTTAAAAAGAAGGCTTATGCATTATTTAAATATCTTAATAAAACATATGTTTATGAAGACAGTTTTCAGTTAACCACCGGTAGAGTGGTTATGAGCGGTCATTTATTGACGTATTTTGACAATATATTTAAATTGAAAGAAAACGAGACTGAAATCTGGGTATAATGTGATTGAATGTTGTATTGTCCTTCTATACTAACCAGTACCTACGCTTGAAAAAATTATTTTATAATAGATTTACATTGTACATTTTCAGCAAATGCTGCTGATGAATACGTTAAATATTTTACATTTTGATCAAATAATATCAATCAGGATTTAAATTTTAAGACAGCAGAAAAAGTTCAGTTGAAAACAAAAAGACATCATTGCTTTACTGATAATTTCTTTTATATTACCGATATTTCACCCTCCATAATTAATGCTACTTGCGGTAGGTCAAAAATTTGTTCCTTCAATCCTTGTGATTATTATTATAATAAAGTTATCTACCGAATGTTTACTTATTGCTTATCTATTTAAATTGACCAGCGGAATGACCAGGTCCCCAATAAATGCCTTGACATCATGTTCACAGATAATTCTGCTATTTATGTTCTCTCTTAGTAAATGCATGTTGAATGCAACCTTGTGGACGATCGTGGAAATTTCATCGCTAAGAATGTGTTATGTCCACCTTTTACCATGACCTTGCTTTCATTATATTGACCCTGGTCATTACTTACACTTTGATGGGGGTCATTTTCGGGAGATCCCTATCGTCGCATTCTATATACCACTTAAAACATATAGGCTCAGACATTTCCCCCTTCAATCATCTTGTTTAATGTGTATATGGGATATGATTATCCACTCAGTAAAGTCTTTACGATAATGCTTTGAAATAGGGGAGTCCTCCATAATGGAAGGTTTCTAGTTTCAGTAAATCTTTAATTACTTTGTGAAAATTTGTATGTTTTCAAAGGGTGCACAAAATCTTTCGTCAGTAGTCCAGCCATGATCTTCTCAAATTATAAATATTCCAGAACCCGACTGAAGGTCTATGCATTCCAGGAGAACACTGACACGAAATGGAGCATAAAAAATGAAAATTAAATGTTAACATGTTTCGGAGCATAAATGCAACATTTTAATCAAAGCAGTGTATAAATTATTGTAAGTCATCCTTGAAAATCACACACATCAGTTGAAAACTGTCTAATAAGATAAATCTCTTTAGAAACCTAATGATTTTTAATGTTTCTCGAGTTATGAAAACATTTGTCAAAAGTATATTCCTAAGGGAATATAGTAATATTTATCTGTACTGAAAAAGATCTAAGACCAAGAGTTAAATGTTTTTTCAAATTATAACATTGTCATTTTTAAGGAACAATAGAATCTTAGTTATATTATCGATAATTAGGCCAATATAAGCGTGAAACACACACGCACGCGCACACACACACACACACACACACACACACACACACACACACACACACACACACATATATATATATAGGATGCAAAGTTTTTTGTGAAGGTAAGTGTTCAAAGTGAGTACGAAAAGTAGGACATTCTTTAAAGAGCTAATCAAGCATTACATTCATTCATAAATTGTGATGTTACAGTGATGATTTTGAGGCTAATCAAGCATCCATGATTTTGAAGTCGTCGAACTAGACATCCTTGAATAATACATTCTCGTGTGTTAATTTATCTGCATCAATGGTTCGTGGCAAATGTTCGGTTTGTAAAACAATAAGACATAACATGAAGTCTTTGACATAAATTATTATGAATTAAGTCTTTCTAGTAATGTATGACAAACACTGGCGATCATTGAATTATAAAATATATGAAATTGAACGCTTGATTAAAAGTCAAAAGTTTGGTACATTTGTTCGAAGAGAAAACAAAGAGAATTAGAATAAGCAATATCCTTACCTTGATAAAGTGTGGACACAGAAATGGAGACATTTAATCACAGATGACACAAGATATAACTACAATCTAAATATTTGTTTTAAATAAAGACAAAACTGTTCGCATAAAGAAGGATCAAACCAAATATAAGTGCCAAAAAAATATCAGTCTCACAGAGGCAAATATGATAAAATGGAGACAAAAAGAGTGACAATATTATATATTTACCCACAGGTGTGGCGAAACTAAGGTCATTGCTCTAACATACGCCATATTTCCGCATGAAAGAATCAGTACTGAAATCTGTGAACATTACATTACGCCAATTATCACAGAAGGTTATGCATATTAGTCCTAGGTCATTGGTGAACAGATGGGCCAATACAAACAAAGGAGCTAAACAAATAAGCTTACATCATGCAAATTTTTACCACATAGTTTGGAAAATAAAACGGTTTTGTATTGGCAGGATATAGTCGTAGATGCCACAAAAAGAAGGCTGAAAGACTGAATTCTGATGCATGATTAACAGATAACAGGGAGGAAAACCTAAATTAGTTTCAAATGGAAGGAACAAAAAACAGAGAAACTGCAAACTTCCTGTACGTAATCTGCAATTATAGGATGGTCGTCGCGCAGCTGTCTGACTCCTTTAAGCGTGTAATAAACCGATTTAATACCTGGGGTGAACACATAACCCTGAATAAGAGAGAATGATGCAGTGACTACATTTACATAAACAAATGTGTGTGCGTATGAGCGATAGACCAACACAATAGCCAATATGTCAATATATTCGCATGTTATATGATGCAAATTAATTTCTTTCACAAAGTGACCATTTTTACTATTGACACAATTGTCACAGAACTATTAAGATTCAAGCACGATCAATAAATATGGAGTTGTGTTAAGGAACTCTTTTTCCAGACTTGCTGTCAATTATTTTCAGAATCCTGAATCTGGCGTACAATACTTGCTGTTATTCCAGGTCGGGGAAAGATTTCGATCACAATGCTTTATTTGTGAGATTTCAACTTCTCAAAGTCCTAAAGTATATGACGGGCATCCCGTGAAAGGGCAGACAATAGTTTGTAATACTTGGGTTTAAAATGATTTCAATAGCTTCTGTCGAATCGGGCTGTTGTCCAACTGTCTTATTAGAGTCCTATTTCAAACCTGTAATTTTCATTATATACACTATTGTAGCCCGTAAAGCCAGCAAGCAGGGGTCATGGTTCCAGCTACATCTCCAAATTACAAACATATTTTCACAAGGTCCCCGTGTTATGATGCTATTGAGGGTTGACCAGAATGAGACTTGCGTGGTCTAACCTTCTACAAGAATGAGGTCGTATTATTCATAAAGCATTTTTCTGATAGAAGAATGTCAGAAATAAATGTATAAAATCCAATTTTTAAAAGCGTACTCAGACAGAGAATTTCGATCCCGTCTGTGGACAGTCATGTTTTTAGAGAGGCGGCAAGTTCTATCAATAAATTTGACATACATATCAAGTCAATGTTTGCAGCACATCAAAATTGGGTTCAAATATATATATATATATATATATATATATATATATATATATATATATATATATATATATATATATATATATACAATGGATTACTCAAACTGACAATTCGGCAAAGAAGGTATAATGATTTAAAGTATGAATGAACAAACAGGAAGAAAGCCTGGAGATGAACTGATAAATCTCTGAATCACTGTTAAGATAAAAGGGCAATAGTTAGCCTAAAATTCCATAATAAGCAACGGCTTATATGTATTATTGTTCTTGTTGTTCGTCCTTCGACTTCGAAGATGACCATGACATTTTATTTAGTAAATTATGTTAGGCTTACATATAATGGTTATCACAAAACCTATGTCCGAACGAACGCTTGTAGGAATATAAATATTTCCACATTTATTGGTTCACTATATCACTACCAATTTAAATAAAAGCAATAGAAGAACAATGTGTTTTTGCTTACAAGTTATTCAGAAGCATAAGAATTCATTATTATATTAAATCAATGATATAAATACTGTGATGGTCAAGTGCCGACCAGAGATTCTAAATTTCATTCCCATGCAGGAATGCAGGTAAAGATGACCAGATAATGAATTTCGCATTTTGTTAGCAATATTATTGACTTTTATGTCGTCAATAAGTCTCCTCAGCACATTAGTTTTGTGGGATCCAGCTTTCAAAGTTAATCTTCACTTAAAAAGGTATGCAAAATCTAATGAAATATCTCGCTTCAGTAACATCAAACCAATACAAAAAGAAGTAATCAGGCTGTGGCAACTGCTATCGTCTGGGCAGAGACTGATACGAACTTCAACCCAACATTCCATTCAACGGTACCTTTTGTTCGACGATCTTGACAGACAGAATCCATCTCAAGTGAGAATTAGTTATTTTATGTTATCTTTGGACACTTGACTGCTCAAAACCTTGCCCTGCCATACAAGATGTTTTCCATCTTCTTATAGTGGCCTCCGCTCACAAGCAGCGAACTCTTTCAATATATTTTTCCAGTCTCCTGAGCGAGACCAATGTCCTGTGTTGATCTTGACCAACACTATTATAAAGCCACTCCGTCGTCATTTGCATGAAATACACGATCTTGGAAAGTGTGTGCTCGCCTGATAACTTCTATAGCGAGACTGCTTTACCATATTACAATATAGATTTGATTCTATATAAAGGTGGTCTTCAAATAACTGTCAAACTAATAGTAAGGAGAGATTAATTATGCTGAATTTTGCTTCTAACTTTCCACAACGAAGCTGAGACATGGCGCCAGAAATAAGTCGACATGGTGCGATAGAACTGGTGCTACATAATGTCAAATTCTTATGGACCAGACAAAAACATCCCATGAATAATTGGAAATTGTATTACATCAATGGTCTATTCCTATTCATCCAAAATTCAAAATGAACACTCATTATGCTACAAAGAAAATATATAGACTAGATTTATCAAAAGATAAACACAAGAAAGGCAATAATTTTCCTTAAAGCTCTTGCAAAGGGCATCTTCTTATCAGTGCAAATGACAAAATAAACAGGAATAATTTTCATAAATTGCTTCTATGTGAATCATATTCTTTACGACGAATAGTTAGATATGATTACATTGTGCGGGCAGATACGTATTTAATGTAAACAAAGATGGCTTAAACTGCCCAATACACAGTGATGCCTGTCCAATTTAATAAAGGTATCCCGAATGACAAGTGATTAGTAATAAAAGTCAGAGTCATATTACCGCTCATTGTAAATGTTAGCGTAGAATAAGCATCAATATGAATTAGAGTTGAAAAGCAAAAAATATCTTATTAAATTTAATGTACTCTGTAAAAGAGTCAATGTTAATGGTGTGTGTGTGTTTGTGTGTGTGTTTGTTGGTGCTTCCACTTTATTTGAGTCTTACGTCCAAAACGTATTGCACTTATTCCTCTTTGGAATTTGATCCAACTTATTTGGCTTGGAATTATGCTCAAGTGTAACATTCGATTTTTTTTTACCTATCTTTTAAACATAATCCTGTAATTTTAGAACATATTCGCATCATCTAAGGTAAAAATAAAAACAACAAACCAAACACGTTGTGCTTCTCACACATTAATATTTCGTAAAGCATTGAAGAACTGAGAAAGGAGTAAAGCGGGAAACATATCTCGAAATGTGAAAACTTACAGAAATGCATGAAGACGGTTCAGCAAACAGATAGATATACACATAGATAAAACTAATAGATAAGACATAAATTGATATATAGATTGATAGACTGGTGATATATTGGTTGATTGATTGATTGATTTCGTCAGTATTAAATCGATCAGTGTTCCAAAAAGTTAAAACTGAATCGCTTACCGTATATACTCGCGTATAAACGTATGCCAACTGCAAACTGCATAAACCCAGATCTGCCGTCGCAGAATGCGCCTGCAGATCTGGGTCTACGCAGTTCGTAAAGACTAATCAGTGGTACAACAACATTGACCCTGATCTGCTGGCGCATACTGCGCCGGCAGATCAGGGTCTATGTTGTTTGCATTTGGACGCAAATTATACGCGAGTATATACGGTAATCTAAAATATAAACAGTAATGTTATTTTTATTCCTGCGTCGAAGAATGAAGGATACTTTCTTGCCGATTGTCTGTAAATCTATAAATTCTAGGATAAACAACATCAACATATTACCGCTACATTAATATAAATCTTAGAATAATCTTATATGTATCAATTTAACTTCTGAAAAAAAATCATGTGTGAAGTATCATTAGATGTACATGGGAAACAGTGGTGCAAGTAAGCCGGTACAGTCAGGTACGCCATACCGTGAAGACATTTATTGCCGTTACGACCGTACGGGAAAGACGGGGTCGGGGGTCGGTACCGTACCGGTAGAGTTAAAATCTACTTGCACCACTGATGTGAAACATTGACTTTAATCAAACATTTCATGATATTCATATCAATTTATGTAGATGAGTTAGCGGATTTATCAGTGAATAGTTACAAATTTTACAAAGCCTTTGTAACAAGCATTTAGATTGATCAAACTTGCATCATATGAAGCAGAAAACTTGATATTTTTAGTTCATAACACCAGATAAAAACTAATTTTGTATTCATGTGTCTGTCTTGTCTGCTTTCATAATATTTGTAAGCAATGGTTAAAATACTGTATTTTGACTAATTACTTGAGATTCGTTGTTTTTTTTTTTTTTTTTTTTTCTTCTTCTGTTTCTCGATGTTGACCCTTGGGACTGACCACATAGCAGTGTTTATCACGATCAACTGCGGATCATTACATGATCACATGCGGTTATCAGAGGAGAAATGTGCTAAATATTTATGTCATTTTAACATATTATTTAATTTAATGAAGTTCAGTACACATTTCATGGCTTTCTACATGGATCCTCTGTATATTTTAAGGAGGGAAATGCATATAAATATATATAGGAGACAGACAGACAGACAGACAGACATCAGCAAGAAACATGCAGAATGTTTTGCCAGACGTGTCAGTTTTTTTTTTAAATATTTTTTTTTACAAGAAAATGTATGTGTAGAATGAGAATATTGTCTTCTGCAATGTAAAAGGACATGGGTACTAGGAACAACGGATAAAACAAATGTACACCTTGTGTAATATTAACATGATGAATACTGGTTATAGCGAAGTAACTCTGGTTATTCCATGTGGTTCGCTTTTATACACAAGTTTTTATGTACAGTAATATACACAGACTATTGATATGTCCATGTATTACGAAATGGATTTTTTGTAAACATTTCCCCTCATCCCATGCGTTCATAGTTTATTCAATAAAAAGCGTCGTTCCCAGGTACACCCAGCTTTTTCGCACGACTCTAATCTAGCATTTGTTTATTATCTCTTAAAGCTATAATGGAATGTTTGTCATTTTAATGAAGACTGTTTATCTATGACTTTATTACACACTGAGGTCTCATAAACTAGTCGGCAGTCCAGTCCAGTAGCCTGGTCAGGAGGGCAGTCAGAACGGTTGTAACTATTGATTAAATGGAATCAAAGTAAACCTGAGCATCTGAAAAAGACATTGGAAAAAATAGTACAGTGGTGCATGTGTCCAGTGACAGATTGATTATCATCATGGGGTTTCATGTGTCCATCTGAACTAACTAGCTGCCTCTCTTTTACGTCCCGGACTAAATTTAGTTATCCTCATGGGGTTTCATGTGTCCATCTGAACTAACTAGCGGCCTCCATCTTACGTCCCGGATTAAATTTAGTTTGTAGTATCCATTTTAAGAACTTTAATTTGTCCTGACATACGTCAGACAAGTTTCTCTGTTTTAATTCTGCCAGTAGTGTAAAGTCTCTTTTTGAATATATTCTCATTAAACCTTTGAACGGACACAGAAAAAAAAGAAGTCATAACATGAGTTGCATCATCGGTTACTGTAAGGGAAATTATTAGTTAACCAACATAATATAGCGTATTAGTCCTTCTTGACGTTACTAAGTGTCATAGATTTTGTCTAGGTCAAGGCCTGAAAGTTACTCAAAGATATATAAATATATATATATATATATATATATATATATATATATATATATATATATATATATATATATATATATATATATATATATATATATGAGAGAGAGAGAGAGATAGAGAAAAATAGTAAAAGAATACGCTTGAGTTCCAAAGATCCGAATAAAAACTCCTCATATTCACCCGAAAAAAATATGTATGGTTTCGCTTAATTACTTTGCCTCTGTTAGTATTCAGAATTTCGTCTCAAATAAAATCCAGTCGTTAAGATAATGCAATTACATAGTATATGCTGCTGATTTTGCTAACTGAAGATTCCTTTGTTCTTCCACACCTCTATTTTAGCATCATTTTCCACTTTGAAAGAATATCGGAGCAAATTATCAAAGTGTGGTTCACATACTCTATGTATCTATAAAACCCTTGAGTACAATAACAGGATAAGTATCTCGCTTACTACAATGTGATAAAACAGCAAACAAATTGAAATTCAAAGCCCTAACAACTAAATTCACCAGTGGCACAGTCACCGCAAGGCACGAACTTAATATTCCCGTTATTAGTTTAGTTTCTGCAATACGTTTCGATTGAAGATAACAATGTTCTCGACATCAGTGTGAAAAAAATTCCATTTTTCGCTACTGAAAGAGTTAAATTACATTCAACGAAGACGACACTTCTCATAAATATATTCAGCATATAACCGGCGCACATGAAAGACAACACTTCTCATAGACATGAACAATATATAACCGGGAAACCCCAAAGATGACACTTTTCATAGACATGCACAATATCTAACCGGGACACCCCAAAGATGACACTTTTCATAGACATGCACAATATCTTACCGGGACACCTTAAAGCTGACACTTTTCATAGACATGCACAATATCTTACCGGGACACTCCAAAGCTAACACTTTTCATAGACATGCACAATATCTTACCGGGACACCCCAAAGCTGACACTTTTCATAGACATGCACAATATCTTACCGGCACACCCCAAAGCTGACACTTTTCATAGACATGCACAATATCTTACCGGGACACCCCAAAGATGACACTTTTCATAGACATGCACAATATCTTACCGGGACACCCCAAAGCTGACACTTTTCATAGACATGCACAATTTCTTACCGGGACACCCCAAAGCTAACACTTTTCATAGACATGCACAATATCTTACCGGGACACCCCAAAGCGGACACTTTTCATAGACATGCACAATATCTTACCGGGACACCCCAAAGCTGACACTTTTCATAGACATGCACAATATCTTACCGGGACACCCCAAAGCTGACACTTTTCATTGAAAAGCACAATATCTTACCGGGACACCCCAAAGCTGACACTTTTCATAGACATGAACAATATCTTACCGGGACACCCCAAAGCTGACACTTTTCATAGACATGCACCGGGACACCCCAAAGCTAACACTTTTCATAGACATGCACCGGGACACCCCAAAGCTGACACTTTTCATAGACATGTACAATACCTTACCGGGACACCCAAGGCTGACACTTTTCATAGACATGTACAATATCTTACCGGGACACCCCAAAGCTGACACTTTTCATAGACATGTACAATATCTTACCGGGACACCCCAAAGATGACACTTTTCATAGATATACTCAGTATCTAATCGTCTCATTCCAAAACGACACTTCTCATGTATATGCTCAATACCTTCCCGGCACACCCCCAAAACGACACAAAGGTACCAACCGGCACACCTCAAAGACGACACAAAGGTAGCAAGTCCACCGACTCATATGGGATCTTGTGTTTAAGGTGACTTTGTGAAAGATTATTAAACGTATAATAAAACAAAAACTCATGTATAATCACAATTGTCCTAGTTGACTTAGTTTATATCCTTGCTGGCAAAGCAGTTGAGACAACAAATTTTTCGGAGTGATGGGTAGATAGATTAATTTATGGATAGATCGCTGAAAGCAGTCGTTGAGTGAAAAATATAACCACATTAACGACACGGACAAGCCTGATACTAATATTATCAATGGAGAAAATGAACGACTTACTCATTATTAAGGAAAAAAGATAAAGGGATCCCTCTCGAAAAAGTCTTATTTTGAACCTGAAATGTTGAGAGTTCTTACTCTCATTGTAGTCAGGGAAAGTATGACGGTAGCGTTAAGCAGATAAGTTGGTTAGGTGTTAGGCAGAATGTTCATTCCGTTTAATCAATATACTTGACTAGGTGCATTATACTTGACCCTTGTCTAACATAAGCTGAGACGAATCTCGCACAGCAGGCCATTTTAGACAATTAAGATGGCGTCTAATAAAAATGTTGAGGTTGGTTAAGTGGACACCCACATACAACAGGCAAATTCAGTTAACTGTTGTTCTCCAAACTATGAAAGTGAGGTCAATAAAATTGTTCTATTATGATCTAGAACTGCGACCTTTGTGAAAGAACTGTATAATTACATGCAAAAATGGAAAGTAGCCATATTTCATGGCTCCGTCTCCAAGGGAATTAGATTCATAGCGCAGACAGGGATAAATAGATAAATGACCTTGACCTTGAAGAGATGACCTTAACTACATCACTTGCCATGGTACTAAGTGTATCAAGGTTAATCACTGTACCTTAAACAGCTTTAGCGTTAAAAATCAGAAACTAAAAACTTTGAACATTGACATGTGACCTTGGTCTTTAAGGTAGATGAGGGACCCAAATTTGATAGTCAACACACCTTCAATTGATGATATATAGGTATATTAAAGTTTCATCCATTTATCTCCAAACCTTCCATAGAGCGGAAAGGAATGTGTGAAGGAAACAATACAATTCCTGACCATCCATTGACCCTGAACTTAAAATAACAACCTCAATGTAGTACGCAACACACATCCTGGTGTATGTATGTATGTATGTATGTATGTATGTATGTATATATATATATATATATATATATATATATATATATATATATATATATATATATATATATATATATATATATATATACACACACACACATACATACCCATTTAGTTATTTGTAAGGACACCAGATTTCAGCAGTTTATTTCATATGGGTTTCAAATTATAGAGCACCAAACCTTGAAAATATGACCCATAATGTGGTAAATGGCATACCTTCTAGTGATGATATGTAGGTATATAATTTGTCATCCATTTATCCGGTCACTTTCGCTAAACACCGTTCCAAATAAAAAGGTACAGGGAATGGAAAGTCCAATACTAAAGGGGAAAATTCGGCGGAGAACCTGCACTATGTCTATAGCAACATGTATACTTGACTTTATACCTGTTGCTATAGACATAATACGAGATCAAAACAACAATATATCCTGTTGAATATGACGTATAAGTTTGAGATTTATGGGAACAGATTGAAGGGAACTCGTGTGTTTTTACCAGTCTACAAGAAATCAAAATGCCACTCCTACTTTAATCACTTTTTGGCCATGTTAGACTTCTTATATACTTAAATGCACTCCTCTGCACAACTATACACAAGCACATACAACATTTAGATGAAGATATAGTACCAGATACATCACCAAAGGATTCTACTCAGGGGCGGATTCAGAAATATCCTTTAGTATCGTTTAGGGGAAGCGTAAACATGGGCGAAGTCCCCAAAGGCTCCGGCTTTTTAACGTTTCCAGGGCATCCTTTTAACCCTCTAACTGTAAAGAAAACTTAGAAAACTTACTCTAGAAAACATTCCGGTAGTTTCGAGCTCTTTTGGTTAAAAATCAAGGAAACGTTCCGTTTGTTTCGCGCTCATATTTTTTTTTTTTGGTGGTGGTGGTGGTGGTGGGGGGGGGGGGGCGCCTGGTTTCAAACGCTTCACCAGTGTCCTAGTTTCAGCCCTTCGGTATACTCAGTTAGCTTCGTCTTAAAAATGAGGATATACGGTACAAAGTACTGTAATCTACTTTAAAACAAGTGTCTGATCTTTGATCTTTATGATGTCGTTCTCGGAGCAAAAGTTAGTAAATATATTAAGTATTTAATAGTGTATCCGGCTATTCGGAAACATCTGGTTATTATTACGTCATAACTGTGAGTCAAATTGAAACAGAGTATTCAGGACTTAATTGTGTATCCGGTTTTCACCCATGATGGTTATTTACATTTTTAAAGATAAGATGAATTTAGCTAGGTGTTTCTTTTTTTCAGTTAGTATTCTATACATTGCATTTTCACGAAACAAACTTCTTTTATTGGAGTTATGAGGCAATGAATTTATCTCTGTTATAATGCAAACTTACACTCATGTTTTTTACTTGATATAAAAAAATTAATATTAATATATGAATAGTTACGTTCCACGTAGTGGAGACGGGGTGGTGGGGATGGTTTCGAGGTTTGAGATGAAGGAAAAAAAAAAAAAAAAAATGATGGGACCAGCCAACAAAACAAAATAACGATTTTTTTCAGCATTTCATTAGAACTAAGGTCGTGTGTGTTTATGTTATTAAAATACATAGAGATTATTTTCTTTTCCTACGTTAATACTGGATATATTTCATCGTGTGATACAAAAACGTGATATTTTAACGAGTGGCTAAGCCACGAGTTAAATTATATCGTTTTTTGGGGTACCACAATATGAAATATATCTGGTATTTACGTCGGGAAAGAAAAATTTTCTTTTTATTATATACCAAACTTGCTCCAGAATCGAAGCTTGGAAGACTAAACTCACTCTTCAGCACAACACCCCACCCCCCTGGTCGTAAATGCACATCACGTGCATAGACTGATCATATAAATATCAGTGATTTAAGAGAGCGGTAGGATTGGGTTCACCTAATCTGTCGAAGGAAATTATATATTTGACATTTCGTAAACTATTTGATCATGTCTGACCACAAAACAAGTCTGATTCAACAATGCATCACAGCATGTTTATCACTGTTGTCAAGGAAGTAATGTATGTAGTGACGCAAACGGCGTCGAGTCGCATTTCTTCAGCAAAAATTAATTTCCATGTCTGAAATGTAATCCAGTTTTTATTTATTTGTTCTAGCTTACAGAGTGCTCGTTTTTGTTGCTGCAGGTATAACTTATGTAGGCACACACAATCAAACGTCGCATGGCATGATGGGATATCTTATATTTTCACATGTGAGAATATAAGGATATATTTTTCACAGGTGAAAATATAGGAATGAAAAAAATATGAAAATTATTTGGCCAATACGTTTCTATATTTCACACTAAGTATATAATAAATTGAAATTCGTTCTTGAAGTTATTACGCAATAAAGTCGAGACTAAGATCAAGTCGAGTAATTCCTATCAGACCAGGTCTTGAGTATTTTAAAGATTTGATAGGTCAGTACACTTATAGACTTTTATCTTTGGACACCAGGAGAGATAAAACATTCTACGTGTGAAACGATGCAGAATGATAAGATAAAAATGGCAGATCTTGTCATATATTTATTACACTCTACTGCGAAATTAAGTTCAATACCATAAATTTTGTACCATAAATCAGCCGACTTTGTTTCCAAACATAGGGATATATCTAAATTTAATATACCACCACATATAAACTCCTCCCCCACACCCACCCTCTTTTCCATCACGGAGCAGCGGTAGCTCAGTTGGTAGAGTATTGGATTCGTACTCCAAGGGTCGCGGGTTCGAAGTAGTAAGGGAAAAGGTCGTTATGAGCGCAAGGGCATGATTTACCAGACCCAGACCTCGCTATTCGATGTTGAACCTTCGCAAACCTTATCTGAGTCCTAGATCAGACCCAGAAGACTCGGGATCACTCTGATCTGGCCTCGGGTCATGGTCAGCGAATTTTGCTAACGAAAATCTCGGTCTGACACTGGGAAATCATGCCATTGCGACCATTTAGAGGGCAACATAAAAATGATGTCTATATATCAGATTACATAAAAACTCTAATGGAAATGCTAGCCATTTTTGTTTTGTGTTCTATATATCAGATTACATGAAACTCTAATTGAATGCATGCATACTGTATAACAAGGGATCTGAAGTCTATCCTGGAAACATTTGTTTGCGCGCATAAAATCAAAAAGAAGTCAAATTATGGCAACCACAATCGTCGGCTCTGAGTTAGCTACCGTTCATGGAGTCTGTCCGTTTGCCACAGCTGGTGACATCGCCCGAAGAAGACTCGGTGAAAAATCTGCCGCATTAATGTTGCCATGTTTTTGGGGAACATTATTTGAGCCTGTTATCAGACGGGTGAAAAAGTCATTGGCAATGCTATTTGTATCCAGGTCTAAGACGGTTTTAGATACAACCCAGAGGGCTACATCATTAACAACAACAAAATATTTCTTTGGAATTCAATTGTTCTTTTGTCAGAGACGTGGACACATTGCCAGAATATTATCTTCTGCAAATATTATCAGGGCCGGAAGTCACTATGGTCGCTTCGTAAAGTCTATTGGTCGACACAGTTTTTCGCAAGTGCTCGATAACACAACTTGGATTTTGCCCAGAATACGACAGAAAATTTCACAACAGAGATTACAGTAGATATATAAAAGATCCAGTCGCGTTTGGTATCGTAGGATATTTTAGTGACTACGACGATTTCGTTGACTTGGGCGAATCAACCGAAGCAAACTTGATCGCATTTGTAAAGAAAAACATGCATAGAGAATATGACTACATTATTGTTGACATCGCGCGTCAGCTACAATATATTTCTGATGCCATCGACACCATCGCTAGCAAGTGCCCAAACAGAAAATTGGTCGTGGTCTTGCCATGGAAAATGTTCAAGATCACTTATAATTATGTTGTTCGAGAACCAGGCTATGGCAAGATAATCCAGAACGCTATATAAAAAATAAGGCAACGTGTATCAGCATTTAAACAAAAGAATATTGTATAATAATGTACAACTTTGACTCAAGACGAATAATTACTGCATATGAGATCGCAAATAACGTCAAAGTAAAAAAAAAAAGAATAAAAAAAAAATAAATTCAGAATTTAGAACACTAAATGGCGCCTACAGATTTGTCTAGGTTGCTCTCAAGATGATTTATCAAGTATCAAGAGAAAATCCAGAACACTTTGACTTTTACGCAAATATTGCCATAGAATTAGAAATATCCAAACGCATACTAGGTGAAGGCTACAACAAACTTGGCAACAAAAGATCTTTTAATGATTTTGTCAAACTAGGTTTAATGGCACCAAACTTGACTTAAAATTATTGATACAATGTATACAGAAGCAATCATAGCTGCCTACGAAGAAGCTCCTTGCGCTTACTTTCCGCCTAAGTTCAGTTTTTATGATCTTACAAAGCCAATGACGGTCCATTACGCCTGTGGATTTGTAAGCGACGCCCTTGACATCACATAGAATCAGATGGAAAAATATAATGACCACTTTTTGACTGCTGTGCTAAACTAGTCATAGAGTTGAAGCGAGCTCTGATTTTTCGAGAGAATGAATACGACAGATTTGGTGGCGAGGCATATTGTACCTTAATTAACCTCTAATGCGTGCCCGCAAAGGCGTATGGTTTTTCGCCTCTGATATTTTTTTGCATACATTTTTTCGTATTTACTAACGCACATTGGACTCGAATCTATCACAATGTTATCTACGATCCGGAATTTTTTGACTAAATCAGCCATATTAAATGAAGCACCACGCAGGCAAGTCTTAATTTGATTCAGAATTTTTGTGTAGGTGATGTATGCGTATTTACACATCGCCCTTCTATTTTGAAGTTTTGGCTCCAGTCTGCTGAAACCGGTATGCGCTGCAATTCCGACACCAGAAATAATCAACAGCAATAGATTAAATAAGGCGCCTGTGCCAGCAACATATGCGCCGCTTAAAGCCAACGGAATCACAGACAACAAAAGCAACAAGCGCTTGTAATATCTGAAGGACCGCTTGAAACAGTGAGCCCGCTTGTGATAACTGTGGTAATACGCGATAAGTTCTTCACGCTGTTCTTTTTCGAGATGGCTGCTAATGTGATTAAAGTCTATGATATATTTCATCCTATAACAATCCATTGCTATTTTTAAAGCCCGGAATCTAGTTTGCCAACGATGTTAAAATAAAGCCCGGCTTCTTTTTGCTGCAACAAATCGTGTTACCGATGTGTATTCATTGTGCTGCGTTTTTCGAATCTTTATCACATTCATTTTGGTGCCACTGGAGCGCATGCAAAGTGCCACTTGGTATTTTTGTTTCTGCCGTTCCAAGCATTCTAATCATATCTATTCTACCATCACATTTATGTCGAGATAAGCAATTGCCGCCGCAAGCTCATTAACATCATACTCGCGCTTGTGGTGGTATTTAACAATAAGATAATAACCTCAATGGTGGAGCACAGGCAACAACTCAGCGTTTAATTTGTCTATTATGAGGTTGAGAAGACTTTTTGCAGTTTTCTTAAGAGTATTTTCCTGTGGGGTCATGTCAAATGTGCGAGTGAAAAGGTAATCTGTTATCACCATACTTGGATGCGGCGCGTTGACAAAGTGTCCGAGTGGTATCACCATTATTTTGCCATAAAATGCAGCAAGAACCAGTTTGTCTTCTGACGCTAGTGTTCCTACGCGCTCAAGAGCTGCAGCAAGAACATTAGCTTCGTATTTGTCGTAATGTTTGTATTTTCTGATGTGGTAAGAAGCATCAGAAGTCTTTTTTTACAACCTCTGGAACATCATCTTGCTGTGGCGGCTCTGGCTGCGGCTGTGGTTGCTCTGGAGGAATCTGTGTTGGCTGCGGATCATCAGGAAGATCTTTTTCACCGTCTTTTTACCAGGCAACGCCATCACTTCCAGAATTGTTTCTATGTCATCATGATCCAAACCAAGCACTTTGTAAAAATACCGCCAGTAGATTTTTGTCCAGAAGTCTTTCTTGTTTTGTTCTTTTAATGCTTTTTTTTTTGTTGCGAAATTTGATCGTACATGCATGCGTAGTCATCATTGTAGTCTTTTGTTTCTTTTTCGCAAAGTATTTAGCGTTTTATTTTTTGGGTTAGAATCACTTGTTCTAAGTTATCCATACTCAGCTCGTTTAGTATGTTTTTAAAAAGCACTCTTATGTTTTTAGCAGCGCTGGCTGATTCCTTGTCATTGCAGAATTTTTTTAGCTTGTCATATTTGTCCAGCTCGTCCCGCAATTGTGGCGCTCTCATGTGAGTTACCGAAAAAAGATTGCGCATGCGATCATCTATTTTTAAGTCTTCTGATCTGCCAAAAACTTTTTATACATTTGTTTGTTTTCACCAATTTTGTCATAATACGTCTTAGCTCTCGCGTCATAAAAAAACATACCACTGTGTTTTTCTTCAAGCAACAGCGTGTTAAGTTCGCGCGCAGTTCTCACGATTTCTGATATGATATATACATAACGTTGACAAAAAACTAGACAAGATCATCGAGAGTAAGATTCGTGTTATCCATACTCACTTACATAGAGACGCATACAACTGACGATGGCCTGTTGCTCTATTATCATAAAACGAATATTTGTAAATGACATTTTCTCGTGATCACAGATTCTGGTCTGACGCTATATTTCAACTAAACAAATCTGGATCCATTATATGTTAGGCACTAGAAATAATAGGTCGGCTTACGACGATCGTTATTATTATCTTTTCTATATATATGACCCGTAAAACAAACCGTAATGTATCGCTGTTAATAAAGACAAATTAGAAATTAGCTCTTAATATATGACCGATGTACTTAGTCCGATAACCCCCTCCCTCCCCAACCTGTGTTGATACTGATTGACGATTTGAGGGTCTGGTGTCATCTTTTCATTTAAATGTGCTATTTTGCTGCATACAAATCTGTCCGGAACACACCAGCGTACAGTTTAGACACTTACCGCTATTTGGTACCAGCCGTATGTAGCCACGAAATTCAAAATGGCCACATGACATAGGGTTTACAAGCCCTCGAACATAGGATTTGATCCGAAAATATTCTGTACATATCACGAAAATATTCTGTACATATCACGAAAAGGACCCTAAATTCAATAACTACGAATGTTGGTTTATATAATTCTTCCGAGACAACTAATCATTTAGGTTAGCAGAATTGATGACACCGACAATTTTTATCCATTTAATGAGTACTGATTCATTTTCCAAGAGTGTTGTTACACGTGCTGGGATGATTGGTAAACCGGTCCATACTTTCGATCAATAATTATTGTACCGTTTCAGTAGTAGAAATGTATTCCAAGAGACGATGCCTGTTCAGCAATTAGTATCACGAAGAAAATACAGAAATTTTGCTGAGCAAGCTTTTCAATATTATATTACGTTGTATTTTTGTATTTTATAAAGCTCCCTTCTACATCGCCATAGGGTCTCCAAAAAGTAATTCACTGAAGTCATAATTTTCACACACATTCACACACGCAGACGCACAGGCATATATATATATATATATATATATATATATATATATATATATATATATATATATATATATATATAAACACACAAATGGAGAGAGAGGGAGAGATATTAGTATCCCAAGTGGAGTTCAAAAGTATCTATCAACTTTTACATTTGCTTTTACTTTTGTATTTTCAAATCTAAAACATGACACGTAAATAATAATAATAATAATAATAATAATAATAATAATAACTTTATTTTTCGAGGATAATACGTTTGGTTCTGAATCGATCAACCAATCTTACATGTAGTCCTCAAATAATAGAATATTTAAACTATAAATGCAACTTATATATACAAATAAAACTCTTACTTACTACAGTGTCTGACACACTCACATGTAATCATAAAATATACATACATACATTAGATTAAAACATACGTAAGATATACATGTAGATTTGGGAGATATGAAGGGGGGGGGGAGGTATCCAAGTTGGATATCTCAATTTGTCTGAGATTTGGCGTAATCGGAAAGAAACAATTTGCGAAGCGCTCTTTTAAAAGAATAGAGTGTTGGTGTTTATTTAATAGCATTGGGAATGATATTCCACAACACTACTGCAGAGTATGTAAATACTTTTATTTATCAAGCTAGTAATTGAAGGGGGAGCTGATAGCTTGAGTATTTTGGTGAGATTTCATCTAGTCAAGTTGCTTTGTTGCTGTCAAGTTTATCTAAAATATCTATAAATTCTTGAACACATATGTAAGGGATCTGATAGGACTTTCGAATCCTCAAAATCTATAAGGAGTGAAATATATTGTGATGTGGAAGAATGTTTTCCAATATTGAAGTTAATGATGTAAAAAAGGTATTTAGGTCGTTTGCAATATCTAGTGGCTCTGTACTAGGATGACTACCGGTTGTTCATACTGAAGGGAAATCATGAACTTTTGAACTTGAATTAATATATCCATTCTTATTTAATATTTAATGTTTATATATATATATATATATATATATATATATATATATATATATATATATATATATATATATATAAGTAGACCGCCTCCTTCTTGTGCTCTATTTTTCCGTTCCAAATGGAAACCGTCGATGGACACTGAGTGATCATTAGTATTATTATTAAGAAATGTTTCGCAGAGTCCTAGAATGTAAATCTGAGGGTTATGGAATACAGAATGCTTGAGTCCTAGAATGTCCATCTGAGGGTTATGGAATACAGTATGCTTGAGTCCTAGAATGTCCATCTGAGGGTTATGGAATAAAGTATGCTTGAGTCCTAGAATGTCCATCTGAGGGTTATGGAATAAAGTATGCTTGAGTCCTAGAATGTCCATCTGAGGGTTATGGAATAAAGTATGCTTGAGTCCTAGAATGTCCATCTGAGGGTTATGGAATAAAGTATGCTTGAGTCCTAGAATGTCCATCTGAGGGTTATGGAATAAAGTATGCTTGAGTCCTAGAATGTCCATCTGAGGGTTATGGAATACAGCATGCTTGAGTTCATCTAGTTTTGGGTTTATGTGCCGAATATTGAGATTTATTATATGTGAACCATTTTTTTAAAAAAGAGTATTTTAGAACTAGAATCAGATTGAGATATTTTCTGGTCAAGACTGGCTTGTGATAGATGGCATCCATCAGCCTGTTCAGTAATAGAGACAATTTCTTTTGATTGAGATAAGCAACCGATCTGGTGGTCAGTAGTCGTTAAATGTGCATCTTTAAAGAATGTGTTCCCTTCCTGACAACTGCAGTTTAAAAGGTTACATTTATCACAAATACTGGTTAAAATATAAAACTGATTTTTATTATTATTAGAATTAATATCCGGTTGCCCCCAGATAATTCCTAATTGGTAATGTATGCATAATTATTAGATTTTTGGTAATACTAGTCTGAGTAAGGTACCCGACAGTTTCGTGATCATGGTCGAGCGGTGACAAAGTTGATATACCAACAGACCGATGAGTCATGACTGTAGCAGTCGCAATGTGCACGATATCAAGTCATGATTTGCTCTTGTCTGTAATGACTTTGCCTTGAGGGTTCGTTGTTTCTGGTACGCCTACGGTTGTCTTGCCTGTAACGAGTATTTTGCCGTAATTGTTCCGTATGTGACGAGTACTGGCTGCTATGGAAGTTGTTTCCGCATACGAATGATATGATGTATGATGACCATGTTTCGGAGTAGAATTGAAACACCCTCATTTCTCAAATGCACTCTGTCTCTATGAAAAAGAATCGATAGCATGTCTCCTGTTCCAAGTATGAATGAATTGCAATTATGAATGCATTTTACATCTAATTCTGAACAGAGATCTCGTAGTACCCAACGATATGGACCAATATCAACACCCACTCTTGGAATAAGACCAGAGACCATCACATTGTAAATTGCTGAAATGGACCAAATACGTGACTTGTATTGAGAGATGAATGCACTTAGATCCATGCGTTGATCTGCATCATTCCCTCCGACATGTATCATTATTGTGTCAAAGTTAGCTAGATCTATTTTTTCATGTTCTGGTTTTAAAGAAAATACAGTGGCTATAGTGAGAGTGCGTACATATACATCAGGTTGTAAGCCAGAAAGCTTAATAGGTTTACGAATGGAATTACCAATAACAAGAGTTTTATGATTTGAGGTTGGAAGTTTGTAATGCTGATCTTGCTGATGGCGATCAAGTCCATCGTCACTCGCAATGTCGCTGTTAGGCTTAATATTGTAAGTGATCGCTGGTTGTCAAGAATACCTCCTAAATAAATAAAAATAGTTAACATTTTTCTCATTTTACAATAGAGGTGACATATACTTATCCGAAGACGCTTATTGCAGCTAATGAATTGCACTTGCTACTTGTATTTTTGAAGCTGAATGGACATCGAAACGTATATGCAGTGTAACAGTTACTTTTATAACCTTTTTTAACAATTAGTCTATTTTTATAAGAGACTAAAGTCTAACGGATATTAAGGTATATTTAATTATAAACATTTTACGAAAAGAATCTAAAATTAGGAAACAATATTTGGTCAATTCTTATATGCTAAACATTGTAAATCACCTCCACACCTATATAAATAAAGTATATCGGTACAGAAAGCGTGGTGTTTATGTTTAATGTGTGCTTTATTCGTATTTAATGCAAAAGGTAAAACATTTGTCTGAGAAAACGTAAGAATGAATATCACTATTTTTGTATGTAATACCTAAGAAGAAAACATATTTCCGATTTTAACATAGTAAGACCTAAATCTCTCGCGTTTATCTGGACGTTTCGCTGATCCGTGGGCTCTGCCGGAAACCGTTGACAGTGAAAAGTGGTCTCTTTTGTGAAGAGTGATAAGAAGCGAGGTCATTATAGAATGGGGAAACGTAATTTATGGTGTTTTTCGGGCGCTACAAAATCGCTGCAATATCAATAAGATAAGAATGAAAGCGATACGTACTTAAATTCTACGGATTATTTAATTACTGTTCATACCGATAAGAGTTTAAGGACACAAGTCGCAATAAATGTGAATATAAACGAAAGTGATCACTTCAATGAAGGGTTTGGGAAGCTGCGATAAAGAATGGCGTATAAAGCGTGCTTGAATTTCTCATTGCATCTGTTTTAAAGAGAGATACGTACAAAATAAATGCCAGTTTACAATACAATGAGAATACAAGTTAGAGTGATAAATTGTTATAAAGTGATTTACGACGGTAATAATAGTGTGGCTTGGAAAATCTTAAATTATATAAACCCCAAAAGAAGAAACGCACCATTTTGGAAAATGTATTTATTCTACCTAAAAGAATTTCTTGCAAACATTTCTTTGCTAGCACGGCCCGCTAAGATTTAAGAGTGAAATCACTAGCGTCTTAAGATTTTAAAACTGATCTTTCAGAAGATTTTGGAAGTGACAATTAATTTCTACTGCAATTAATTTTTTTTTTAGTATGAGGTTTAAATTAAAAGTTATGTTTTTAAAAGTGAGATCCGTTACATCGGAGTAAATGCACATAAACAACACCTTATTTTAAAAAAATCTTATGAATCTGAACATTCCAAATTTGTTGACGACAGACGGCTTTACTCCTGATGATTATATTGACTTCAGCATTCCCTCCACCACCCCACCACCCCCCATCTTTGAGATCTGACCATATTTTACGATCCATAAGTGCTTGGACTCGCAGATATGCAAGATGGAAATGGACATGCCATCATCATCGTGTGTATTTCACTGCATACAATCCTTGAGGATTATTTTGATTTTTCTTATTCTGTGCCGTCCGTAATCGCTTATTTGTCAAGTACAACTGCAAATAACGTAGACCCATATCTGCTGTAGCATAATGTCCATGTTCTTTGTTCTACTGATTACTCCGAACAAGCTGTATAGTCCCAGAACTGCGCTGTAAGACTTCAGATGAATAGGGATGCTTGTAAAAAAAAAAAATCAAATTTTTTTTTATAAAAGCATTCTCAACTGTATTATATAAGTAAATATATTATACCGTGTATATGCAAGGTTCAATTTATCCTTCATGCTGACTTTAATACCCAACTGAAAAATCACTGGTGTCCAAAGTTAAAATTTTCCACGTAAGTGTGATATTTTCCAAGTTCTAAACTTGTTTACTTACATGATGACAAAATCGATATGAATAGCTCAGTATATATCCTTCGAAGGCTTTCAATGAACTGAATTGATTGCTCTGTATCAATTACGCAACAATCTTTTTTATTTGTTCTTTTTCTTCACAATTGCAGAGTCAACACGAGATCTATTTGATTTCTCGTCAACACCGGAAGTACGACCGAGTCTGAGCTACGAAATACTCAAAGAGTTATGAAACCATAGCCTGTATTATAGTCCGTTTTAGTTCTCGAGAATGACGATATCGCCACTATCTCATTAGGGTGCCATTTATTAACGATAATTTATTTTCGACTGATTATCAGCGGTGGAATAAAAAGAAAAGAATGTATTGGCAAAGCAAACATATATCGACGACTGTACCCAGGCTAACTAAACCGACACTTTATCGGATTAAAAAAATATATCAAAAATCCTACTCGATTTATTATTAGTCATGTCCCAAGTGATTGAATCGAACTCCAAATGATAGATTTCCGCTCAGGTGAAGTTGATATTAAAATGAACACATATTGAAATGACTTAGACGAACAGCTGCGATAATAAAAAAAAAATACAAAAACAAAAAAAAAATTAAACACTCTGAAAAATAAACCAGTAGCTTTTTTAAGGTATTCTATGGCAAAATGAGAAAATGTGAAACTGACCAAAATTTATTAACAACATATAACGATGGAATTAAGTTAAGTTTAGTGACTAATATTTTATTTTCATGTAAACATTACATCGTTTGATTTATTAACTTATATGAGTTACCTTATGCGAAAATTTATTTTTGCATTTCATGATATGTGAAAATTTATTTTTGCATTTCATCATATCAAACTAAATTTTCCTACTGAATGATATACTCAGTTGGAAATAAATGAAAAGGCGGTTGTTATTATCTTCAGTTTATTACAGCTGTATCCACTTCTTAATATCTCGAAAAAAGAACTCAAAGATATCATCAAAATACACGATTATGCAAGTCTTATTATACATTTATTTTAATTTTTATTTTTTTGTTTCAGAATGAACTTATAGTTTAAGAATCCGCTTATTTTCAATCTCTTGATTCAAACTCTAAGAGAAAGCATTTAGCTCATACCCTATCATTCCCCTGCCACCATCTAAAAAACAGATTTAAAAAAAAACTGTATAGAGAAAGAGAATAATACATTGGTATAATTCATCGTGATGAGATATGCAGAAAATAAAAAGTGAAAAGTTCCCGAGGTATACATTTTTTTTTCGTGGTGAACTTACGCATATGTTAACATTGTTTATACTTTTGCAGATTCGATTCCCACCATTGAATCAACTCAGATAGGTTACCGTGTCGTGTCCTTTACTCTACTTGCCTCGGTACCTTTAACATGTTGATGCGCCTTAAAATAGAAGAGTAAATATATTTTGTTTTACAAACCATAATATGACTGCTAAATATAGGTTCGGCGTTTGTATATTAAAATTCTCGTACTTTCGTGCTGAATTTCATAAAAATCACATCTATTTCTGATTTCTTATGCGTCATTGTTTAGACTCTGTTGACACAGACTTGGATAATGCCTCGCTGATTTACAAGTTGACGATTCTACTGAAGCACTCCAAAAGGCTAAACACCGCCAAGTTTCGCTCTAACACACACCATTCCCACTGGCATGTACGTGTAGTTTATGTAGCACCGTGTTACAGTTAATATATCACTGTACCGGGCTGAATCCGTGGGTGGGGCGGCATGGAAACCCTTATATTACAGGAGCTTCCAGTGGATCTGCCCCCTGGGGCCACACCGGGCACCAGGAATTCCGTCCCTCAGACCCCTTGCCTACCTGTATATTCTCTCTCCCCCACCCCCACGATATATTTCTGGATCCGCTCCTGCTGTATATTAAAGCTTGATCCATCTTTAATCTCTAGTCTACCGACCTGGGCTAGTATAGATCGATTCACTTAAATTCATTTTTCTTCCGAGGTACAGAAATATCATTCCTGTGTCAAACATTCTTATTTACTGCAATTGTATGGAGATGTTTATGAAGACTATCTTAAAATTTATTTGCTATATGGTGGGTTTGTGATAAACTCGTTTGACCATCCTAACGGGATAGATATCCATCCATAATTAAACGTGAACAACTTTTCTTGACTTCGGCAGCATATATACAGATCAATTCTACAAATGTAATAAACGTATTGGGATTAGAGATTAATTTTCAGTTCACAATCCTTACTTGATTTAATTTTTTCAGTAAAAACCCAAATTCAATTTTTTTTTTCATTTGTTCTTGTCGACTGAAAGTTGTATATAGGAATATTCTCAAATTCAAATAAGTCTTTGTTATTTCAGCTTTGCTTATCCTGTACTACTGTCCACACCGGTTATGGAGATGAATTATAGGAATAAAGAATGGTCTGAAGGACGATTAGAATTCTTATCTGCTGGAACGAAATCTATAATCGAGAAAGCCAAAGGTACAATTGACCACAATCTAAAACACAAATGGATATAGTTGTTAGTCAAGAAAACATGCCACTCCAATCATTTTACTTTTCTTCTCAAATTTGACCTTGACAAGAGCATACATATATCTAGCTGGATAAATATGTCAACAATACCATCTTTGTATCACTTGGAGGGGCGCTGATGAGACCTCCCACTCCCGGTAACTTTATCTTATTACTGTTTATTCTATCTGTGTTCACCGAGTGCTAGGTTAGCACTTTGATCGTCAGTAGGATACATATATGAAGAAAAAGTTGTGCACTGAGCCAAGTCAAGATATCCTACTAAAGAAAAGAGGTGTCATCGCTTGAGATGTCAGTAATTGAGCCTTTACGACTGAAGCTTTTTATTCACTGACTCTTGACAGATACGCTTCATTGACTCATGACAGATAAGTTGGAGTCCTTGTATAAATCTCTGCATTATCAGCACACCCAATCAGAGTCAGATACCAGAATGAAACTTAAATGAACTCATCATATTCACGTAAATTATAAAGGAAAATCAAGGTCATATTCTCCTGTTGGACCTAAAAACAAGTTTATGACCAATAATGTGAAACGACTAAATATAGGACAGAATTTTGAAATGGCGGAGCATGCAATTTCATTTTCTAACACTGAATTCAAGGGAGCCATAAAAATTAATAACTGACGGTGTCAAATTATTCACTACATCAAATCCTTCAATGAGTGATGTGCGATTCATATTGATACAAACCTTCTGAAGTTAGGTCCTGAAAAGAAATTTGGAAAAAGCAACTACTTTTATTGCCCTTAACAAAAAAAAAAAAAAAAAAAAAAAAAAAAAAAAAAAAAAAAAATGGTCAGGTTGCTCGTTGTTTCAATGTAAAAGTTATTTAGATAAATTCAAATGTCCCCAGAAATAGGACGATATTCGTTCCGGAAGTGAACATGTCTTGCAAACAAAGAGTTTGTTTGAACACTTAACATCACTGCAAACATCACTATTAACACAATATCTTGTTGAAGCCGCCACTGCCGTCTGAAACTGGTTTTATTTGCTTGGCGAGCGACGCTTGATAGTCATACAAGATAATCACTCGTCCCCGGGAAAATAAAGACTATCAAGAGAAAAAAACAACAGATTCTTTAAAAAATGAAAAATGTTATTTTTTCATGCATCATTCCGTCACTATTAGTCGTGCAAAAGATAATCATTGACGTGATTGATCTTGATTCCAAGAAACACGTGATATGGTACTAAGATGTCGGATTGAACTAGAGTTTTTTTGACTGAACATATATCGTGTTGGTATGCAGCTGTCCACATAAAGTGGAGAATGTTACTGTACGCTAATATATCGCGACTTCCAGGGGAGAACCCTAAAACAACCACTTGATTGGAAATCATTCAGTACTGAACACTCATAAGTTTGCACCAAAACAGTTCAGAGCAAATAATTGCTTGACTGTTCTTGGCCTACTGTACCCAAATTTAGATGGCAACTAGAATACATCTTAAGAAAAGGCGCGTGTAGCACGGGTGGATCTTAATCAATTCATGAAATACGGACATGAATATAAAACTACTGAAAGTAAGGCATCATTAGCCAGTTTATTTGCTACAAAATTTTGTAGTTTAGTGACAAGCTGACAGTTACCATGCTCAGAAACTGAGAAAGACAAAACCATGCTCAGAAATTGAAAAAGACAAAAAATTACATATATATTCTATCGTGATGCATATTTGGTATAGAATAATATGAATACGATAGAATTCACCATGTTACATAGCTCATGATTACAAGTGGTACATTTTAATAGACTTTCCAAGCACCATAACTTTACTACTGTCACTATGAGTCAGCAAAAATATTCGATCAACACGGATCTTTCAAAAACAAATGTGTTGGAGTAGGAAAGATGTGACACCACTCAAGAACATTAATACATTAATACAGTATACAAAACCAAGTGCTATTTTTTTTCTTCTCATGATAATCTCAGTTTCATCTCAATGAATAAATAGAATTCCCCGTGAGCACGTGACCTCTTGATCCAACAATAGTCCTGTCGTTATCAAAGATTAGCTTCCAGTGTATTTGCTTTAGACAAATGTTTCCCAGTTAGACTATTTCCGTGTAGTTACACAAACTTGAATCATTAAATCTTGTCCTTTACCTTGATTGACCTTCAAGGGGAATATCATTTTAGTTTTATTCTATTTTATTCCTTTGTTATAAAATTTAATTAAAGTTATTTTATTTTCATTAAAAAAGCTGTCGGAATTCTCGGTTCTAGACAAAAATATTGGTAGCTACAGCAACTTGCAGAATTATCCCTATTTAGAAAAAATGAATTTTTGAAAACTAGTATTCCAAATACAAAGCTTCACTATTAAAACAGTGTAGTTGCATGCACAGGGTGCTCTTAGATTTTAATGTCAAAAAAGTCGTAGCTGCAATCTTCCTTGAAACTCACTTAACAATAAACTAAACTAAATTGTTATTTTAGCAATAAAGTGACATCTATAGAATTTATTGTGATTATTTTCTATTTCATTTTCATTGGTTCATCAGCATTCGTAATCGAATACATTACTGTTGCTCTTTAATACTGAATGTTGTAGGTGCTGATACCACGCTTTTATACAGGAAGTTAAGTTTTAATCTTGATAAACATTATTAAAAATTCTGCAGTGTGATTAGGCAATGACAAACATCTAATGGATTTTCTGGAAACCAAGGACGATGACACTGAGTAAACGTACGAGTTTTTCAGCTACTTTGGGGCGGATGAACAGAAAATGTATATAACAAAGTACCAATAATAGAAACTTAGGTGGGATGAAAACCATTGTACATGTAGGAAAAAGTTATAATCACAGATGAATAAAAAGGTTAAAGAAACCCTCGTGACAAGATAAACTACCACTTATAGATAGAGAACCATGGACCCCGTCAAACACGCTGGCATGGGAAAATGACCTACCACTTCAGAAATGTTGGGAAAATGATCTTCAATTTGAGAAATGTTAAGTGAAAATATATCCCATCATATTACCTTCTGAGTCAATTTCCGTAATATATGTCATAACATCAGTACTAGTATATCAAATACCCGTGAGAATTTTCAAGAATGATATAACAAAAATGAAGGTGCATTGAAGATTTATGTTACATGTTCGCATTCCTTTGAGCTTTTTGTATAGTTAAAGCCAAAGTGAGACATGAACAGTAATAACATATCTAGTTTAACTTTTCAAGCGATGGGATTGGCCAAGATCATTAGTGATGTAAATTCTCGTCTAATCGTATGCATAACACACTTAAGGTCAATCTCTTGATCCGGACTTAACGATCAATATTCACTGCTTCGTTATAGAATGTAAGATTTAGTAGTGGAAGCTTTTGTCACCGAATTAACACTGTTTAATTATAAGGTACACGCTACGTCTTGATCTTACAATGTACGTAAGATATCTTGAACCATATGTAAAAACAATCAGATGGCAGGGGTATTGCAAGCTTCTCCTAAATTTGATACAGCAATTGTTTAAGTGAAATAGAGATGATCATGCTTCTGCTGCTAGAGCAGATAGGTGCCATTTGATATATGTGGGTTGAAAATGTTCCGCAATATGAACTGTATTTACGTGGGCGATTTAGAATCTACCGATATGTTTCAGAACAGTCATCATATTTCATTCTTTGAAATCGACAACTCAGACCAGTTCACATGGTGAACGATTTTCAGGAAGATCAAACAATCCTTAGAAATCAATATGTAAAATTGATCTAGTCGTAAAACGACGTATTTGTTCTCCATATAATAACAACTATTATGTTTCCTGCAATAAATTTCAAAACAGGGAATTAGATATGGACAGTAAATATTTATCTTTTTTGTTATTTTTGTTGAGATTCCAAATAAAAAATCTAATTCGTAATTCTTATTGTCATAACCAAATTATATGTAAATTATCAAATATGGTGATTTTGGCAAATCTCAGTCCGTGGAAGCCTTCATGGGTGAAGTCTTTAAGACCTAAGAGAGATGAGACACAGAGTCCGTACACACCCCTGAAAAGGTACGGATATCTTAAAACCTTTCCATGAATCCTTTCTATCCATTTTAGTGAGATGCAGTTCAAGGAGTCTTACATTCATCTAATCAAAGACTCACGTTCTTTTATTTAACAATTTATTCCAACACGTCATATAAACAATCGCTTCAGTTTATACCGCTTTTGTAGCAAATAAACAAATTGTAATAAAATGACTACTGACTCAAGTGCTTCAGCTGTTTCATCATCCGAAAAGAAATGAGGTTGAACACAAAAGACTTGGTATATTTCAGACTAATGGTTCTGATGCTGATCACAAAAAGGTAACACACACATACACACACACACACGCACACACATGTTACTGATCAGTGTTTCCCCAGGAAAAATAAGGTAGTTATAATAAAGATTTTTGTAGGAAATAGACGTATAATGCATTGTAATACCAGCTGATTGTCTGATTTTGTTATAGAAGCCAAACATATTTGCAGCTAGTCTAGCTACTGGTACTTATTGCTGGCGTTACAGTTATTGATATAGAAGGGTCACTATATATACTTCTTGACCCAACTAAACTTAATCTATCCACTACAACAGTCCTGTTTACTTCTACATCAAGGCACACACTATTTCACAGAGATCTGAATACTTAATTTGACATACTCTCTTTGAAACTGGGTCGTCCGATGGTCACAAAACTCTAATCTTTAAGAAAGCGGATATCAAAGATGGCAATCGCTGGTTATGTGGCAGCTGATTCAGTTCCACACACTGCTTGTAGTCATGCCCGATTTATCTGCTTGTCCAAGAACTGTAAAACCCTAACGGTATCTAAAATAACTGGTCTAGGTCTCCCAAATCTATACTGTTTACAATTTTTGGGTCACAGTATCTCCTTCAGTTTTTTCATGTATTATCTTTTTAACAATCAACTGCTGGGTTGAACCATTAAAGAATCTTTCATTTCATTAGTTTACATTTATACTACCGGCCATTGGCAAGTAAGTAGGACACGACAAAGGTGGACCATATGTTTAATTACCGTTACTGAGTTTAGACAAAGGATGATTTATTGGGTTTTTTCGGGGTTTTTTTTTTTTCTTTTTTTTTTTGGTTATGATTTGTTGTGTTTTTTTAATTTTTTTTTATAGGCTTTTTAAAACACATTATTGGCTACATCTTGCCGAGGAAATTGGAGCTTAGTGCCTTTCCCAAGGACACACAAAGGAAGCAGCCCGGGATGGTCTGGTCTGGTATCAAACCCGCAACCCTTGGATTAAGTATCTGAAGCTCTACCAACTGAGCTACAGCGGCTTCCAACAAAGAAAGGAAGAGGTCCACTAAGAAATGAACCGGACAAATTCTACAGGTACTCCGTCAATAAATATATTCTTCTATCAAAGTCATACAATTTTGCATGAAAAGGTAAGAAGTCTTCTATCAAAGTCATACAATTTTGCATGAGAAGGTAGGAAGTCTTCTATCAAAGTCATACAATTTTGCATGAAAAGGTAGGAAGCTAATCTATTCGTGTAAAGCTACTCATTTTATCTCTTAATCTTTCATAAAGGAGATTTGGAACAATTGCCGAATTTACCGATCAAAGAAATATATCACAATTAAAAGTCTTTTCATGTAAAAACGATGTTGATTGGTAAATAATAATAATAATAATAATAATAATAATAATAATAATATAAAAAAAGAAAACTCAGCTGAGATTGAGTTCATCATAAAAACCATTGACCCCCTTAGGGTATTTAAGACCAAAACAAAAGTGGTTGCTTCAATCCAACTAGATAGCGGACACCAATTTAAGAAAAAACAACCACAAAAATCGACAAAAAAACCCCAACCTCAAATCGGCTGATGTCCTTATTGTTTCATTAAAGGTAAATTATTGTAGTCACACGTATACAGATACAATACGTGTCTGAAGGATGTGTTGATGACAACCATCATGATCTTTCAAAACGGAACATGGGGCATTATTATTAAAGGCCGAGAAAAAAAAATGAAAAAAAAATTATATTTACAAATTTGTGCTATCATTATTATTAAACGGGAACATGTGTTTCCAAAAATAATTCAATGGAGAAAAGAGTTTTTATCGAACAAAAGGAAGTTTCAAATATTAAATTCTGCACAAGAAATAAATAAAACATACACTCTCATAAACATCATAGACAAGTACTTTTTGCAATAAAATATAAAAAAAACTAACTCATTTGTCGTTGTAAGTTTAGTAGAATATTTCTCCTTCTATAGTAGATGTTTTTGCAAAACAGACACTTTTGATCACATATTTTAAAGAATTTCAAGGAAGCAACCGTCTTAAACAGAAATTTACAGATTAGAATCGAAATTACGTTTTATAGATATGCCTCTTCACTTAGAGGTATGTTTTATTAGTGAAGACAATGTCTGCAAGTACGAACTTCTTACTACTCTAATACCGTTAGGAGACAGATATTATATTATATATTTCCAGTCAATATGGCGTGTTATCTGTTTGGATAATTCCAGTTTGTTCATATATTGTCTGCCTTTCTCACCTTGTTCCATGGATAGGACAGAGGACAACTAACCTTTATCAAGGGCTGATGCTAAAATATTCTGGTTTCCTTGTTTTAAACATTTCTCATGGTTAAAATTTTGAAACTTTCGTCCAATTACTCGAGCCTCTCTCCATGTGCATTTTGAGAACATGAATTTGTACATTTTTTTTTTTTAACCCAATTTTTTTCAAAAACCTGTAGCCCTGCAATATGAACTATATGTCACCCGTGATGAATGTTAGTATTCCTTCACAAATAATACATAAATTGCCATTGTACTAATAATGAACCAAACAAGTGAACATTTACTGTGTTCATCTATCTACCGTCTGTACTCTCGAATAAGGCGATACCAACTGCAAACTGCATAGACCCAGATCTGCCGGCGCATAATGCGCCGGCAGATCTGGGTCTGTGCAGTTTGTAAGGACTAATCAGTAGAACAAACAACATAGACCCTGATCTGCCGGCGCATTATGCGACGGCAGATCAGGGTCCATGTTGTTTGCATTTGGACCCTATTTATACGCGAGTACAGACGGTAAGTTGATTTAATAAATGGACCATGCTGCACCTTCTATATTTTTGCTATCAGAACGTGGTCGAATACAATTTCAATGTTTAGTTTACTTGTTTACAACAATTTATTGTACACTTAGAACTGCTGGCCTTTAGTAGAAATCTAATGCACGTTAGATCGACTATTTACCACTACCTGCTTGTAATTGCCTCGAATCCGCTCATAACTTAAAGTTTTCATTAGGATCATTGTTGACACGGCCCCCTCCGTTATAATTTTCATGACGACTTTATGGAAACAGGCATAAAGTGGAAACTTCTCAAATAACTAGTGCTTTGTTTGAATATATATAAGTTTGTAGCATTTCTAAGAATGCATAAAAAGAGTTCTATCAATAGCTACACCATGAACAGTAAATAATTTTTCATAACCCAAAGGCTCTAACAGGTCAGTTAGTCCCATATCATGCACATGACTGAAGTATCATTTTATAAACTTGAAAGAAATTATCTATGTTATAAATCGTTTTTTATGTCGAAGGTTATGCTTGTCTTTTACCTTTTTTTAAAAAAGATAATTTACGATGATGTTCTTTTTCTACGATTGTAAGGCTGGTTTTTTTTTTTTTTTTTTTTTTTTTTCAATTTGCGTTTTTTTTTAATTGGAAGACAGTAAGAATAGGCCATAGTAAAGTTGTTCATTCTATCAATTTTGGAATGTGAGAGGACAATTAGGATGCTAAATATAACCAGAGGTTAAATATTGGAATGCAATTTAGATTATGGAGTCGCCATCTTTACGTGAATATCTATTTCTTCAAAAAGCTGCAGTGATACGTATTCTGAGTAAGACTGAAAGACCTGTAACGTGTCCATGTCCCAACGGTAGTTTGGGCAGACATGATGATGACCAGGTCTATTCACAGAAGCTGGTTCCATGATAAATACAGTCTCCATAAAAATACGTAAATCAAATTAAAAGCAATGCCCAAAGCATCTCCTGCAGTATTATTTTATAGACGTAACTGGTATATAGACGTAACTGGTATACGTAACTGGTATATAGACGTAACTGGTATATAGACATAACTGGCATATAGACGTAACTGGTATATAGACGTAACTGGCATATAGACATAACTGGCATATAGACATAACTGGCATATGGACATAACTGGTATATAGACGTAACTGGTATATAGACGTATATAGACGTAACTGGTATATAGACATAACTGGTATATAGACGTAACTGGTATATAGATATAACCTGTATATAGACATAACTTGTATGTAGACATAACTGGTATATATACGTAACTGGTATATATACGTAACTGGTATATAGACATAACTGGTATATAGATGTAACTGGTATATAGACATAACTGGACTGGTATATAGACATAACTGGTATATAGACGTAACTGGTATATAGACGTAACTGGTATATAGACATAACTGGTATATAGACATAACTGATATATATATATATATATATATATATATATATATATATATATATATATATATATATACGTAACTGGTATATAGACATAACTGGTATATAGACGTAACTGGTATATAGATATAACCTGTATATAGACATAACTGGTATGTAGACATAACTGGTATATATACGTAACTGGTATATATACGTAACTGGTATATAGACATAACTGGTATATAGATGTAACTGGTATATAGACATAACTGGACTGGTATATAGACATAACTGGTATATAGACGTAACTGGTATATAGACGTAACTGGTATATAGACATAACTGGTATATATATATATATATATATATATATATATATATATATATATATATATATATATATATATATATATATATATATACGTAACTGGTATATAGACATAACTGGTATATAGACGTAACTGGTATATAGACGTAACTGGTATATAATTCAAGGAAAACCATCTTTGTTAGTATCTAGCTGTAAATAATGAATTGAAGACAAATGCAAACATTAATTCTCCAATCAATAGCCATAGCCAATCAATAGCCATAGCCAATCAAAAGCCATATTATTCTGAAGTTAGTGAATATTATACCATCTCAGTTGTGTCAAAAAGTGTCATAGCCTTATTCCTGGTCACTGTTTATCTAATCAAGTAATCGTTACAAATTTTCAATTATTAATTAGCCTTCATAATGCAAAATATTCTTTAATATGTACTTGTAGTTTGTGTTATATATGATCCTTCGTGTTTAAAAGTTTTCCTTGTAGATATAGAATGTAGAAATGCAGAGACGGAAAGCTATCACATATTAAGGGAACATAGAGAATTTATAGACTGATTGGGTTTTAACGGCAGATCAGCACATGAAAGGTAATATCGTTCCGAGGCGATTGGAGTAAACCTTCTTGCACAGAGACACTCAATGGCAGGCGACGCGGCAAAATCTGGGCAGGCTTCGAATCCGCACCCTTCTGGTTTCGAGTATGGCACACTAATCAGTGAACCATTGCAACGACAAAAACTTATAAAAGAGACCAAATTGTCTTCAAGAGAAAGAGTAGAGTCAACACACGGACATCAAATTATAAAAAGAAGTAAACAGCTGGACTTGAAGGACGTAAACTAAGATTTGATAGATAAAGTGGTGGATACTTAAAAAAAAGAAGTCCATAGGACATTGACAGATATAATATTTCGGGAAAGTCAGGAGTATTACAAATATAAGGACAATTAAGTTCTACATATGGGTGGGTCTGAAGAAGAGTTATACCAGTATCAACATGTATCTGCAACATTAAACCTATTAACTGAAACAAGATCAACTGCAAAATGTTCACCTGAACAGTAACATTACTCTTTAAAAAGTCGAATAATTGAGCACTTTCAATTTTGAAATTTCTTATCAAATACTAAAACTTTATGAGAATAAATCAAACCACAATATTAAGTGATTGATTTCTAGATTGAGGATAACATGGATTATCTTTATGTTGAATGATATGCAGTCATAGAGAATAACCAGAAATGTATACTGAGGACACGGATCTCCCCCCTCCCCCCAATATGGAGCCCCGAATCCATCCAATATCGTCAGAAGTGGGTGAAAATCGAACTAGGCCTAAGATTTTATTTGCAGCCCAATACCATTTAAAATAAATTTAGTCCTTAAATGTTCTTGAGCGGGGGAAAAAAATTGTGACATAGGGAATTGGTTACTTGCTTGTTTCTCTGTGTCAGACCTAATTAAAAGAGACTGAAGTTTCCCTTGCCTATTGTGTCTCTCTATACGCATCAAATTCTTCATCAGAATAAGTGAAAATTAATTCTTCATAGATGATGAAGAGTCTCACAGGGGATAAGAAAACAAATGTAAATAAATTAACAACGATTGATGAAACATCACCTAGAAATATGACCGTGTTTAGTTTTTGTTGGTTTTAACGGCACTTTTACCACATTATTGGCTATATCAGAAGAAATTGGAACTAAGTGTCTCTCCCAAGGACACACCGAGGCAGAAAACCCAAGCTGGCCTGGGCGGGTATTGAACCAGCGACCCTTGAATTAAGAGTCCGACATTCTACCGTCTGTGCTACCGCGGCTCCCATACAGGAAGAAGAATAGGTAAACTACACAATAAACACACACATGAATTGAAAATGGCGTCTTTTATATAACATGTTTAACGAAGGTCATTTTAAAATTGCGAAAACGTAATATTGCGAAATCTGGTTGGCAACGATAATTTTTATTCTGTTCAGAATGGGCATTTTTGTGAAACTGGTGTCAGTCATGCCAACGTAAGTTATTTTGTCGAGCACCCTTTCAGGCTGATAGAAAAGTAGCATTGCAGACAAAATGAGTCTGAAACGAACAGGCTGGGCTAATTTTACAAGTATTACGATATTTTACCTATCTACATTGCACATCCTTGTCTCTCTTGCTTGCGTCTGTTTGTAATACACATTCATATTATTGTATTGTCGTGTCCTTGTCATTCTTATAACCTCTTGTCCTTGACTGTATGCGTGTTATGTCATCAATCTCCTGATGGAGGAAATGAATTTTATGATGGTAGCTTATGAGGGTTTGTTATGAGAAACAAAATGAAAACTGTTTTTATTTGTTTTAATGTATTGTTGTGAACATGGTCATATGAAAATAGCAAAGGGAGATAATTCGGTTTTCATACATCGTTTCACGGGAGTTTTGAATTTTGCTTCCGTGGATGAGAACCGTGTGGGAGTAATGAATTTATAGATTGGTAAAAAGAGAAAGATTGGACTGTTTATATTTTTTTAAGTAAAACATTTCGTATTTAAATACTAAGCAACTATTCCGCAGCATAAACGGGACCTTGACCTTGCAAATGGAGTCACACTTATTTTTCTCATGTTGTTTCAACAGTTATTTCTTCTGGATTACTTTGGAGCTACCGTCCTTACAGTAGATGATACCATGGCGGACATTTAGCACCTATTCTTTTAGGCAGGGTAGGGTTTAAAAAAAATATTTTGAATGGCATCGAAAAAATTAAAAAAAATTATTCTGTAACCAACCCCCGCGAAAACTGGTTGCAAACACGCACTCTGTTAGAGATCTGTCTTGATTTTTATATTTAGTCTACTTCAACGTTATTGCTAGACTAGGAATTTAGCGACACTAAGACAGTGAGAATACGTGCCAACAACACATTGATTTGCCACCCCTTAAGTTAATAATGGGTGTGCTCTGTAGTGTTCCATGTGCTATCTTTGTTTGTTGACATCCTGATACGAGAGCATGATGAACAATGTACTGGGAAATACCCCACCATATTTAAATGCTTAATGTCTGCCTGACGTTTCAGGACTCACGGTACTAATTCAGCTCACATTGATAACCTTTGGAAACACTGTGATATTAAAAATTCCATAACTTTAAATTTCTGAATGCTGATGTTATATTATTCAGAATAGATCATTCCTTGATGCAGAAAACCATATCAGTCGCGGCATTTTTTTGGGATCTAAATGTGTTTGAAACATATGTTGTCAATTACACACTTAAAAGCATCAGGTGCTAATGTCAGTAATGAGTTTTCCAAAGTCAGGTCTGTAAAAGGACTGATATTCCATCAATAAAACATTGTCTCTATTTTTCTCAGTTACAAATAGGATAAGCTCTCAAAAGATTCTTTTAACTAAAATTGTACTTTTCATTATCAACCAATCCTGGCCAGCCAAACCCATATATACTCTATTTTATCTTCATCCATTTCTAGACTGGTTACCATTCTTCCATATAATTAGTACCGTGAGTCCTTAAGGCCCTTCTTGGATTATCCCATTTGTTATTTTGGGGGAGCCCCAAAATCAGGTCATATCTATATCTAAATTTTCAATTTTTATTATTATATTTGGGGGAGGGGGGCAGGGAACGCGGCTTTAAGGTTATTTAAAATCATTCTAGAGACGTCTGATAATTGAGTTGGCATCTGTACAGAATTGTTTCAAAATACATCATGACAACATTTGTGATGTTTAAATTAGTATTTGTCATATTGCAGACACATATATAATATGATGATATTTTACGCATGTGAAATATTAAACAATAAATGATTCTTATGAGGAATATTTAGCGACTCCGGCTAATGACTCCTTGTCTTCGCTGATTTAGAAATTATTGATGAGGCACAGGATTATTATATAAATTATTTGTGGACTAACAATATTTCACCAGTAGACTAGAGAAGCCATTAGTGCTACTGCATATTCATTCTGTTGTGTTGAAATTAAATAGCCCAATGATAAACATTGAGTTAAGATATCATCTCTAAGAAAGATGGCGCAAGATGATGCATCCTTTTATCTGCACATTGTTTGTTTGTTGATAACTGATGCCACCACTTGATCATTTAATTTGTTTGTAGCATTACCTTGTTTCTTGGCTCGTATATGAACACATAATGCGCCCGCAGATCTGGGTCTATGTAGTTTGTAAGGACTAATCAGTAGAAAAAACAACATAGACCCTGATCTGCTGGCGAACTATGCGACGGCAGATCAGGGTCTATGTTGTTTGCATTTGAACCCGGATTTTTACGCGAGAATATACGGTAATAAGTCATCAGGGTCTCTTAAATTTTGGGTGGCAGTATCTCCTTCAGTCTTTTTAGGCATTATCTAGCAAGCCATCGATAGTGTTGTTCAACCGTTAGATATTATTTCATTTCATTAGTCAAGGATATATTTGCATGTAATTTGGGAATGTAAATAGGGTCAGATTTTGGCGACAGATAGGCCTTCGTCACAAATAAATAGTCGAACTGATGTTAAAGGAAATTAAACAATGAATGGGGTCCACATATGATAACGGGAGAAAATTTGACAGGTACCTTATCCCGTATTAGATTTCTTTACAATTGTTGGTAAATTTGACACAGACATGCAATTTCAACTGATTATAGGTGATTCTGGTGCTGGATTTATTGCCTTGGTTGTGGTAAGTTCTAAATGCGAATCTAAATCACTTAAAAAAAGATAAGGGGACTTGTAAATATAGTTGAATTGATAAAGCCAATGTGTTCATCAAATGAAACACTAGCCAACTCTAGGTCTTTCAGACTCCAAACGAGATGTCAGTGGGCAAAAATAAGAGGCGATCTCCATAGCCAATAGCGTACTAACCGGGGGGGGGGGGGGGGGGCGGGGTTTGCCCCTTGCGCCAGAGGTCTTGGCGGGCCAAAACAACTGATAAAAATTCGGGCCTCGTATTCTGGCCCTTTGGGCCATCATCGTCGCCCCGGGCGCCATTTACCCTTAGTACGCCACTGTCCATAGCAAATATAAAGAATTCAACTTAGTTAAATTTATTAGCACATGACTATTGTGTTATTTACGTTAAAATATCCATATCATGATTTTATTTATCTGTGAATCTAATTGGTCCAAAAATAAACCCAAGAAATTCTTGTGCAGTAATCTCATTAGTCACTGGCTGCGACAGAGGAAAATTTCGTTACCCCGTCTTCTGGAACCTTTTTTTCTTTCTTTCTATTACTCCCAACAGTGCAGCGGCCGTCTTTCCAATCGGCACCCCAATGGACATTGTTCGTGTCAAATGTTCAATTGATTAGGAAGAACGGTTGCTTTTTTTATTATAATTTATAAATAAAACAAAAAACAAAGTCTACTTTTAAATGTTATTGGTTTTCGAATTGTGCATTAGTGATTCAACGTGCGTCTGGGACTATTTTTCACGCGCAAGAATTAAAGGTGCAGCGTCTGAGCCGGATTCAAATGAAATGCCGAAAATCATTTGTTCTTTTTGCTGTCTAAACTCTTTCCACTAAAATAAAAACTTTGTGATAAACAGAATCTCAATTGGTTGATGATTTAATATTAAATTTATGAAACTCGTTGAATAATTTCCAGTTTTTACTCGCCAAGGCTCGGAAAAACTGGAAATTATGCAACTCTTTTCGTAAATTCAATATTAAATCATTACCCATTTGAGATCCTCTATATATGTAACACGTGTAATAGCACCCCATGACGTTGCAAATGACGTCATAGCTCAATGCAAAGGAAAGACGCAACGACCGAGGTATCGAAATGTATTTCAAAATCATTTCACTACACTATTTTGCGGTTTGGTCAAATAAAATCGGTATTTTTCGTCATGCGATAAATATAATCTTACATTTGTCCTCATTTCAAATGAAATTTATGAAACTCGTGAAATAATTTCACTCTTGCAATTATTCGACACGTTTCATAAATTTAATTTGAAATGAGCACTTATGTAAGATACTCTATTTATCAATACTGTTATTTACGCTTCTTTTCATGAAACTGTAAAACTGCATAATATTCATGCACAGATAAAACCGGATAGCTTGATCATTTGATAGAGTCTTACTATATTTCCTACATCCAGGGAAAAAGGGCATGAAGTGTTATTTAAATTAGAATAAAAAAACGTTTATCTACAGCTTTGTGATTATACAATTTTCATCTTCAAACGAATAATACGAGGTCCGCGAAAATCTTTAAAGCAGAAACTCTTTTGGCAGTACTCAACTTCTATTTGTTCCTTTCAAACAAATCTGGATAAACAAAAGCCAGCCGGCCTTTGATAGAAGTTCAGTTACAGAATGTATGATTAGAACTGCATGTGTTTGAAATTTATGTCACCTATTCAGCACATCATGAATAAACTGCAACTTTCATTATTAGAGCTCCAAAACAAAGCTAGTAAAAAAAAAAAGACTGACAGTGCATGAGTAGAACCTTTTTTTCGTCTTAGTCAATTAATGGTAGGATCAACTTTGCAAAGATAATTTACTTAATATTTACTTCTCATTATCAACCAATCATGGCCTCCCGAACCCATATATGCTCTATGTTTTGTTCAACCATTTCTTCACGGCTTCTAATATATGTGTATATAGTACGATGAGTCCTAGATGGTTCATCCATCTGCCAGGATTTCCACTGCATTGACTCTGTGGATAAATTTGCACTAGTCACGATGGTCTCTACTGATATCCATTCACTGTTTTAATGCAGGTGATCACTTAATGGATATAGGCATGGTTACTTAACCACGTGTTTTCTTCTTTGTGGGTGTTAGGGATATAATTATCCACTCATTTTATATGGTGCCAGACATGGTATAACAGTAATAAATACCTCAGTAATGAAGAATGTCTAGTTTTAAAATATCCCAATAACTCAAGTGAAGTTTGTATTAAAAAAAGCACAAAAAGAATTTCGTCAGCATCTATACCACATAGTGAGAACAAACACAACAAATACAGAGAAATATAAAGGATAACGAGTTTCAGATTATCCCTAGAGTGTTACACCGCTTAATGTGAGTTTTTTTAAGACGTTCAAGAGATAAGATATTGTATGCAATTTTCTGGATATTGTATATAAAAGGGGATGCTATTTGGTCATTATTGTTAACAGGAGTAATTTACCAATCTGACCAATAGTTGTAATTGTATATTTGATTATACAGCTTCTGTATTTAAGGTTTATATCCATACTGTGGTCATTACTCCATATCTTTTGGACATATGATTCTTTGGACTTTTGGATCTCGCTCATTGAAAAACTTGGATAAGATTATATTCCAACTCTTATTAAAATCGGACTGGAAATATGACCCCCAGATTGGTAATAAGCTCAGCCAATCAAATGCAAGATCTTGATGATATAAGCAGATTTGTTTCAAAATTGGATCAAAAGTTTGGCCTTGAGAATGGTAACAAGGTTAGCCAATCAGATACAAGATCACCTCATTAACATGTTTGGATCTCGTTCACTATTGATGATACAAGCATGTACTCCAAATCTGATCGAATCGGATTAGAAATATGCGTTCGAGAGTGGTTACAAATTTAGTCAGTAAGATGCCAGAACATCTCGTGGATCTCGCTCATTGTTAAACTCGTTCTGAACTCGTGGAGATATAAGCTTAGATTCCAAGTTTTGTCAAAATCGATTCAGAATTATGTCCTACTGCTTGGTAACAAGTACTACCAATCCCAAAGATTACCTCATTAATATGCGTCCGCTTATATTCGAATTCGTCTGCGATCTTAATAATGTAAGCTTATATTCCAAATTTAGTCACAATCAAATACAAAATAAAAAACAACCTCAACCAGTCTGATGCAAAATCACCTTAGTAAGATGCGTAGATCTTGTTCTTTATCGAACTCGTCAGAGAACTGAATGCCATAAACCTATATATTCCAAAGCAGATCCAAATCGGATCAGAAATATGCCTTCCAGAGTGATAATATGCTCAGCCAATAAGATGCAAGATCACCGCATTAATATGTGTGCATCCTGCTCATTATGTACTCTGTCACTGAGTTTAATACTCCAAGTTTAATGAAAATCGGAACGAACGACGGACGCAGAGTCTTACAGACAGGTGAGCTAAAAAAAAATAGTGCAAACTGTGGAGGTGCTCTTTATTCGCGAATGTTCTATTATTTCATCAAATATACTGACGGACTTTAAAAACGCAACCAGTGGTAAAGAGATGTCATCACCGCTTAAGAAGAGCAGTTGAAACTGATCTCGTAACGCAGTTAATATCATCTATTTTTTTGTTTTTTTTTTTAATTAAAAAAAAAAAAAAATTTCTTCAGGATATTTCAGTCCAGTTATTATTGCCCGACTATCAAGTAACTTTAGAGATACTGTAAGTAAGAGTCTTCGAAGTGAAAATCTGAGTATTCAAACTGTGATAAAGTTCGATCACCAACGTTTAGTTTGTGCGGTTTCAATGTCCGTCAGCATAGCTGCCATGGTAAGTAGATTCTAATCAAAGATGAACGACTTGTAATGATGGTTATCCTCGTGTCGACGAAGTATGGACATACAAATGAACATATTTATTTATAGAGATTGATTGCAAAACAAACAATAATTCGGTAAAAGTGAAAGAGCCTAACAAAGATCAATTCGGAAAAAGCATCTCCATTGTATTATGATACTTGGGTGAAACTCGAGGAAACAATGTGTGGTAAACTCGGAATGTAAATATGCTGCGTCTCCTTGTAATAAGCTAATTATTTTGAAATTTGGGAACATCATAGCACCCCATTTCTGTCAAAAGGTGACGTAAATTAGTCCCAGATAACTGATGATGAAAGTATTATTCAATAGCGAATTAGCCCACATTATGCACAATTTTTCTTGTAAAATAGTCTGTATAGAATTGGCTCTGTCGTGTTGCCCGATTTTGCTTCTTGGCATTTCACGAAGGAACGCATACTATAGGGTTATTGCATGTGAAAGGAACATAAAGAGAGAATAAATTGAGGATGGAGGAGCGTAGGGCAAAATGATGGACTACTGATAAGAGGTAATGACATATTTCCTGTAAATACCCGTCACGCATCTGTTACTTTGAAATATTCTGCCTGTCACCCAAGTAACACTTAAATATCTTGTAATAAACCAATTTAATATCTGGGACAACACTTAGACTCTCACAAACGAATATAAGAGAGAGAGAGAGAGAGAGAGAGAGAGAGAGAGAGAGAGAGAGAGAGAGAGAGAGAGAGAGAGAGAGAGAGAGAGAGAGAGAGGATCTACATTGTCCATACATATTAACACGGATGTGTTTAGAAACAGTTTTTAAATACATCGAAGGTGGTTTTGGTATTGAACATTTCACCAAATTATTTGGAGAAAGTATTTATGTCAATAGTCGAAAACAGGAATTAGAATAACTCTACATATGTTGAGGAAAAGACTGATCACAAGTACATACCATATATGTGCTGTGTACATTTATTATTTTATATGACTTTCCTACATTAATTAGTCCATTGCCATCACATTTCTTTTAGATGTAAACAGTACAAGTGGACATTAGAAGGCTAGTTCTAACTTTTGAAGATAGCCACTAGACTTACATATGACACATTAATGCATAGACTGGGCTACTCAAGAAACGCATTCCATGAGATTAAAATATGGAAATTATGCGCTACATTTTTTGGGTTTGGTTTTTATAGCACAGTAATACAAGTAGTTTATTTAGTGCCGTAACAATTGGAGTGAAGTGCCTTGCCCAAGAACACACCACGATAGCCGATCCAATGGTAGGATTCGAACCCACGCCTTTTTAGGCCACGAGTCCGACACGCTAACCACTGAGACACAGAGACGCCTGCCTCCGTTAGTCGCCTCTTACGAAACGCGAGAGGACGCATCGGACCTATTCCACATCCCCAAGCCCCCAGGCTGTTGTGCCCTACATGGAAGGGCCCAAAGAAGATGAATATATTTTATCGGAATTAACTTGATATTATTAACGTAAATGTACATACTTTGCACATTCTAAACTTGTGGGAATACACTGACTTGACGTGCGGTTGTATGACAAGAGTCATAGAAGTTGAAGAATCGTTTTTAAAATACCTGCACATAGTGGATTTTTCACCAATTTTGCGTATTTGCGATGGATTTGTTCATTTTGATGATTTTTCTAATTATTTTGAAATGTGTTCAATTTATTTCTTCTTTACCCAATTTTCTAAGCGTTCTCGGCCAATAAATGAATTCCGTGTATTTTGTGATATTAAAGTACATTCACGGTAGATAATGCTAGGTTGCATATTGGGTATACTGTTTTGGGAGAAGATAAACTTGTGTCACGTTGCAGTCCTTCGATACATAATGTCACGCGCAGCGAAGATTTAGAATTTTTTGTTTGTGGAGTTTTGCGGATTCTTATGTAAAGTTTGCGGATTTTTCATGAATTTGTTGTGGTCACTTTGCTACATATTTATATTCCCCTAAAGAAATCTTGATCAATTACAGTTCATCCTGATATTGTTTTAGATGAAGGGAACAACATTTGCAAAACATCAGAAACTTTTTGAAGTATTAGTATCGGTACCTTGACTAATACGAAGGTAAACAAAATGCACCTAGGAAAGGTGGTCTCTTTGTGTCTCTAGTGTATATCTAATCATAACGAGTTCATGGTGTGTGTAGATGGACTGTCTGTTAGCCAACAATACCAATATGTCATTTTGTAATACCAATATATAATTTTGTAAACTGGTGATCAGACCTCCCACCACTACGTCCATTCAGCTTGTAAAATGTGGCTACTAGTAAGAAGGAAATTATTATGGACTCGGGAAGAATGCTATTGAAGTCGAGAGCCAGACAAGTTACAGTATCAACATAAGGCATCTTTTCTATTGTCGTGCTTTTTGCAGATCTGTTGACAAAGTGTTGCTTTTCAAAACTACTGATAGTTTTATAACTCCATTTGATTGCTTTAATCGCGCTAACAAGGTTTTCGCCAAAACAATCCAAGTCCCAAACGTTAAAAAAATATGTTCAAAATTGACGCTTGAATGCCTCAGTTTTATGTTCGATACTGGAAAGTATATTCCTGGAGAAGTATCAAAGTGTGACTTTATTATCATGAAGGGAATAGAGGCTTAGTCCGAAACCTAAAATAGGTGGATGCCTGAAGGGAATAGAGGTTTAGTCCAAAAGCTAAGTGGATGCCTGAAGGGAATAGAGGCTTAGTCCAAAAGCTAAGTGGATGCCTGAAGGGAATAGCGGCTTAGTCCGAAGGCTAAAATAGGTGGATGCCTGAAGGGACTAGAGGCTTTGTCCAAAAGCTAGATGGATGCCTGGATTTATTTTTCTATTTTTATTAATCCAGAAACACGCAGAATAAAGATGTCCTAAACCTATCAGAAAATGTCAGCTAGATCTGAAAACTGTGTTCTGGTCAAGCAGTTATAATTCCGTTTTTATTTGGTATTTAAGATCAAGAGGCTCCAATAATATAATCGGAAATGCATAATCACCCTTTTAAAGTGTTCAGGAACAAAGATTTTATCGTATGTTGCTATTTTTATCGGCCAAAAAAATATAAAGCATTAGATTAAAAGGCTTGACCAAAACACGGAATTACAAAACAGGAACTTACTAAAGAAATAAGTCTTCTGTCTGAAACTGCTTTGCAGTTCTAACGCAATAACATACCAAAATCTACTTTCAAAACATAAAGATCTAAAGGGCATTTGTAGGTCAAGATGCATAAACTGGTAAGACATCACAGTTTCAAGTTGCACAGTCTTCACGTACACATTTAACGAAGAGATATGTGTATTTTAAGTTCTTTACTTCTATAATCATACGGAATAAAAATCTATACAGTTTTGATGATAAACTCTTCTTCTCGGGATGTATAGAATCGTACGAAAATAATGAAACGTTTCATAAGGACAATGTCATAACTGATTATAACAATAGTTAATTAAGAAAATATCCTAATGGCAGCTTTCATACATTTCTACGATGTTCAGTGACATATACCTGACGAAAACGTTTGCCACTTGTTGTCAAGGACAGATCATAAAACTGAATCATGACAACAACGCGAAAATATATGAGACACACTAAAAAAAAATTTGCTAAGAAAGCAGTTTTAAGCTTGTCGTTATTTGAATGTCGGTCATTGACATAGAACATAATCCAAAGTCCACCTGTCCATTTCCTGTTGTTTAGTTGACATTAATAACAGACATCCTTTATCCTACAAAGAATTCGCACTATTGTACCTGTATCTCATATGTTATCAATTACTGTTTAAATTCGTTTGCATGTCAGAGTCAATACTGACTATATATGGCATTGGTACATAGTTCAGCGGGTGATCATAATGACATTTTACTCCGATCTGTTGCCGTAAATTTGTTAATTGTCTCCAATCTACAAAAGTACTGACGCTAAAATTACCGCTCTCTCGTAATCCTCATATTCAGAGGAAATAGTAGCAAGTACGGCTTGAAAAGTTTTCAGTCAAATTTAAATTGCGTTTCCCAATACTTTCGCCAGGGTAATTTGTCTTCTATCAAGGTGTGTTGAATGTACAGGAAGTGAAAACAAAGACGCAGATACAATTCCGTCCGCAGGCTTTAATGGTAGGTGAGGAAGTCATTAAAATGAATTTGCCTAACATTGTAAAAAAGCAATGGAAAGGACAAACAAGGTGATTTCTTGCACCTACCACATTCCCTGGCTTCCAATGTGTAGCAGAATGACCGCAGCATTTAGAGTTCGAAGATCGACTTCAAATGCTACGCAACATTGAACAATTAATGCGCCATGGCCTGCTTGTCCAGCTTCTCATATAGGCAAAACTACTTTAATTCAATTTATTATTATATATTTCCTTCATTTTTCAACAGTTTGATGAAATCGAGTCCATCAGTTGTAAGTTCAAATACACCAATACTATTTAACTTATGTTCGGCACTAACTTGTACACAACCAATAAAACAAAACAAACAAATCAGCATAGGTTATGTGGCATTTTCTGGAAATAGTTGTATTTGAATGAAATTCTTTTGGAACTTTTGTGCACGATACCTATTCAGAATAGACCGAATCACACCTGTTCGCTTTGTCATCCGACGCAAAAGACAATAGGCTGATTTCAATATACATGTTATGTTCTGTTTAGGTTTTAATGCTGCGTTATTGCTAATACAAGTAACAGTATTAAGCAGTTAGTTAATCTCCAGGAAACATCAGAGACAAACAATATTAATGATTTTTTGGGGACTACATTAGAATGCAATAACAGCTATAGTATTCGCACACCCTCCCGTTTGTTTGTACACCCCCCCCCCATTTTAAAAACAAAAAGCATCAAGGATATAAAAAAATGCCCAAAACTTAGTCATTTCATTCATCAATTTATAATTTCTAACCTGATTCTCGCCAGGGAGGCACTAACACTGTCAACTTGTTGCCGTTTACAATCAAATGGGAGTTTCTTTAGTAACACGGTCGCCATATTTGTATGGGCTAGTCAATGTTTTCAAGCAACATATATCAATAATTCCGTAAATATAGGAGTTACATCTCTTTGAACACATGTATCCAAAAGTCCTGCTTTTTATTTGTTCAATTTTTTTATATAAATATTAAAACTAGACATTGCAAATATTGGACGCAGACGACACAGTTTTTACTGAAATGAATTGTTCTAGAAACCAGAAATGGACAGTGAGTAGTCTGTCTGCTTGTTTACATCGAGAGCTTCTGTTTTGTTTGAAACGCCAACAAATTGACAGTGTTAGGGACCCCTGGCGACAATCAGGTTAGAAATTATAAATTGATGAATGAAATGACTAAGTTTTGTGCATTTTGTGTATCCTTGATGCTTTTTGCTTTTAAAATCAAGTTGAGGGTGTCCGAATACTATAATTGACTCGGTTAGTGTTGTTATACCTTATAGCGCATGCCCGTCCCTTATCAGTAAAGGAAGATCCCAAACCATTTAAATATGAAGCAATTTTCAAGTTTCAGAATCCACACGAAAAAATGACACAATTTCTTGAATACAACTATGGATTGAATTCTTTTTATGCTGGTCTTTGAGACTGACATTTTGGAAAGATAGAGTAGATTGGTCAATTAACACGTCAAGAGTTGTCTGTCCATTATATCAAGGTAACATCTGAGAAAAAACTCGGTAAACACTTGTCAATATCTTGGCATTGTACGAAAATTATATTAAAGTTGTCCCTCAAAGGTTCTCAAGAGATTGACGTTATTAAGATAATAACGTGCTTATAACTAACAGAGAGAGAGAGAGAGACAGACAGACAGACAGACAGTAGACAGATAAAGACGCAGTTTATTGTCAGAAATGGAAGAAGTGTGAATCGGTTTACAAAAGAGAAAATATCTAACTACAGTATAGAGACAGAGTGAAGGGTAGAAGTGGAAGGAGAAAAGGACATACAAGTATATTTCCAGATATGTACATGGCTTAAGTAAAAAGAAAGCTGTTAAAGTGTTCATAGGCACAATTACGGACCAGTTTGAGAAAATGTTGTCATTTTAAAAACATGAATCGTTCAACATATGGGCCCAAGACATAATGTATAAATTGGGACACTTTTCTTTTAGAAAGTACAAAAAATTAATTCATTATAATTACTTTATACTTTCACCTCCTTATAATTCACCTGAATAATTTCACTTCATATAGCTAAGCAACTTTGACGAACACTGCCTTGATCAACTGATATTTCGTTGCTTTTATTTTTGTGTTTTTTTTTTACATTCAAATTCATGATTGCGAAGTCGGTAGAAATACCAAGATCTTGCAATATAGAATGAGGAGTATAGGTTGAAGCATCTGGCCAGTAACTAATTGAAAACAGTAAAAGAGCCATCAGTCATAGATGTGTGAATATTAGTCAAATACATCCATTCACCCTCAGGTTGTACGCTAATATTTCTACCTGATGCTCTGTACAAACATTTGTAACAGATATTTTTTATAGGTAACCCTATAAATGCAAGTGCCGTACTTCAAGCAATCACTATAACAACGATTTCTGAGTGTAATCTTTGCCACAAATAAAATAAAAACTTAAGTATTCATACATATGACTCCAAATCATCATAACAATTAAGTTCTATAAATCAAAAAAAAAAAAAATGGCTATTGTACCAGATGCTATACCACTCAAAGCTGTTCAAAAGTATCAATCACAAATCTTGAGTGAATGTTACACTTCATGTCGATACATGTCTGATGAGATTTCTAGTTTAATGAACTGATGTACAATAAGATTTGCACGGGGATATACAGTTCAAAAAACAAGTCTTTATACTGTGTCCACTTCCTGCGTCTGGTAGCACTGTTTACTGTATAAAATGGCCGCTAACAAAAAAAAAATTAAAAATGTAACAGAAATTGATTTGCAATGCATACTGTGACATCTTGGATGATTCTATTTTCTGTTGAAAACTTGAAGCAAAAATACATGGATAATTATTCACATACATACTAAATAACCGTGAATTTGAATCAAACGATTCTGACTTTATCTCTTTTAGTAGAATCTAATGTGTTCTAAGGCAAAGAGACAAGGGAGTGAGATGTAATGTTCCATGATTATCAATGACGCAGAGAATAGCGTAAACGTGATAGGAAAGACCAAAGAGATAACGTATTGCATTTCGTTGTACAAATGTGACTGGATTGTCAATCTACACGGAGGTTTTATATGGATAATGACGGTAACCATATGTTCAAGTTCTCGTGAAAAGGGTCATATATAGCCATCAATACAAACTAGTACAAAAACAGAACGATTATTATGATATAAAAAAGAGATGGACTGAAAGACAGGCTGCACACATCATATCAACAATTTCAACACTACATAACATCCTGTTAATAATTTCAACATGCTAGAAGCAGGCACTGGTACGAGCAAAGTCACTTTGTAGACATCATCTCAACAATATCAACATGCTAGAAGCAGGCACTGGTACGAGCAATGTCACTTTGTAGACATCATCTCAACAGTATCAACATGCTAGATTCAGGCACTGGTACGAGCAATATCAGTTTATAGACATCCTCTCATCATTATCAATATGCAAGAAGCAGCCACTGGTACGAGCAATATCAGTTTATAGACATCCTCTCATCATTATCAATATACAAGAAGCAGCCACTGGTACGAGCAATATCAGTTTATAGACATTCTCTCATCATTATCAGTATGCAAGAAGGAGGCACTGGTACGAGCAATATCGGTTTATAGACATCCTCTAAACAATTTCAACATGCTAGAAGCAGGCACTGGTACGAGCAATGTCACTTTGTAGACATTCTCTCAATAATTTCAATATGCAAGAAGCAGCCACTGGTACGAGCAATATCAGTTTATAGACATTTTCTCATCATTATCAGTATGCAAGAAGGAGGCACTGTTACGAGCAATGTCACTTTATAGTCATCCTCTAAACAATTTCAACATGCTAGAAGCAGGCACTGGTACGAGCAATGTCAGTGTGTAGACATTCTCTCAATAATTTCAACATGCTAGAAGTAGGCACTGGTACGAGCAATATCAGTTTATAGACATCCTCTAAACAATTTCAACATGCTAGAAGCAGGCACTGGTACGAGCAATGTCACTTTGTAGACATTCTCTCAATAATTTCAACATGCTAGAAGCAAGCACTGGTATGAGCAATATCAGTTTATAGACATCATCTCAACAATATCAACATGCTAGAAGCAGGCACTGGTCCGAGCAATATCAGTTTATAGACATCCTCTAAACAATTTCAACATGCTAGAAGCAGGCACTGGTACGAGCTATGTCACTTTGTAGACATTCTCTCAATAATTTCAACATGCTAGAAGCAAGCACTGCTACGAGCAATATCAGTTTATAGACATCCTCTAAACAATTTCAACATGCTAGAAGCAGGCACTGGTACGAGCAATGTCACTTTGTAGACATCCTCTCAATGATTTCAACATGCTAGAAGCAGGCACTGGTACGAGCAATATCAGTTTATATACATCCTCTAAACAATTTCAACATGCTAGAAGCAGGCACTGGTAGGAGCAATATCAGTTTATAGACATCCTCTCATCATTTTCAATATGCACGAAAAAGGCACTGGCACGAGCAATGTCACTTTGTAGACATCATCTCAACAATTTCAACATACATTCTGAAGACAATACAGTGAACAGTGTAGAGCGTGATGTGCAAATAAATTACAACGAAGACGAAAACTTAATATGACAAACTTTCATAAATATGCTGCTGCCATTTATAAAAGTCCAAGTCAACAGTTTCCAATACTCAAGGGAGGCAAGATAAATTCAATTTCAAGAACTTGAACAGTGGTATTAGTGCAAGGACTTCTTTGGGATCTGGTATCGACTATTCTGTTTAACTTCTAACATTGTTGGACCTCAAGGCCAAATTAAATACAATGCAATAAACACCTTTTTGTCATCACGTGATTTTAAAATGGTAAATAAAGAATTAGACCTCATCAGTATACTCTTACTACATTGGAGCAGGGATGGACAAAACTTTTGTAAGTCAACCTGTACCTGGCAAGCACACCCAAAATTTCAATTAGAAATTGTTGCTCCATTAGATTTTAAGATTTCCCGAGAAGGGAATTTGCCAATATCTACAGCGTTAAACTAATATTTTCAATTTTTTTCTTTTTTAGACTTGAGTACGCGCAATCGTTTTAGAGATTTGGGATTGTCCGAAGCCAAACATTAAGCTGTTATATTTGTCTTGCCCTGCTGTGGTGCATATATCCAAACAGAATTTGCATTCGTTTGGATGATGGATAGGCAGCGACAACATTTTGAGATAAATAATGATGTATATAATTAAATATGATTGGTATAGTAATGTATACATGTGAAATTATGTATTCATCATAGTCTTTTAACTGACATCCATCTGGAGAATAATTATGATTAATGTGCAACTTAAATCACGATTTGTTACAATATTCTTTACAATACCTGTATGTATGTTACATAGAGTAAATCATAAATTTAAAATCACAACTGTTTCATATTCTTTAGGTTCAATCAATTCTTTTCAAAACATATTTTTGCAATTTAAAACCCAGACGTTATAAGATTAAATTGGATCGTCATCGTAATGTACATGACTGTTTTCCCCCATTTTCTGCTCATTCGGTATTAGTAACAATTCAGAGCAATAATGTATATCAAGTATCATACAAGCTGGGAAAAACAACTTAGACTGTCCATTTTTTCGAATAAGCTACTATCTCCATTATTTGATTTTCAAACTGACTGTAAGAAATGCCTAAGTCAACAAGCCTCATGGATAGGAACATGATCCCCTGTTCAGAAAAATGGAGGGGGGGGGGGGGGGGGCGTAACAATCAAAGTTGATATCGTCATGAGTCACAAGCAACCTGTTCTCTGTTTTAATTTAGAAACAGTGCAAAGGCATTGAGTAAGGATATAATTAGGCACATTGGTCATTTACTGCCATAGTTATATAGAACTGAAGAAGCCAATTGCTGAAGCATGAAAAGATATACGGAATGCCATGGTAATGGCATTATAAAGATATAAGGAATGCCATGGTAACGGCATTATATGAGCGAATGGAACTTTTCAGCTTTATAGTTAGAATAGTTATAGGATGTTCCAAGGATACATAAAGTAACTTAAAATACGCGTAAGAGTAATACCAGTCATACAGAAAGTCACTTTCAAAACATTTCAATTTAATATCAGTCATACAGAAAGTCACTTAAAACACAGGTCAGTTTAATACCACTCAGACAGATAATCAGTTAAAATATATACCCGTCAGTTTAATACCAGTCATACATATTTATAATGTTCAGGCTATAAATATTAGCAATGTGTGCATCTTGAAGGGCTCCGTTCCCAACAGTTTGCGCAGTAAGTACTGAAACAGAAGACTTTGTGTTGGGAAAAATTTAGGAGTGGATGGGTATTCAGGATTGACGACTCCTTTAAATGATGACGTGGAATGCTTGAATTCCAACTCCATCAAGATGTCATCAATATGAGCATCATCCCATGTAATGATGCCAAGTTGATTGACAATGGCTATATTCCGGTACTCTGTTCAAAATGGAGTTGAGGAGACAAAACCCATAAAGACACATCTAGTCTTTGGAATAAATTTCACATCTAATTGCATCAGAATAAAGTTAATTGTCAAGGGCAATAACTCTCTCCAGAATGATTTAGACAAGTCACAACCCATTCTTACCAAACTTCAATCGAAATACGTTTAATGGCTCTTGGGTTTTGTTAATTGCAAGCAACATTCCAAGTTGCCATCTGAAGACAAAACTTTGTTTGACAAGGGCCCATAACTCTATCCAAATTTGAATAAATGCTACAAAACTTATCACAGAAACATGCAAGTGTATGAGGCAATGTTCGTATCAAATTGCATTCGAATATGTTGAATGGTTCTTGAGTTTTTTCCATTAAGAGCAACATGCCATGTGAAGATATGGAGTTAATTGTCAAGGGCCATAACTTTCTCTATAATAGAGTTGACGAGAGAAAGTCAATAAAAGACACATATAGGTCTATTAGACTATTTACATACAAAATTGCAGCAGAACAATTGCCAGTGAGGAGCAGCATGCAATGTGAAGATATGAAGTTAACAGTCATGGGCCATTACACTATCAAAAATAGAGTAGACAAGACAAAACCCATAAAAGACACATATAGGTCTATACGACTTTGTATACACCAAATTGCATCAGAATATGTTGACTGGCCCTTGAACTATGCTAATTGCAAGCAACATTCCAAGTTTCCATGTGAAGGTCATATTTTGCTCGACAAGGGGCATAACTCTGTCCAGATTGGAATAGATGAGGCTAATCCTACAACAAGCAGATGTGAATGTATGAGACAATGTTTATACCGAATTGAATCGCTAAAAGACAGATATAGGTAGGTCCAATAGACTATGTCACATGACTATAGACTATGTCACATGACTATAGACTATGTCACACGACTATAGACTGTATCAGGTCTATGAGACTGTACATACCGAATCTATATCAGAACATGTTGAATGGTTCCTGAGCGATGCTGGTTACAAAGATCTGTTCTAGTGGAGATTTAAAATTGATTGAAAAGGGTCAGTAACTCTATCAAGATTGGACCTAAGCGGACGAAACCTTTAAATGGCACCTCAAACATGTAATTGGCAATTCACCTACCAAAATGGCATCCAATTATGTACAAGGTTTGCAGAGCTATGGTGGTTAAAAGAAGTGAATGGACGAGCAGACGAACGGACGAAAAGGTGATTGCGGTAAGGCTCCCACAACTCTATGCAGGGCCGAAATAACGACAAGTTTTACTGATTGTTATACATAGATCTATGATACGGCTCATGTATTGTTAGAGCGTTAGAACTATCATAATATTTTAAACGACAAAATCAGTTTATTTTCATATCATTCACACAAAATAATTCCCCAAAATAGCAGAATATACTGAGTTCAAATAAAAGTTTCTTACAACACTGACTCCTGCTGATGTGGTCATGTATTGTACTAGATTACAGAAGTTATGTGAACTATGCTTCTCACTTAAAATGCAGACAAATTATGTGAACCACGTGTCTCATTTAACCCTCTCCGTGCTCAGATATATTTGGCAGCGCTTTTATAAATCACTCTCAAAACATGCTATAGCTGGATTTGTAACAATAGCTTAAGACACCAAGCTCTTTTAACGGTCGCATTTCATTACTTAATCGTAGACACCTAAATTGAAGCATTAGGGGAAAAAAAGTGACAGAACAAATGAGGTGTTCCGAGATTTTTTTGGCATCAGACACCACTGTGAGAGGAGTGTCAACAATCGGTTACTTTTAAACATACACTGTACGTATGTATGTATGTACGTGGACTCCTAATCTTTACAGTAAACTGAGGAAATAGCTGTATTTTCTGAAGAAATTGTACAAAATAAATTTCATTCTAACCGTCATTGTCATTACACCCAAATTCTGATGACGTTATCACTTTCTTTGAAGCTTTGACGCAACCTTTTTATTTGATAACACAATCTGAAACGGTGTTCAATGTTTGTCGCTTTCTCGCCAGACTGATTTCATCAAATTGTCTATGCAGATATAACCGACCTCTGGGCAAGCAGAGACTCTGATGTAGCAGCTTTACTTGTTAATTTAAATGTCAACCTTAAATATTATGAGCTAAACATGCTATTTAGATGCCTTTATTGAATGCTTTTTCTGAAATGTTTTAAGAATTGGCTATAAAATTATTTGTCATTACGTTTTACTAACACATTCGTACATGTACTGTACTGACATGCATGTACACTGTACTTACTATTCAGTGCATTTTATAATTACGGCAACTCATTTATAATAAATTAATTACTTTATTACAATAGGAATATATACATAAATTTTTCTTACTTGCACACATCCAATACAACTTTTCTTTGTTGTGTGAAAAAATTAGCTGACTTTCTTTTGGTTACAAACGGATTTAAATGCATACATCTTTTGATACTCAACAGTACTGGCAGTTTTATGATGAACTGGTAAGTATTTTTTTTTACAGTTTTACTAGACAAATTGTTAAGTCATGAATGCATTTATAAGTCGTCTCGATATACTCCTAGTATATACTTTTCGACATTGGTGTTATTCAGTAAAAAAAAACAATTATAAGGCTTCTTACTAGAATTACGTTACTCATTACTTACTAGTATTTCAGTGTCATGAACATTTGGCCTTGGACAAATGCAAGATATGTCCATGTCAACTCGTTCTATAGGTAGTGTTTCTTGTTCGTCATTCTCAAACCAATTACTGGCTACCATAGAAGGTCTGGGAACCTGAGTATCGCCATTTCACATATTTGCTTTGTACTTAAGATATCCATGGATAGATTGTCAGCTTTGGCATGTACAAATTTTTTAAAGTTGCCCATCCAAGCTTAAAGGGTTTTATTAAAGCAACTCACCCCCACCCCCCAGCCTCCTCCAAGACCTTATCATGCAATTATGTGGACAGCCGCAGGGTACTTGGGATATGATGATACTGTGTTACTTTGAGTAGTACACTCAAATATAAACAACATAGATCCAGACCTGTCGGTTAATTCTATTCATGATTACAAGCAAAACATGTAGTCATGGCGTGGAAATTATATATGTTTTGAGCCTCAGTATAAACTCGAATTTTGTTGGCTACCAATCAGACATACAGTACGTACTTTATGTCTAACTTTGGGTCCATTATAAAAGGTGAGAGTGTGTTTTGATGGGAGTATTTGGCTGTTAAAGCACGAGGCAATTGTGTAAGTCAGCCAGCTGTATCTCATTCACGTGTCAGATAAAACGCGGAAAGACATTAAAAGTATCAAACATGGAAGACAAATGCATATAACAATGGTGTTTCCTGTGCAATTGTTTGATAAATGGTGAAACTGCAGAGGTAATGGGCTAATATTTGTTATATCTTTCCTGCTCTACATTAGTAAAAATCTAAAGAATTCTTACCTGTCACCTAATACAGTGGGTGTATACTTTCAAGTATGTGACTTCAATGGAAAAATAAAGTGAAACTTTGACATTCCCACGATCTATGCATCACATGATTTTCATTTGTAAATAATGTGGTTAAGAAAGCTATTTAAGCTCTACATTATTTATACTTTAAACCAATCAAGTGTATATATGCCAGACATTCGTACAAATAGCATGAATAACATCTTCTTTATCTAACAGTACTCCCTAGTTATAACACTGTTCATGGTAGCCATAGGTTATACGGCCTTATAATGAGACCGCCTTATAATGAAGTACATGACACATATAATTTTTCTTCAGCCAAATGAAATGGAATCCATGACCATACTCGACTCATAAAATGGAACCGCGTTGTAACGAGGGGCTTTCTAATGAGAGTATATGTAAAATACGGCTAGGGAAATGTACATCAGCGTACTTCAATCCGTTGAAATATGACACAATTTTCAATTTAATTTATGTATCCTTTTAAAAACAAATCTAGGATCTGTAAGGATATCCTTGAAGAACAAAAACTTAATCTTAAATTCATTTCGTAAATTTGCATTTGACCAAATTACTGATGATTCTCAAAAACATTGAAAAATATCAGTCATCAATTAGATTTACAAGCTGAATGGATCTGTAAAATCCTGCTCCCAATATGTTTTGTGACACGTATCATATCCACTGAATAATAGTTATTTACAGCATATATGTCCTCGTGAGCTAGTAGGCCCCCAACGTGGAAGGCAGGTAGACCCAAGCATAGGTATGCTGCAATCTTTTAGGGTCAATGTCATAAGGCCAGACACTGGGACATGGGAAACTATTAGCAGGGCTGGGAGTGTGTTAGTCTGCTGTTATACCTCTAATAGTCAATTAAGATATTTACTTTAAAATCTTGTAAAGCAAACATAAACCAAAACAGTGGTTCACTTTCATCCATGGGTGGCAATTTGTGTGGTTTTCCATTTGGAATAACAGGGACTGTAAATGTTAAGTAATTTGATTAACCTTTGCTAAGTCTCTCTCTCTCTCTCTCTCTCTGTCTCTCTCTCTGAGCTATTTGTCTTGTATGTATGTATGTATGTATGTATGTATGTATGTATGTATGTATGTATGTATGTATGTATGTATGTATGTATGTATGTATGTATGTATGTATGTATGTATGTATGTATGTATAAGGTGTAACGGCGCATCAGTACAAGTACCAAGCAAAGAGCTAGGTAACGAAGATGGTAAAGGAAAAAACATTTTCAGAAACCTCATGAAGAAAATTCCCTCCAGCCAAAAGTTGAAATGCACCACGAGATAGAAGATAAAAGGAAAAGATGCTGCAATAGCTCCCCAAAAGGCTAACAAAACAAAGACGAAATCAAAAAGGCGCAACAACCTTAAAACACATTGTTAAAATTCCTGCATATAAACTGCATTCTTTTAAAAACTCCAAGACTTTCTCAGTTGCAACGTTGCCTCTATTAGTCACCTCTTGCAAAATGGGGTGTCGGGTGGGTGGGTGGGGGGAGAATGGCACGAATATTCTACATCCCCGACCCCGCATGGGGATTGTCGTCTTGAATTAATAATTTTCCTTTTTAAATTGTGTTCACATTTAAGTTTATACCAAAAACTGTAACAAAGTTTCTAAACCTAATAAGAAAAATAGTCATGTTAAACTTAAATGTACCTACACGTTTTGATGAGTGTCAGGATCTGATTAAAGGGAGGCAACTCAGTTTTCTTCCCTATTCAATTTATCGCCCTCAAACATTTTAGGGCAAAAAAAAAAAAAAAAAAAATCAAACTATAATATGATCAACATAAGTGCTTACAACTCATTTTTTTCTTCTTCAAAAACTAAACAGTTGACTAGAATTAAAGCATAGAATGGAAGCAAGTCATGTCGTATCTTCTCTTTGTTGCACCTGATAGGTTTAACTCTTGACTTTTAAATAGGAGTCATATTCTGAAGTACAATAACTTACAATCCAATGCAAATGTAATAGGGGGAGCATAACACTGAGGGGCTATATAGTAAGACTCAAATAAACTGCCATAATAAACAATGTGAATATTATAAGAGAGGCTATATACTGTAAGACGTATACTGTGGGTCCACTGTAATAACTTAAACAACAATGAGATTGTAATAACGGGTGCCAAAAGAACCTGCATATACACAGTGTGAGTGGACTCAATAAAATACAAAGAGAACCTGCATATGCACTGTGTGAGTGGGGTCAATAAAACACAAAGGGAACCTGCATTTGCACTGTGTGAGTGGGTTCAATCAAATACAAAAAGAACCTGTATTGCACTGTGTGAGTGGGCTCAATCAAATACAAAAAGAACCTGTATTGCACTGTGTGAGTGGGCTCAATCAAATACAAAAAGAACCTGTATTTGCATTGTGTGAGTGGGCTCAATCAAATACAAAAAAGAACCTGCATATACACTGTGTGAGTGGGCTCAATCAAATACAAAAAGAACCTGCATTGCATTGTGTGAGTGGGCTCAATCAAATACAAAAGAACCAGCATATACACTGTGTGAGTGGGCTCAATCAAATACAAAGATAACCTGAATATGCACTGTGTGAGTAGGCTCAATAAAACACAAAGAGAACCTGCATATGCACTGTGTGAGTGGGCTCAAAAAACACAAAGAGAACCTGCATTGCATTGTGTGAATACACTCATGTATTTGATTTGTACACTTCTAAGTAATGGTATTCACTGGTTTTACATTTTATTTATGATCTTTTACTTCATTGTGGCACAAAACATCTTAGATATCATTTTAAACAATTTCCAACCAATTGAAATGTTTATTGCTCATGAAAATATATCTTGGTCACATTATATCTTTGAGCACCAACTTCCTACTGGTTCTTTGAGATTCGGTAAAAACCACCTGACCTCTGAACTGCCAGTGCTTTATCTGATATCAGCTCCGGATCTGTGCTGTTGTCAATTGGGTCACCAGGATACAGGTTATATATGAGATAATATGATACATGTAATCTTCACTATCGTCTTCTGTATCATCTGTATTGTACTGCGTCCAGAAGAAAGTTAATTGCTGCAAGAAGCATTCATCCTCAAGGTCATTTAGGCATCCACTTGCAGATATATAAATTGGTAGGTATGGTAAACAAAGCGCACATGTTCATTGAGGAATGTTCGGAGTGCCCTTCTGCCATTGATGCTGACTCAGTCATTCATTCTCAAAAACACCGTAGCAAACAATTTTTCAGACCCTGTACATAGCTATAAATACCAGTCTATCAAATATGGCCCAATTACAAAACTAGTAAATACTAGTAATTACCTATTGCATACTGCAAATAAAAATCAAATCTGACACATAACAGTCCAAAAGTTATTGATACTTTTTGCAACGTTCAATTAACTTAAAATCGCTAAAACTATTAACAAGTTTCATACTAACTTTTAAAGAAGTGTAAGTTAATGTTTCTTTATCTCCATATGTTTTGCAAATAATAAAAATATTATTATAAATTGCGTTCCTAATATACCATGAATTTTGTGATAACAAAACTAAAGTTCAGAATTGTAATTATTGTTTGATGTTTAGATTTAATTAAGAGTTTTAATTAATTTTAACTATTTTAATTATTGGTTGATGTTTAGATTTAATTAAGAGTTATCTGGTGGATCTCTTAGTATTCACTTGTTGCAAAGAGATGAAAACTTAGCGTAAAAATATTTTATTTCAATACTTTGACAAATACAATGTAATTCATCATTAAGATATTTTAATTACAAATGAAAATAAAGCAGCAAGAAGACTTCAAGAATGTCCTGCAATGGAATCTCTTGACAATATTAATTAGGTGTAAAATCTCGAAAGTCTGATAATTTGTAAATTAAAATGATAAAGGAGTACATGTTCTATTCTGAACAGTTTTGTGTGCATTGTTTGATAATTTAAATGAAAGTTTAAATTCCTAGCTTGATCAAATACAGAGGAACTTGAAGACAATCGACCTAAAGAAACTGATTTAAAAAAAAAAGAAAAAAAAATAAAGAACTGAACTCAGATCAAAACTTAATTTGATATGGTCATTATGACTTATCTCTAGATCCTACTTATATTATATCGAGCGAAACTCGAGCGGGGCAAAGCTCCCAAGTCGAGCGGGGCAAAACTCCCAACTCGAGTGGGGCAAAGCTCCCAACACAAGCGGGGCAAAACTCCTAACTCGAACGGGGCAAGGCTCCGAACTCGAATGTAGAAAAGCTCCTAATGGTGACAGATATTTTCACAATAGTGTTTTTCGGAAAAACCGTCGTTTTCGGTTTTCTATCTCCGGTATCACGTGATATCATGCAATATCGTCCGCTTTATTGGGAAGCGCTCATCTAGTACACGCAACATTTTAGTAAGTACACACATGACTGAAACCTGAGCTTACCTCTTCTTGAGTACTGGTGAATTCTTAACCACATTACTAAAAGGCCCTGTAACTGCCTGTGGAGGGTGGGTGAGTGGTGCACTGTTTACATTAAACTTTAGGGAAAATGGGCAAATATACTTACTATTTTCAATAACATGGTCATAATATTTTTAAAGAAAAGGTACTCTAATCTGTCACTAAAACACCATGGCTATACAATTTCATGGCAAGCAACGAGACCCCACCCCCATCTTGAACAATAAAACCACACTATGGTGTAAGGGAGATAACTCATGACATTTTTTGTTCACGAAAGAAGAAAGCCAACTTATTTGCAATTTTCAAAGGTAGCACACCACAGTTTCTTAATATGGCCTCGGTTACATTTCTAAATTTAAATACCTCAGGTTAGTATGCATGTAAATGTGCAGGAAATCAGTGTGCTGCTGTTGAAATTGATATGGACCATTGAGGATTCCCACAGCATATGCCCTACACTACAGTATACGATACTGCAACCTGATGTATATACCAAACTGCGGCTGAAATGCAAAAGTTACTTCAGTCTGAGGCTGAAATGGTAGTTTTGTACTGATTAAGAGTGTGAAAAATAGAGATGGATGAAACATATTCAATTCACATCCCAAACTATATATGGATAGAGTTGCTTATTTCCTGCTCATCTAGAACGAGGCTGTGCTGTGAAACGTCCACCAAGCTTCAAAGTTTGACGTCTGCCATTGAAGTTTGCATTTGAGATCAAAGTTTGTGTTAGGCATTTAAAGTTTGCATTTGAGATCAGAGTTTGTGGTAGGCAATATATGTTTTAGGATAGAAATTACCGATCCCCTGTGATAATGAAATGCCACGTGTAAGAGAGTAATTACAAAACTCGTTTGTAGTTTCATGTAAATCAGTCTAGAAGTGCATTTGTCTTAAATATTTTCATTGTCAATTTGGGTTATTTATGATACGAAAAACTGTGCCGTCGTACCTTGAAGCCCAAGTTAAAGTTTTTCTTGGTACAACTGTGCCAAAGTTTGATTATTTTCAAGTTCTACGTAAATATTACAACAAATAAAAGGTAATATTAAAGCTCAAATTGTATTCCATGTACACAGTTTCGCATTCAGTGTAAGGGAGGTAAATAACATATTACATTGTAATATCTTATTGTTTGGCATTGCTCAAACTGATTTCACGTTCGCTCAGCTTGATCAAAATGGCAAACTGGTTATTTTTGTTTCATACATATTTGCTTTTAGCTGATTCCCTTGTACTTTGAGTCTTCGAGTAAGAATAATTGAACCATTACTCAATGATCACAGGGCTGAGCTACACACATAAATGCATCCCAAATGTTATAGTCCACTTTAACCTCACTGTAAAAACTCCTTTGTCATACTTTATTGCTCTTTTGTAGGTGTCAAACTCCTTGACATATTATATAAATGTCGAACGCTTTCACAGACTTCCATACTGAGACAAATCCTGGATAAAGAGACTTAATTGGCGAAGCTAATGTTTCTCTACCAAGGACTTGATTTGGATATTACCAATGGATTAATCGTCTGAATTTTATCATGATTCTGTGTTCATATACTTTATTTAAAGGGGTATCTGGTGCTTGCCATATGACTAGAATACGTGCCAATCACTAAAAAATGTGTGTTCCATATTATTCATTATTCAGTTCACGCCACATTATTGATCACTGTAATTTTTACTCGTTATTTTTTGTAGTACTGAGCATAGTATGTGAATGTCTGATTTGTAGTACTAAGCATAGTATGTGAATGTCTGATTTGTAGTACTAAGCATAGTATGTGAATGTCTGATTTGTAGTACTAAGCATAGCGTGTGAATGTCTGATTTGTAGAACTGAGCATAGGATGTGAATGTCTGATTTGTAGTACTAAACATAGCGTGTGAATGTCTGATTTGTAGTACTAAACATAGCGTGTGAATGTCTGATATGTAGTACTAAGCACAGCATGTGAATATCTGATTTGTAAGTATTAAACATAGCGTGTGAATGTCTGATTTGTAGTACTAAGCATAACGTGTGAATGTCTGATTTGTAGTACTAAGCATAGTATGTGAATGTCTGATTTGTAGTACTAAGCATAGCGAGTGAATGTCTCATTTGTAGTACTAAGCATAGCGTGTGAATGTCTGATTTGTAGTACTAAGCACAGCATGTGAATGTCTGATTTGTAGTACTAAGCACAGCATAGCGTGTGAATTTCTGATTTGTAGTACTAAGCATAGCGAGTGAATGTCTCATTTGTAGTACTAAGCATTTGTAGTACTAAGCACAGCATGTGAATGTCTGATTAATAGTACTAAGCGCAGCGAGTGAATGTCTGATTTGTAGTACTAAGCACAGCGTGTGAATGTCTGATTTGTAGTACTAAGCATAGCGTGTGAATGTCTCATTCACATTACAACAATGATTAATTTTTAAGACAGTATCTTACACATTTATAGATGTGATGCAGCCAATTTAATGTAATACAGACACTCCTCCATCCCCTTCCGTTCTATTTACACACATGAAGATGATTCGGACATAATAATAAACCCCCACCTCCACCACTTCATGTAGCAGTCCCATGGTAATTTGTCTGCTTTATAAATTGTCTACTTCCTGGTCGTAGGTATATAATGCTTGTGTCTACTTCCTGTTGGCAAAGGAAATGGGTCATGAAGAAATATTTGCTAGACTGTACGTATCTCATTTTGCAGACGGAAGGAAACTATTACTGCCCTTGCGCCATATTTAGTTCTTTGTTTTTTTTTCTTTTTTTAATACAAAGAATTCCTTAAAAATTTATTCCAACAAGATTTATTACCCATGGATACTCTTCTTATAAAAGAGGAATTTTTTTTTTATTGAAAAACATACTGCTGTCAAACTTTATGTTTTACTGCTGCGAAAGGATATTGTTCTCATTTGATTGAACTTTGAATGTAGTGACTTATTTCCAATAAAATTACTTTTAAAGTCGACCATTGTTGCTATGTTTTGTCTGTTTCTAGGCGGGTGGCCGAATAGTCTAAGGCGCACCTTTTTAAAGATCACCGATACGTCTCACCTCTGTCCGCGTGAGTTCGAGTCTCGGCTCAACCAACGTGGCTATTTGAGAAAGCTTGCCAGTAGCTTCCAGTGGGTCATTGGTTCCTCCCGGGTTCTTCCCGGGTTATTCCACCACCAAATAAACTGACCGCCATGTATAGTCTATCATGTGCTGAAAAATGGTGTTAAAACAAACAAAACCGAGAAGAAAAAAAAACGAAAAAAAAAACACACTGTTTTTAGGCTTTTCTCTAGTAGTCTAGTTAAAGCTCGGTGTATAACATATGGGTAAACATTATGAAGTAACAAATGAAAACGTTTTCGCATACATCCAATCAGAGCAGAGGTTACATAGATACATAAAGGACGTACTGGGTCTGACCTGCTGTCAGTATACAGACAAAGTAGGTGCTTACTTGAATAAGTCAGCCTGCATGTGCTTTTAAGAACATGAATATTGAATGAAAGATTCTTTTCGGCGCTTTCTTGTCATACTTTAGTAAACTTAACAAGCTGTTGTATAAACCCTAAAACTGTATGAGCTGTTTATGACTCCTGACGAATGGAATAGACTGGTCATCTCGGGTCCTTTCGATTAACACTAAAATCACGGAGGGCAGGATGGGAATCAATTGCTTGAACTCATTCAAGATGCTTGCCAATACAGTTTTAGTTAGCACCAGAAATAGTACAACCACATTGTTGCATAGGTCTATTCAAAGAAATATAGGTAACCGATACTCAAGATGTAATTATGATGTGTCGCCCACGCACAACAAACAAAATTAAAAAGACCACCGATATATTCAAAATTCCAGAACTCTTATTTACTATCCGCTCTGTATGACCATCTCGTGTACGGGTTAGTGAACATTATCGGGCCACTTGTCTACTACAGTTGAAAACAAAATACTCTCAAGTCCCTGGGAGATAGTGGTGTTTCAGAGATGCGACACTTGCATGACAATGAACGGCAAAGCATCATGGCACAATCCATGCAAAGCATGATGAGACAGACCATGCAAAACACGATGACAACAAAAATGTTTTAAACAAAATAAATAATGCCACAAAATTATATTGTTAATTTTCAGCAGTTTTTAGATAGGTGATATAAATATGCAATGAATTTATCACGAAAGTAACAATCTCGGTATCAATAGGTAATGTGTTTTTTGTCCACACGTTTGAATTAAAAAATAATAAAACCAAAGCTATTTGTGATACAAAACAACATTCAAGAGAATACAAATGTTGTTGTACCTTGTTCAACTATCAAGAAAGATGTATTGCAATGTTTCATAAAAGATGTATATTTACAGACTGCATTTAATAATAATAGTATCGAGACAAGGAGTATCAACTCTGATAGCAAGACGATTCAAACTGTGCCGTATTAAGAAGACTTAACTTAAGTATTTGATGTAGACAAAAACACAGTTATGCATACTGCTAAATTTACAGTACAATTCGAAGATCTCATCAACTCTACTCGTCAATCAACCAAGATTCAACAAAAACCAGAAATATAATTTTTTGAAAACAAAGACTGAAAATAGCATATGATGACCCAGCGTATGAAGTAGTTGCTTTGAATCAGCAATTGGAATTACATTTTTTTTTATAAACCTGAAATCCTTCATACGTTTGAAAGAACTAAAGAATTGTTGCAAGATGCTGAAAATAATTGTACCAGTTGTAGATGTCTGTTTTGTTGGCAATCTACCTATATATTGCACAAGCAACAAAGAAGCTCTATGTTGTGCACATGTATGAACTGTGGCAAGCAGACATTGTTGACATGCAAGCGTTTGAAAAATACAACGATGGTTACAACAACATTTTGATGTGCTCGTGAAATGGAAAATAAATATAATGAATCGTTTAGCAGTTGAGAACCAGCAGAAAACATTATTCCGTTAAAAAATTTGTTGGAAGCCCAATATATAAATTACAGTATCAAGGAGAATGGAATCTTCGAGTTTTTGAAACATAATGATTATCTAGAATGTGATAGATGTGGAAAAAACAGTGCTTTAGAAAATGAAGGAGTTAAACGTCGTGCGAATTTGTATGTATGGACTGACTGTGATTACTTAATCGGATAATGAGTAGCCGATACATGAGGATTAGTGTGGACTCTTACCGATAGCAATCATGCAGCACTCAAATACGGAATGATATGGAGATAATTCAGGCACTCTGCTGTAGGTACCCAGATTGACAATTTAATGATCACGATTATCTCTGGAAAATATAAAATATTCCATAATAATTTGTAACATGAGAATTTTTTAATAATACTTTAGGTTGCCCCACTGGGCTTTCACACTGGGAATAAATGGTTGCCCAGCATTAATTTTAGTTGTCCTGGCCTCCCGGGCAATGGATTACTCTACGCCTGCACTGCTATTGTTATTGAATGCTACCTGTAAGTCTGCATATTTTCTGAACATTGCAGTACGTCTTTTTTGTGTTTGAAACCGAGAAATCAACATTTGTATTCTTTTAATGTTGTTTTGTATCACTGGTAGCTTTGACCATACTTTATCTCATCCAAACTTACGGGCAAAAATACGGTATCTCTTGTTGCTTTTATGTTAAACTCATTGAATATATATATATATATATATATATATATATATATATATATATATATATATATATATATATATATATCACCTCTCTAAAAACTGATGCGTTTATCCCAATATGGCTTTGTGGCATTTCTTTTCTCTCTCTCTCTTTTTTTTTTTTTTTTTTGTTTTGTTACGTTAAACATTTCATTTTATTTTCTGTTGTCATCATACTTTGCCTGGACTGTGTCATCACGCTTTGCATGGACAGAGTCATCGTGCTTTGAGAGTTCGAGGTTATATCATCATGTGTTGCATGGACTCTGTCATCGCCATGCTTTGAATGGACTGTATTATAACGCTTTGCCGTTCATTGTGCAACAAGTGGCACCGCACTGAAATATTACCATGGACCAGGGACTCGATGGTATTTTAGTAAGGATGGAAGTGGCTCGGCAGTGTTCACGTATCCCTACAGTAGATGGTGATACAAAGTAGATAGTAAATGAGAATTCTGGAATTTCGAATTTATCAGTGGTCATTTTTAATTTTATTTAATGTGTATAGGCGACAGCCCAAGCCAAAAAGATCGTACTGTTTTATATTTACCAAGTGATTCAGAATACTCATTTACTATCTACTACGGGCTTCATAGAATAACAAACATCGACTGGATAAAATCGCACGTTTTCAAGCAGTATAGGCAAGGCCTGTTTTGATCAGTTACACGCCGAGAGTCAGTCTGAACTTGCCGCCTTTGGGGCTTTTCGCCGGAAAAAATGGCGGATTATGTCTCATTGTGAAGGTCACTGGTGTCAATGCCCTCCTGATAATATTGTCTTGGAGGTCTTAAGCCGGTGCCTCGGAATGATTAGCATGCAATAGCCCCCCCCCCCCCCACACACACACAAAATAAAAAAGAAACAAAAATACCGTCAACACAAGGTGGATTCTAGGGAACGTCCAAACATTGCTAATATGTTGTTATGTTTTGTCCCCAATTCTTTACAGCACATGCCATTAGGATAACAGCAGTTGAAATATAAAATAATTGAAACTCTGAGAACGAACCCCGCTTGATATTGTAAAGTTAATACAAACTAAAACACTTTGAAACTTGATTTTGAATACACAGGCAATATCAGTGGCTTCACCTCCTTTCCTGAGTGATCCGGGAAATGAATCACGCAAATCATAAAAAACAAACTCTCATTAAAACGATATTACTTACAATGGAATATTCGGCTTTTAACAGATAATGTATGGGATTATATATATATATATATATATATATATATATATATATATATATATATATATATATATATATATATATATATATATATATTCTTTCTTTCCAACTATATTGTAATTCCTTGTGATTTTACTTTTGCTGAAAACGTCAAAGTTTTGCATGTAAATAGTTGATTTCTAGAAAAACGAGTTTTAATTGTTGAAAAATATTCGTGTGATTTCAGATATAATTATGATATTCATGACGTATCCATTCTTATCGTTTTTAAAAGCTACTGTGGCAACAGTATCACATATGGACGATGACCAATCTTAATTTAATCTTCTAACTTCACTAGAAACAAAGGTCCAATTGCTGAAATTTGAATTCGAGTCCAGATTTTTTAATTACTGGGCCAGATACCAATATCAGCATCATAAGTCTTCAATTAGGACTAGACTTAAGACATTTGGTTTGGTCAATTTTATGTTGAATTTAAGTTTCAACCAATCATATCGCAAAGTTCTAGACATAATGCCGAGATGGCCGCTATCGCTTAACAGGCTTGAGGCAGCTGCTCCGGATTTTTGTGCCGTTTTTCATGATTTATGTGCTTGTTATCTGTCTTCGTCTACGTTATTGTGTTCATCATGCATTGGCTGTTCTGTTGGAATGTGTTTCATCATCTTCTTGTTTTGGAAACGAGAACTGTTAGATTTTTTCTCAGCCGTCTTGCTCCACTGCTACAACTACCTTTGTTGTTGAATATACCGCCATCACGTGATTCTCGTCAGTCCACCCGTTTATGCTATGATGGACCCTCATTAATTGCTTTAAATGACCACTCCTTGGCTCTCCACACAACATTGTGCACTAGACTAAACGACCTGGTACTACATTCATCATTACTTAAATGTAAACGGAAGCCAAAAAAGACACGTTGTTTCAAAGCTGGCCGGCGTAGAACAGGAAGAAGAATTCCAGTTATCTCCCTTTCGCCATTTCCGCACAGCAATTTGAAAACTCGGCCGTTAATTTAAATAACTTAATTCAAATTAACCTGAAATCATCAACCTTTGTGTCAACTATCCAAGAGATACCACTGCGCATCGCATTATTCAATGCCCAATAAGTAGGACCACCGGAAAAGCGCACAGAAATAGTTAATTTTATCAACGATCAGAATATCGACATCTTTTTCCTGACAGAAACATGGCTAAAAACATCAGGCGATGAGCCCAAGTGCGAGGATCGAACACCCCCCGGTTACTCCATCAAGTCGTCCCGCCACTCCCGCGGAGGTGGAATTGCTGTCATCGCAAAGAACTCCATGATCAACCGTCTTAATCACACTACAACCTTCAATTTTTACCACACATCGTTTGAACTAGTCCAAACCACACTCACACTGGAACAAAGGTCAGTCCATTTTTTCTGCCTCTACCGCCCTCCTCCTAGTAGAAAAAACAAGCTGACTGAATCTCTCTTTTTGGAGCAGTTTCCGAATCTCTTGGAGTATGGAAATTCGATAGGTGGCAACCTGATTATTCTTGGAGATTTTAACTTTCACTTTGACTGTCCTGGAAACCCATACACATCAAAACTCCTAGATTCCATTCACGTTTTCAACCTCAAACAGTCAGTTAGCCAACACACCCATAAACATGGTCACATTTTAGACTGGATTCTTCATAGACCTGATGATAATATTCTACAGTCCTCCCTGGTGTCCCACGAACTTGCATCAAATCACTTCTGCATTATATGCCATCCTGACGTATCAGTCCCTAACCCCCCACCTTTATTTGCTACTAAGAGAAACCTCCGTATGATAAATAGAACCCAACTAATGCATGACATCCAAGCAATCCTAACAACTTTGTTACCTCCTACAGCTGAAGAACTTGATAACTGCCTGCGTTCAATGCTTGACAAACATGCCCCAGCAACCAAGTGCAGAGTGTCAATTCAAAAGTGTTCTCCGTGGTATAGCAGTGTTAGGGACCAGCTTCGCACTGCTAAAAGAGACCGCCGTAAGGCTGAGAGGCTTTGGCTTTCCACCAGACTCACTATTCACAAGCAAATCAACGAAGCCGCTAAGAAGAATGTTACAAACATAGTCCATGCAGCGAAATCAGCCCACTACAGTACTAAGATTACTGAAAGTTCCAGCTGCAAAGAGCTCTTCGAGATTACTAACAAGCTAATGTCAAGGAACAAATGTAAACCACTTCCAACGACCTTCTCTCCAGTCGACCTTCCGAACCAGTTTGCAAATTTCTTCCGTGACAAAGTACAAACCATTAGAGATAAGCATGACAACACAATTTCAATTGACTCGTCGTCGCCATACAGTTGCGATACAGATTTTTAGCGGCAACCGTTAGCAGCATTTGAACCTGTCTCCATGGATTTAGTACGTACAATCATGATGAAGAGTGCCCCAAAGTCATGTGAACTTGATCCGATTCCGACATCACTGCTGCTTGAGTACTTAGATCCAATATTGCCTTCACTAACTGATGTTATTAATTCTTCTCTTTCATCCGGGGAATTCCTATCATTTTTCAAAACTGCCATTGTAAAGCCTCTGCTGAAGAAACCAACGCTTGACAATAACGATTTAAAGAACTACCACCCAGTTTCTAACCTCCCATTCATGTCAAAAATCTTAGAAAAAGTTGTTCTATCCCAACTTGTATCTCATCTGAATTCACACAGTCTTTTTAGCAATGTACAGTCTGCATATCGCCCTCGCCACAGTACCGAAACTACCCTTCTGAAAGTAGTTAACGACCTTCTCTCTGCTTTGGATAGTGGAAAGATTACAGTCCTCACCCTCCTTGACTTGTCTGCAGCATTTGACACAATATATTACTTCACCGTCTCCATCATGTATTTGGCATTAACGATACAGCCTTACTATGGTTCAAGTCCTACTTGGTCAACAGGACACAAATTGTGTCCACAAATGGAAAACACTCCAGCCCAGTTGATCTATGTTTTTGTGTTCCACAGGGTTCTGTTCTTGGACCTGTTCTCTTCATTATATACACTCAGCCGCTCTCAAGTGTCATAGATCGTCACCCAGTGTCTCACCAATTGTACGCTGATGACATCCAAATATACAAATCACCCAACTGAAGTTGATGCTACCATCCAAGGTGTAGAGAGGTGCATTTCCGATGTGAAATCATGGATGACATGTAACAAGCTGCAGATGAATGATGATAAAACTGAAGCCATTCTGATTACAACACAAAGACTTTCTCATTCACATCCTTTACCTCAAACAATAAATATCAGCAACACCAACATTAAATTCACACAGTCAGTACGAAACCTAGGTGTTACTCTAGACAGTACTCTCTCATTGCACCAACATGTCATGAACATATGCAAGGCTGCATATCTTGAGCTGAGACGCATCAGCTCCATTCGCAATTATCTTTCAGTTGATGCCACTAAAACACTTGTGTGTTCCTTAGTACTTTCAAGATTGGACTATTGTAACTCAATTCTATCTGGTTCGTCTCAGTATCTACTCCAGAAACTTCAAAAAGTCCAAAACACAGCTGCTCGGATCATTCTTAGAGTACCACGAACAGAGCACACCTCCCCCCTGCTCTTTACCCTACACTGGTTACCCATTCGATCCAGAATAAAACACAAAATTTGTTCTCTATGCTACGTTTAATTGACTGGCTCCAGTCCAAAATACCTATCTCACCTCACCCATGTGTACACAACAGCAAGATACTTACGCTCCTCTTCCGACACTCGTATTCGCATTATTACCACTATCAAAATGAAGTAATACGGACAACGTTCTTTTGCATACCAGGGCCCAGCAACGTGGAACGAATTGCCCACTGAACTCAGACACAAAGACACTGTGATCTCATTCAAGAGAGCTCTTAAAACTCACCTATTTCGAATGCAAGAATAGACCTAGAGACTTAATAATGTGTCCTTACCTTAACTATTTTCAGCATGTTTTTGTTTTCTAATTTCATGGTGTTTGTTTTTCGTAATCATATCATTATATATGTTTTTATGTGTTATCTAATGTTGTAAAGCGCTTAGAGCTTCTAAAGATTAGGCGCTATACAAAGTCCTCATTATTATTATTATTATTATTATTATTATTATTATTATTATTATTATTATAACATTTTAAGGCCAGACTTAAGTTATATTGATGAAATAATGGCCAGGTCACATTAGACAATCACAAGCTTTAACGCCGCTGAATTCTGCCAGATTATGAAAGAATATCTGTTCCAGATAAGGGATATGTGACTGTGTGAAGATGAAAGTAATAAGATCATACCTGGCAAGTTGACCTGAAAGCCTACATTTGATGGCACATCAGCATAAAATTCTATTGGGCATTTCTTCAGACAAAGTTGTGTAAACAGTTTTCTATTTTTAGTAACGCGGCCATATTTGATGGCTTGTCGGCATCATTTGTATGAATTTGAAATACATCGAAGGTAGAATTCTTACTGTCAAACTTCTGTAAAATTCTGTTAAACGCTGTTTGAAAATAAGTCGTAAAACAGTTTTCTTTTCTTCTGTTTTAGTAACTGTTGCCATATTTGATTGTGGATAAGCATCACTTGTAAAAACCTGTTAGCCCTTTATTTAAGGGGGTTTCTGTCACATTTGGTAAAATACTTATGAGCAGTGTTTGAGAATTTTTGTTGTTGCTGTATTTATTAATTTGATTGTTGATTGTCAAATTTTAAAGCTCTTTATGCCATAGTTCTTTATGTCAAATATAGTAAAATTCTGATCAGCGATTTTGAGTACAAGTTGTTCAACTGTTTTTTTTTGTTGTTGTTTTTTTTGGTTTGTCTATTTTCATGCCAATGTGACTTGTATCAAATTTTAATGATCACTTGTTGAGAAGTCGTTTAAAGGTTTTTCTATTTGTATTAATTGTGGCAATATTTGATGTGGAACAGTATAATTTATACAAACTTCGAAGCCCTTTTGTCAACAAATGTTTTCTATAAAATTTGGTCAAATTGTGATCACCACTTTTCAACAATTCGTCTAGCGATCTTTCTATTTTTAGCAACAACGGCCATAGTTGATAGCGGATAGTCATTATTTCTACGAATTTGAAAGCCCTTAATGCCATATTCTTTATATTAGACAGCGGATCGCCATCATTTGCATAAATCTAAAAGCTCTTTATGCCAGAATAATGTCGTTGAGAGGTTTTTAAGAATATGTTATTTAAAGGTTTTTCTATTCTTAGTAACGGCGGTCACATTTGATGTTGCATCATCATCGTTTATACAAAACTGAAAGCTCTTTATACTGGGATGATATCCCCCAACACAACAAATACCAAATATATGCATATACTGACTTGGTAAGAACAGACAAATTCAGATATATAATCAATATTAACGTCTAAACCATCTTTACCCCTCAGAGACTCCGCATGGATTTAAGGGATGGGGCAAAAAAGTGAGGAGTGGAAGATATATTTGTTTCAGAAGACTCTCGTTGTCCGTAGTGGATGAGGTACGGTTTCCCATTTCTTAAATGACTCAAAAGACGGTCTATCCAAACACAAAAGTTATTATGAGGAAACAAAAGAATGACTCATATAATAAGATAATTTTATGAAAAACAATTCACTTTTAATAAACAGAACTGTATGGTTCATGTGCTAATTAAAAAATTTACTTCAACATTTCCAGATATATACCAAAGAAAATACAATATGCACTGACTTCAATATAATTTGATATCACTTTCTTGCCAATCGAAACTTGGTTTAATACACAATTTTATATTTATCAAAATTAATGAATTATCAAATGCTGAAAAACTAATGTCTAACTAGTATAGCTTAAACTGTTACAAAATCTGTCTTTATTGAGAAAATAAATTCTTTATAGGAAGGAGTGATATTCTTCCAACTGCTTTCCTTGTATGTCATTTATAATACAAGGTCAAGAAGCTGGTGTATAAACTTAATATTTAATAAAGGTAGTAGCTACAAATGAATTATTCAGAGGTATTCCGAATTTAGAATCTCATTAGTCGTTACTGGTCCCCGTTATCATCCCTACGAGCACAAAACCTGTAACTACCTGACCTATGAATCAAATGACGTTTAAAATGTTCCTTTGCGACCATACGTGTAAAGTCTAACGTCAACAGATTGACAAAAACAAGAGATGTTACCGTTTTAAAGGACTTCAACAAAAGAGTAGAATCAAACGGACTGACAGTGATTAAGACATGTCTAACCTGTTGTGAGATTTTCACTGAATAATAAAAAAAATTTAAGAAAAGAAAATTGAAAGCGTTGATTTCAATTCATGTTCATTTTGTATTTTGTCTATGGCTTCTTGATGGTGCTCCCAAACAATCAAATAATTGGTACCTTAACAGATTACTAAATGGGCTATTAGTATATACAGCATTTCTCCAGTGATAAGCCCAGGGTACCAGTCTTGTAATTTTATTTTAATAGTTGAGAATAATATTATTATCAGAAAAAGCTTCATTAACGAGTTTTCCAAAATGTTGTATGTGTTGTGTATCGGCATGGACTTATCATGGGAAGATAACGAAAAGTGCCTCAACATTCAAAAGGGCAAAAACGATAAAAGCAGCAGATGTCCTAAGTGTTGTGAATGCAGGCAAACAAAAGAGTAATCACATTTCTCTTCACGATTCAGCATTCATATACTGTTACCAAAATTATCTGGCCTTGGTTCTAGATCTTTCTTCAAAAATGAAGACTTTGCAAAATGTCTAACCTGCTATTTAATTTGTGACTATTTAGTTTTAATATTTTAAACACACAAGAATAGAGGCGAAAACCTAAGAATGCCTATTTTAGAGCGTCTGATATTTCCAGAGTTAAAAAGTTTATGTTATCTGAGAATATGTTTTCCTAGACATAAAGCAAAACATATTCATGTAGAGACGAAAATCTAAACAATTTCTTTTATTTTTCTTTTTAGTTGGACTAGAGGTCAAAGACTAGAGGTCAAAGACAATTAAACAAGTTACCTATAGATAAATACTGTTGCACAATTATTTGCAACTGAAGCCAAATAATAAAGTCTATGACATAAGCAACAACCATTGTAATGGCAAAATTTGCAATACTATGAGCCTGTGCATTTGAAAAGTCTAAAAGAACTAGGAATGTTTCCACAGGCCACAGATTTCACCACAGGCCACTCAACCTGCTTGATTGAATAGTGTAAGCAGAAGAGAACAATACCTCTGGCTGGATATATGCAATAATATATGAACACGCAAACGAACATTTAGAATGAATAAAATGAAAGGGGCATAACTCTAAACACTCAGAGCGTGATGAGATAATATGTTTACCTAATGTCAATAATGTGTTCCATATTTCAGGGCAATTCATTAAAATTGTGTAACTATTTGCACACACAAGGATTATCATATATAGTATATGCTTTTACCGCCAAAAATTGGTATGACTTTGTAGACCATAGAGCTCCAACCAGAAGATTCTATGTGTGGGACCGCTACTTACAGCCGACACAAACAATGCCAGTAACTGTGATATAAAAGTGATACACGTCTCTTGCCTAGGCCATGTAGTCTACAAAAAGTAATGTTAATGCAGAATATTAATGACAAAGGATTGTCTAAGTTATGATGCTGTTATGATCCGTTTATCAGATGTCTGACTCATAAAATGTTGACTCACAAGTCTTAATTACCTCAGAGAATATTTAACTGCATTTGTTTTCGATAGTTCTTTTCTTCCTTGTTGAATGTCGATTTCTTCTCTGTTTTGTAAAAGAAACCCAGAATTTATTCTTAAAATAATGAATTTCGATGAATAAGATGTCTTCTACATGTAGTCACAATGATGACATTTGAAAGAGTTTTTTTTTTCTTTATCATGGATTCATAAATGCTTCTTCAGATGAAACTTTTGGAACAGCGAGTTTACTCAGAGAGCACGTCTGTTGGCAAATGAACTATTTTAATACATTTTTAATATATACTGGTCCTGCAAAGAAAACAAAATGAAAATTCCATCAGCTTTCAGCTCAAAAGGTGGCATTTATTATCAGATACAACACACAACAAAACCATCCGTCATTCATAATATATACGTGTAATGCAACAATAGTTACAAACGTCGACTGACGACAACAGACTGACATTTTCTTTTTCAGGTACTGATCAGTTTGACCAACTTATTTATTTTTCTGTTCCATATTCATATGTTTTTTCCTAGCCTGATGGTACAGAACATAAGGTTCTAGCATTAGATAAAATCCTGCGTGATTTGCACAACTGAATATAGTTTACAAGATTGAAAAAGGTTATAAATCTGCACAACAATCAAGGAATTTTGATTTATGGGAATATAAATAGTTAATTATGGGAATATAAATAGTTAATTATGGGAATATAAATAGTTAATTACAAAGAGATGCGCAAAGACATGATGTCACGTTTTTTGTTAATTTCTTCGTTTTAAAAAAATCATACAATGAAAAGTTTAAAAGAATCACTCAATGAAATAGTTATATTGTCGTTCCTAATTACCTTGTATATTTTATTACATATATCACAGGTCGTGGCCCCTGTGGTACTGTGTCTCATCATATGTCTCTTTATAACATAAGCAAGTTCTACCATCAAATCACAAATGGATGACTCTCCTGATAGAAATAGTCAAACTTCCGTATCCATTAGATCTACAATAAAGGAAAAATGTAAGATGTAAGGAGGAAAAGAGAAACTTGGTTGTATGTTGTTCCACAGAAAATACTGACACGAGATCTTCATTCTCAAATCTTAGAGACAAACATCAATCATTTGGTGGCATATGAAAGAAGAAGAAATATCAGTTCTTAATATTACCGATTAATATTTGATTTTTCCTATTTTAATAGATATTAACATTGAGTAAATCCAGTTAAGTAAACCTTAAAACACATTTTCCCACCCTAAATGTCACAATTGCAGAAAATATGAGTTGAGTTTATGGATATCATAGCAATGATCATGTGACTAGAGAATTATATTCTGGTTTGCTTAACAAATATAATGGGGGGAAAAAAATAGTATAAACCAAACTTTGTTAATTTTCAAGACTTTAATTTTACCAACAAAACTCAAAATCGAACAGCCGCCAACATATTATCATAAGGTATAATTTACTTGGGCAGAAAAAAATCTACCTTCCCAAGGATATGTTCTAAGGATTCCATTCATAAAGTAATACAGAGGGGGGAGGGGGTCTTTTTTGTGTGTCTTTGCTGTATCTCTTTGCATATAAAAAAGACATTTAAAGGATCTTTTTGAGAATCGTTCTAATGAAAGCCCTCTACCTTCATCAGAATGAATATAGTTTATGTTCAAACGGCAAATAAACTCTCCCTAAAGGAGACTAAAGATATAAGGCCAAAGTGTTTATTATAGATGAACCATCAGTACATAAGGAATAATAATTTGCACATACTATGAATGTATTAATTGTTCTGGGAATAATTGTTTGTGATTTTACATAAAATTGAAGCATTACTTAAATTCCAGGATATTACTCTGTCAGAAATGGCATTTAAGGAAAAGACATTTTAATTTGGGCTTTAAATGTTTTGGATTGTTGGAACCACAGAATGGACAAAAATAGATACCCCGTCAATTAAAAAACAAATCAACAGTACTTTTGTCATGAGTTCTTTGAAGGGCCCTGCATGTACATGCTTGCCATATCTATTATTTTCCACATTTTTAATCAATACTTACTGACATGATGCGAGGTACGTAGTAGCTTCCTTCATTAATATAATTAATATTTTTATAATCATTTCTGATACTAGAAAGCAAGGAAGAAAACAAATGTATAATCTATTTATTTTTCTTTTCGAGAGTTCACAAGCAACAATTATAAACAAAACAATAATTCCTCTGCTGTACTGACTGTGGACTTTTCCAAATTTAAGTTCATGGTGACAATTGCTGTTAAACTTGGAGTAAATCACATATAAAATTAAGCCTAATTTTGAAAACCTGAAGTAAAGGAGCAGAACTGAGAAGACCCGGAAGCAAGGACTTGCACTCTCAAGCGCTAACATTTATAACAGATAGTAACTATAATAGTGACATACTAAATTCTCATTCATTTAATTAGGAATATTTTTTCTATATAAAGGATGTTTACAATGTATTCTCATTTGAAATTTTGGAAATTGTCTTTTATGAACAGCTGTCCTTGGTAAACAAAAAAGATGTTTTGTACAAAAAGTTTTACAGTAAAATGTTTTTACATTAAAATATTTCAGTCGCTTATCCTTGTTTAATATGACATAGCTACAACATCTTGCTCAGCATGAGTGATAATATGGCTTCAGTTTTTTAAAGCCAGGCGCCGTGGATTTCACACCTCCAAGAAAAGAAGAGACCGGTATCTTTTTTTCCTGCTCCTGTTTCAAATAAAAACATTTGCCTACAAATACCAACACAGCAGGAATTAATTGAAACAGTTGCAGTCTTTGCTTCGATCCTAGTAGTTGAAGCATATAATGGTCATTTGCAACCCATTTCAAGAGTTCTGTCTGTGTTCTCCTGTGTCCTCCACCATGATAGCGGTCACCTATTAAATATCCTTATTTGTGACATTATGGACACTTGATGGAAGGTACTTGTATATTATCCCCCAAGCTAGATTAAAAAGCGTTTGGGATATTATGATACATTTCGTCTGTCCGTTACCACATGTCCTAAATCACTGTGTGGAAATTCACACATCTTTATCTTTATGTTGTCTTTGAGGTAACCATTTTCTGACGGATTGTCATCTTTGGTTCCCACCTCTGCGATCCCTGGGAGGGGATCAAAGGTCAGATGCACATTGACATTTTCATGTATTTTCTGACCAAACATATCAGGAATATGCATCATTTATGTGGCCTATTTTCATTGTGACCTCTGTGTCACTGTCTGGGTCGGTTTGAGTGCTGGAGGAGGGGGAATGGAATATGAAGTAAACAAACGTGGAGATTTGCAATAGCAAGCCACATTAATTCCTCTTGTTAGAAGATATTGTACAATCAATGCAAAAAAAAAAAAAGCTTTTTTTTTTTACCCATACAATATCTGTATAACGCTGTTTTAAATCCCATATGTCATCAGTGCATAGAGTGAATTTAATATAATTTGAAACACATTTAGTTTACACAAAATGCATGCATTATCATTGTCAATAACTATGAAGAAAACAAATTAATATTCCAGATTTAGAATGATCTTGTAATTAAAGATGGTAATACATTTGGGTAAATGAACGCTTGTCTGACAGTTGCATTTTATTGTTAAACTTATACCCTCTTGATCATCAGGTATCTAACATGTTCACTAGTCGGCTTGATGGAGGCTCTGGTGAGATCCAAAGCTAATAACAGGTGATCAAGTCATTTTGGAATCCAGACCTTTGTGCATCTACTGTGATCCGTCATTTCAATATATATGTCTATCTATCTATCTATCTATCCATTTCTAGTCACATACTTAAATGAAAAGTTGATACAAAATCATTAGGGGTTAGACAACTGATAAGAAAAGGTGACGTCTGAATGACTGTCTGACAAACGTTTGTAAAAGTCCCGACAGTTGAGACTGAAAAAATATATTCATAAACTAAGGATTTTTCTTGTCAAATTATTCAAAATTTAAAACAATATAAATATATATATATATATATATATATATATATATATATATATATATATTGGCCGCCAACATGACCCCCCGACCCTCAGGCTTATGATATGATTTCTTCTGATGACCCTTCGCGACCCTACTGAGGACCCACCGCGACCCTGATTTGGGTCGCGACTTGAGGTTTGGAACCGCTGCACTAGAACTTAAAAGAGCTCTTCTAAGTGCTGCAGGCCACATATTGTGTTCACGTTGTCAAGATTACAGGCAAGAAAAGGCTTCACACAAAAACCTAGCAAGTTATTGGAATGATGCAAAGTATTCATGCGATTTGATGGTTGATTACTTGAAGTTTCGCTGTATTTCAAATTCATGCCGTTATATTTGTTAGAGAGTGTCATTAGATGATATCAGTAGACATGCATTTTATCATTTGGGACAAAGAATCTATCATATGTGTATTTTTCATGCGATGTTCTAATCTTGTCATATGATTGCGATCTTGTTTGTTTCCAAATCGTGTAAGATTATATACATGTTTGACAAAAGTAACAATATATTTCAATTTTACCCAATGTAGTACAATAAACAAATCAACAGGTCCGAAATGATTATACATATAGATGTATATGCTATTATTTACCAGTTTACCGGTAATTGCTTTCCAATATTGACATTTGCTTCCTCCTTGGTGCAACAAATTAGATGTAAAATCTTGTCTCTGGTTAACAGTGTGTACGCTCAGACCTATAATTACAGAAGCAACAGCAAAGCAGATTCTGTTTCACTGGATTAATTTTGTTTAAGAAAGTCTTTAGCGCGAGTCTTGATTCGATAACTAATCGAAAGGCTGATCTGTGTATGTCAGGTTTGTGGTTAAAGTTATCTTCTTTGTCGTGTTTGCGGCTGCAGTTATCTTTAAAGTCAGTGATTATGGTAAGTGGCATAGTGCAAAATGCAGAGTGGAGTCCTGGAGTGGAGTCTGCAGTGAATGGTGCAGTCTAGAGTCTGGGGTCTAAGGTCTGAATTCTAGTGTCTTGGGTCTGGGAAAGGAGTCTGGAGCTTGGGGTCTGCGATAGAGGGAATAGATCTGGAGATTCGAGTTTGGGGTCAAGATTCTGAGTCTTGGCCAAGAGTCTGAGGTCAAGGGACCGGAATCGGTAGCCGAGATGTACGTCACTATTCTAGTGCATATATGGTTTCGTGTTACTGTGCCTATGTTTGTCTTAAAAAGTGTCACTGCAGGCATATTTGGCCTCATAACACTAACCTCCACATGTGTACTTCCACTTCTTTGCGACATTGGCTTGAGCAATCAGACAAGATCAGTCATTCAAATGATACAATGTCCTGCAGATTTTTCAGTGTAAGCGTCGCTTTTTAAAAAATTCAACTGCTAGTAAGCTTCAGAACTATGTTTAACATCTTGGATGGATCTTAATACATGTTTGCAAATATAAATTTTGCTCCATATATTATATATATATACTTTCAAATTAAAATAAAATTGAATGGACACAGGGCTTTTTTGTCCTCTCTTAGACTGATTGAATATTGTCCCCTTTGTTAACATAATGAGGCTACAATTGGGAATTTGTTTTTGCTAAATATATTAAAATTTCGCTTTGTGGACCAAGAGAACAAACATATGTCAAACGTTGTCTATTAAAATGATAGAGTGGAATTTTATTTTCGATTGTCCACAGTGGAAAAATAAATATTGTAAATTTCTATGTTGCACGACAAAGATAAAATATTCCCATAAAAACCTGTTAATCTTTTGGCCACATTTATCATACCACATCATATTTGTTTAGCTGTATTAAGATGCTGAAATCACCAGGCATTTCAAACACTCACTAAATGTCCTTATGGTGTATCAACATACACGGGTTTAGAAGATCTTGCAAGCAAAACCTTTGCTTAAAGACTGAAAAGAATCTTTTTCCAAAAAACTTTATTTTTAGTTTATAAATTGTTGGGAATTGAGAAATACCTTTTTATAAATGATATATGTTTCAAGTTCGAAAATAATTTTATAACTTAAACTTGACTTCTAACTTTGGTCTCTGTATGCATAGCATAACGTATTTCAAATTTGTACAAAAATGTCACAGTGATTTACATTGGTAAAAAGGAGCAATACAGAAAATATTTCACTGCCCATAGAATATTTAGTTTTGAATACAATATTTAATTATGCACATGGCAAATTCACTCTTACACCAACATTGTTCAACATGCAAATTGATATAACGTGTTTCCATATCTATACCTAAATTCAAATCTAGATCTATTTGTTTCAAAGCCACTTCTACTTGCTACCAGTGGCGGTTTCGTAACAAAGTGTATTGATCTCATACTTATTTGTGAAATACTGAAAATGTAACAAACTCAGTTTGTTTTTGTTTTTGTTTATCATGCTTTTACATATCAATAATTTGACAGGAACATTTTTGACATGAACATTTTTGACATGAACATTTTTGACATGAACATTTTTATCATGAACATTTTCATTCAAAACTTTGTTCTTGACGAATGTTGCCAACTTCAAAACAGGTCCTGATTGTATAGAACACAAATTAACTCTGAAAATGAGAAAAACCATTAAACTTTTAACACTTTAACTTAACATACAAGTCCGGCGTTATGTATGAGAAAAATCTTGTGATTTAGATGCAGGGTCTATTAATTGCATTACAAAGAACAAAAGTAGAAATGTGCATGACGAAAACTGCGATGAGTTCTACGAGGCAAAATATGACAGAAGCGATTCGTTTGAAACAAATACAAGCGCAAAGATACAATCTACAGGAAGCAATAGAATAATGCAGTGTACATTCAAACTCCAGACTCCAGACCCCAGAATACAGAACAAATCTCAGATACTTTATTGCAGAACCCAGACAAGGACTCCAAACTCCAGACTCAGATTCCAAGACCCCAGACTCACTACCCCGTACTCAATACTCAAAATCCAAGACCACATACCTTTGAGTCCAGACTCCAAACTCCAGACTCAGACTACGGAATCCGGACCTAGGACTCAGACTTCAGACTCCAGACACATGTCTTCAGACCCAGACAACAGACTACATACCCCAGACTTCAAACTCCAGAGTCGAGACCCCATACCCCCGAGTCGAGACCCCCATATTCCAGATTGCAGACTCCAGACTCTAGACCCAGGCTCCAGACCCCAAACCCCAGACCTCGGACTCCAGACCCAAGACCCCAGACTCTCGAATCCATACCCCTGACTCCAGAGTCCAGATCCCAAATTACAGACCTCAGACCATAGCAGCAGACTTGTTCAACAGCTCATTCACTGTTTGCATTTAAAGTCTGAACAATCGTCTTTCCCTCCATGTATTTTATCCAAAAAAAATGGGGAAAAAAATGATGGCGAGCTTGACTTAGAAATATAAGACACATACATATTAGAAAACGTTAGCACCACATTAAGGATACATGTTACAAAATATATTTCAGATAAAACATTTGCTAACATTAATAAATAATTATAAAATTTATGCCATTATGTGAAAACAGTTTTGTTCAATGATATTAGTAAACATGTATTTTACCATATTGGGCATGTATTCTAATAATTATGAAGTTTTCACGTTAAACTTACGAATCTTATCAACTTATTAAAACTTTTGGGATAGCAAATGTTACAAATCGTTTTCAACTTGTTTCATAAGCGCTGATTCAAAATCCCTTAACCTTCGACAAATGTAAGATAATATTTAAACTTCCTTCTTAGCAGTACAACACAAAATTAATTATGTACTTCTTGATGCAAACACTCTTAAATCAAAATGAGATATGTATGCTTTTGGTGGTTTAATTGCTTTCAAACATGATAAGATTTGTTTCCTCCTTGGTACAAAATGTAAAAATAGATGTCTCTGGATAATAGTGTATGGACCCAGATGACCAGTTACATAATATATAAGCAAATCAGAGTCTATGGTATCTGAATAATTTGTTTTATAAGTATTAGGAAAAATCTTGATTTGCTAAAGCATCCTGAAAAGGCAGATGTATTTGGGAGATTTGTGGTTAAAGTTATCTAGTTTGTGGTGTTTGCGCTTGCAGTTATCTCACAAGAGAGGGACTGTTGTAAGCTGTTAAACAGCTCATTTATTTTTTTTATATTGACAGACCAAAAATATTTCTTTCCCTCGTTGTAGATTTTCAGCAGATTTTGTAACAAAGAAGCGATGGTGAGTTTGATTTATGTTTAACTACAGCGGATACCTCAACAGCTATTTATCACGAAATGTTGTTTCCTTGTATTTCTCATCCTTGAGGGAAGGTTATATTCTCTCTAAATTCCCCTTAAACAGAAAGTGAAAGAATTGTTAGGATAATTATGAACTAGCCTGAAACACATTTATGTCTTGCACATGTTAATTAAATTTAAATTATATATACAGTGTGTGCATACAAATTAGTGTTATATTCTTGGCACATTTTATGCACATTTTCATTTTTTGCAAAGAAAGAACAGGTTCAATCAGTGCCGTATATTAGTTTGGACTAATATTTGCTTAGAAATGAAACTAATACGGTATGGATCCTCAGTTTTAGAAAATCTACATTTTGACACTTTAAAAACTTCAATCGTTTAAAGAAGACGTGTTACTTGATTTGTACAATCTGATAATATATACTGCATACTTTAAATGTTTCAGCCATTTAATTGAAACATTTTCAATTGCTGCCTTTATATCATCATAGCGGCATGCAATGAAGGGAAAATCTAAAACCATTCTTAGTGCTTATGGCTTGAAAAATCTACTTGTCCCCTTGTCTTGAAAAATCTACTTGTCCCCTTGTCTTGAAAAATCTACTTGTCCCCTTGTCTTGAAAAATCTGCTTGTCCCCTTGTCCTGATAGGTAGTTGGTTGGTAATGGTTTCCTAATTCTCCTGAAGAAACAGCTAAGAATTATATTCACAAAATAGCCTCTAGTCCTGAATAATTGTTTTTCAAGATCTATGAGTCTACTGTATTTTGACATTTTGAAAAAAGAATCTTCAGAGAGTTTTTTTTCCCAATAAAATTAAACTCTTTCTTCTTTTTTTTATGCGACACACAGCTGTAAGTAAAAATTAGCATATTTGTCATCGGCTGAATCTTGGATACCATACATTTTTTTATTTTACCTAGGATTCAATTAAATGGTTTTCAAATTGATCTAATTATCCCCACGCTTTATTCTGAACAAAAACTGGATAATATGTCTGTTTTATACACGCAGTCAATGAAATTCATTGAAATCCCTGATGAACTTGTTTTCAAGATCTTCAAGAATTCAAAACCTGACACTTGAGCCGAGCTTACCAAATATTTGGAAGACATCCTTAATGGTTGAATCCCTTCGTGGGACCTCCTGGTATTTCTTACACAGGAAGCAATTTCTATGTTTTGCTGACAATTTGAAGTAATTGTATAAACTATGCATGGCAAAGCATTCAGAGTCGGAAGGAATGCCGATGTTCTAAATTGCCCAGACAAGATGTATCACAGAAACAGGAGCCAGAGACTTTGATAAGAAATTCCCAAACTGAAAGCACCTCATTCTGATCATTATTGCCTCAAAGCCACAGAAGACGAAGTCAGTCAGCACTTTCAACCATAAAAGCCATCCCCATGAAATGTTGGTTCAGCAATTGTATAAAAACTCAATCGTTGACTTCCAAAGTTTGTCCACATATTATTTTAAAACAAAATTGCAGTAGCTACGTATTTAATATATAATTGTTTAATTGCCAGTAGCTGCATATTTAATATTTCATTGTTTAGTTGCCAGTAGCTACATATTTATTATTTCATTGTTTAGTTGCCAGTAGCTACATATTTATTATTTCATTGTTTAGTTGCCAGTAACTACATATTTATTATTTCATCGTTTAGTTGCCAGTATCTACATATTTAATATTTCATTGTTTAGTTGCCTGTAACTACATATTTAATATTTGTTTAGTTGCCAGTAGCTACATATTCAGTCTAAATTTAATTGTTATGAAATATGCTTACATGGACTGCAAAATTAAGGGCAAGAGATGTCACTCTTTACACCACTATTTGATTAAAAAATCACAGACACTTTAAAGTTTAGACACAATATCAGTTAAAACTACTTACAGTCTCTAAGACTGTGTTATACTGGGCTCAAAGTTTTAAAAGCTTAAAACATGAAGTAATAATTGAATCCCAGCATTTAGAAATAAAATATTTAATTAGGGACACACGTTTAATATATTTTGCTAGATTTGTCAAGTTTGGCTCTTCTCTGGAAACACAGCACGTTGCTAGTCTTGGGGCAGTTTCATGAAAGATTTTTTCAATATTTGTTTTCATGGAACTTGATAACTATGAGGCTAATTTTGCAGTTACAGTTTTGATGAAGAACAAAAACAAATGGTTGTAAATTATATTATGCATTCATATATCATAGACAGAAATCATTTAGGCAATATGACGTTCATATATCTCATAATAGGATTAAAAGGTATGGAAGGAAATAAATATTTTCCCTTATGTAAAATAAGATTTAATTTGAGATCATTTTAATAGTAAATACGAACACTGTTATCATTTACTGTTCTTCACATATGAGCATTCTCCAAGATACACAGCTTGAAACAATGCATATGTTCAGTATTAGAGGGAAAAACCAAAAATGTTTGAGAAAACGATTACTTCGTGAAAACCTTGCATAAGAAACACTGGGACTATTAAAAATAATTGCAAATCGTTCTGGGTGCTCACATTCGTCACTGTTTACACTTTTCACATTTGAATTTTGGGTATTTAAATTATCATAGGAGCTCCAATGTAGTCTGTCCTAGACACTGGGTTTCTTTAGAACTGTCCGATATACTGTGTTCTTTTAGAACTGTCCGATATACTGGGTTTCTTTAGAACTGTCCGATATACTGGGTTCCTTTAGAACTGTCCTAGACACTGGGTTTGTTTAGAACTGTCCGATATACTGGGTTCCTTTACAACTGTCCTAGACACTGGGTTCCTTTACAACCGTCCTAGACACTGGGTTTCTTAAGAACTGTCAGATATACTGGGTTCCTTTAGAACTGTCCCATACACTGGGTTTCTTAAGAACTGTCCTATACACTGGGTTCCTTTAGAACTGTCCGAAACACTGGGTTCCTTTAGAACTGTCCAAAACACTGGGTTCCTTTAGAACTGTCCGATACACTGGGTTCCTTTAGAACTGTCCGAAACACGGGGTTCCTTTAGAACTGTTCGAAAAACTGGGTTCCTTTAGAACTGTACGATACACTGAGTTCCTTTATAACTGTCCGAAACACTGTGTTCCTTTAGAACTGTCCGATACACTGGGTCTCTTTAGAACTGTCCGATACACTGGGTTCATTTCGAACTGTCTGAAACACTGCGTCTCTTTAGAACTGTCCGAAACACTGGGTTCCTTTAGAACTGTCCGATACACTGGGTCTCTTTAGAACTGCAGGTTACTGGATACACTCAATATGTCCAGCTCCTTGGCTGGAACTATAACCAGATTGCTACTTAAACTTCGTTTCATATGACCTTAAAAGAAGGTAAACTGCAACATTTATTTAGCGATATATTTACCTATACCATAATTACGTATATACTCGTTTATAAGTCGAGACAACTGCAAAGAACACTTGCCCTGATCTGCCGTCACATAATTCCCCTTCAGATCAGGGTCTATACTGTTTATTGTACTGATTACTATTAACAAAATGGATAGACCCAGATCTGCCGACCCATTATGCGACGGCAGATCTGGGTCTGTGCAGTTTGCAGTTGGACTCGACTTGTAAGCGAGTATAGACGGTAATAGCACTGGGAAGTTATACTACTGGTATTGACCCTCCCCACACACACACACACGCATAATTTCATGAATGAAGCGGGAACAAGTGTTTTATGCAAAAAGTGAATAAGATAAATTGCCAGGAATAAAACACACTAAATAACCTGTTTCGAAAGACCACCCCTTCTGCCAGTAAATATGGTCTGTCATGACAGGTGGTCCCCCAGAGCAATGGCTCTTCAAAACAGGTTTTACTGATGAGGTGTGTTTCTTATCATAAATTGTGTGGGCACTTAAACAAAATTAAATGTCTTAGATATTTCATAGCAACATGGTTCATAATCTTTTAATTTTATAAGATCAACAAGCGTGAGATTTTTTTTATTTCCCCATCATGCACTATGTATAATTCAAAGGGAGACAATAACATGCTTATTGCCTTCATTTGGCACACCAGTATGTCATAACCTTAGTGGTACATGTATCTAATGTGACACCTGCTCTCATCTAATATTTTTATATTTCATAACCTTTACGGCCATTAACCCAATCAGGCGCTCTTATGGAACAAGACACAAAGTATATATCAAGTTTAAGTGAAGAGCTAACAACCTTTCCAAACAAAGGTCAAGTCGAGATTTTGACCACTTATATACCTTTTGATCATATTTTGTCAAATGACAGCAGCTAAACTGAGTTTTCCATGTTAATAGTTTTGAATGGTGGAATGAGGCTTCCTGTTGTGATTTAGGTCATGACCCCAACACACATACCTGCTATACACTTTATTCTTCAACTGTCAGCTATATTGTTTGCTGACTGGCATTAATTTATTGCCATTCTAATGCCGATATTGAAACATTTCCTCTTCTTTTATAAGAAGTCCCTTGTTGTATATCAAGTAAAAAATTGAAAACAAAATCATGTATTTATATAGTGGTCTTTTGGATTAAATTTAACAGGAAAACTTCGTGAGTAAATATATGGATCATGCGCAATGTTGTAAGTGAAATATTTTAAAGAGCATTAGAGGAAGACTATGAACCAGAGGGTTGAAGTCCCTCCGAGTGCTCAGGAAAGTTTTCACACATCAAATTGTGCATGATCAATGAGTACTAAGTACAAAATAGGCAAATTTACCTTATCGCCTGCAACTCCAGCCATAGTAACATACAAGCAAAAGTAAACTCCTGTCACCTTGGCCTGTAATATTTGAACCACCTCATTCATCAGTGTAACAGGATTGAAGCCCGGTGGGATTGGATCTACCGAAAACACTAAACACAATTACGTGAATGAGATATTTATTTATAATACATATGAATACTGAATAACTGATTTAAAATGCATATGAATAATGAATAACTGATTAAGAAATGAGACGTATGATGTTATTTATCTCGCGGCGTTTCCGATTCCACAGCTCCCGTCCAATTGTGAATAAACAACTTCACGTGGTCCGCTCCTCCCAGCCTGCCAAAGGATCAATCGAGAGCCTCCTTATCCTGCAGACTCGTTGGTCCAGAACCTTTCGCCTGTCATACTGAGAAAACCAGACCCGTCCTTCGAACCAAAGTCACCATGGGCCGCAGCATCCGGATTACACAAAACCCCCAGAGTTCAATGACTCCCGTGAACAACTCAAAGCTGAAGATTGCTTCCATAAAGTGGACAGCTTCCTGACAAAACTCATCTGTATTGTGTTGATACAGAGAATTTTGGGCTACAGGTAGCCTGGTTGTAGTCAAATTCACGACCAGAGAACTCGAGGTGATCGGGTTTCTCACCACCGGCATTTTGTACATGCATTAGTGGCTGAAGCGAAGTCAGTATTTTGAAAAAGTCAAGGCTGACACTATACACCCCGAGCAACGCTGTACGCGGCAACGAAACCCATGCACATTTTCGTTCATATATTATACAAAGGTATTTAAGTACACACAATTACGTGACAATCAGACAGACTAATACGAGCCAACAGAAATATATAGCCCCTTTGTGCAGCTCTAAAAAATTGACGACAAAAAGCTCAGAAACAATTCACTGTGTTACCTTTATCATTGGCCCTCCTTAATTCATTGTTCCAGAAAGATGGTTTGTGTAAACCGGTGGATCTGGTTCAAAGCCTAATATTTTTTTCCGAAAAACTTTAACAAAGAGACCACTGTGACCTTGACCGATGACCTTTTGACTTCCACATTAGTAGCAATATTTTACATCCCATATTAAGCATCTCTGTTGTATCAGGGTATATTTAATCCATGGCAACAGTAGATAGTATTGCTAGATCCAAAATCTTGAACATTTGACAACATACTATTTGAAGAATTAATCACTGTTACCTGAACCCTTGACCTTCTTGACCATAAATCTTTAGAGATGTTTCCTTCCACCGTGACGCATTTACGAACGAAATCTGATAACGATCCACTGGTGCAAAAAGGACATATTACCCTTACAAAAATCCCAAAGAAAACTAAACAGATTCTAACGGAAAAATTGACGCTTGACATATGGACAGATGGACGGACAAACGGATGCACATTGCGATTCATATGTCTCGCCTTTTGCGACATTATTTGCAGCCAAGATTATAAATTATATACCAAATACCTGTAAAAGGAGTTTCACAAACACTCAAACATGTACTTAAGCAGCACGTTCCATTTCCATTTTTGCAATATCAAAACCGGGTAAAACCTGCTTGATAATATAATACTTTCATATAGTCATGAAAAACTGGACTATGTGCCTTCATGTTCAATGACTTTTCCTTGAAACATTGACTGCTTGACACATTACAAAACATGTCATTATACTATTCAAACATGTTTTGTGCTGATACAGAGAATAATGGACACTTTCATTTCTATAAATTTGATCTAAAGGAAAGTTCAACGATTAGATTATGTGATTGCCCTAAAAAATGCTGTATATATATATATATATATATATATATATATATATATATATATATATATATATATATATATATATATATATATATATATGTTTCCATACAGAAGACAATAAAGGAAAACAACAACACGCCACAGCTATTAAAAAGAAATCAAACCAAACAAACACGCATACATTCAAATAAATAAATTATTCCTTCAGGGTCTATTCCACAACTGAAAATGTGAAAACAAAATTCATCCTCCATTTGAAGCAAAGGCGGTAGATTTTATAAATATAACGGAGATTTAATCAAGTATCAAAGCTAGAGCTTGTAAACATGATGTGATCTTTTCCCATTCAGTCAATTTATGTCGCGACTTTTCAGAACGTAGCATGAATCCTGCAATCGCGCGTCCCAAATCTTTTCGCTTGGATTAAAAATTTATTCAGGTCTTAATGCAGTATTTCAGACTTTTTTCAAATGGTATGTTGAAACTTATTTTTTCCCCATTTATATATATATATATATATATATATATATATATATATATATATATATATATATATATATATATATATATATCACTGCCTGTAGAACTTATTTTCCGGTAACCAGATATTCATCCCTAAAATTCCCATGTCACTATGGCTATAAAATCAAATTTTGAGTTGGCTGATTTATGTCATGTCGTGTAAGAATAATGTTCCTCATTATATACGAATTTATGTATTGAATACATAACGAAGATTTAAACTGTCTTAGAATAATGATCAGACAAGATTTGATACACACAAATGTTATCCAGAACATGCATGAAAAAAAAGCTGAACCCTCAAACAATTTCCTTGTGTACTGTAAATGTCTCAAATTTAACTTTTATATGAGTAACATAGATACCAATTAAGCAAGATAAAATAACGAGGGAGACGACGACGACGATGATAACAATAATGGCAATGAGAGCAATGTTGATGATCTTTACCATTCTCAATTGTTTTGTCATCATCATCATCATCATGCCACTGTATATAAATAAAGATGGGGTCAATAAAACTGCTGATGAGAAGAATGAGGTGTTCCATCAAGAGGTCTATGGTCAATGTTTGTCCTATCCAGAAAGGTACTATGTACCGACCATCAGAATGTTGGGAGTCACAGAATTGTTAATATTCTGCCTCAACTTCGCTCAAAAAAACGAATATGTTTGTGCCCCCTCCCCCCGTTAGCTTGTACACGTCTTATCAAAATGGCTTGAATAAAAATGAACAAACAATACAATCCAACTTCAAGGAAAGTCTTATCCCTTAAGACCAGCCCTCTCCCCCCCCCCCCCCCCCCCCCCCCGCCATTATTTGTTGCTCTAACATGCTGGATGACACGACACAGCCCCTACTACTCAACAGTAAAGATCAGCCTACTGACACACTTTCCTGAACTTTTGGTCAACAGCACATCAGTCACACCGAAACTACCGTCTGTACTCGCTTATTAGTTGAGTCCAACTGCAAACAACATATACCCAATGTACCTGCAGATCAGGAAATATGTTGTTTGTTCTACTGATTATTCCTAACAAACTGCATAGAATCAGATCTACCGGCGCATTATGCGAATGCAGATCTGCATCTGTGCAGTTTACAGTTTGACCGAGTTATAAGCGAGTATAGACGGTAAGTCTTGTTCCAGATATTCATTCATAAATAATCCACAGATTTAGGGTCTGGAAATAAATCCATTCATTAGGCAGATGGCACGTTGCAATCAGCTTTGCTGAGGGCAACTTGCTGCAAGTGATGATGGATCGGTCATGCAACAATCTCAATGAAGACCACCCCTTAAATAAGTATGAAATGGAAAATCACTATATTTAAAATGCCATGCCTGGGCAATACGTGTGCAAAACGTATGTTTGACAAAGCACTAAAACAAAGAACATCAGAATATGAGAATTTTGTTACGTGAGTCTCTCTGGTTACTAGGTACTCATGAATCGTTGTTGCAAGCAGGCTCATCAAAGATAAGAAAAAGTTAATCTTTCTAAGAATTAGTAATTCATTGACCTAATGACTGATTGGTGTGTTATGACACATCAGCAAATGAAAGACTATTTAGTCACGAAGCCATGTGAGTAAAGAGCCTTGCCTAGATACACGCCATGACAGTCAACCAGGGCTTGTCTGGGATGACATGATCCAAACCTGCAATACATTGGTTGCGAGCCCGGCACGCTTAAGTCACAGCGGTTCTTTTCAAAGTTAGGTTTATCTTAATCAGAGGAATAGTGTGACATCTATTGAGCACACAGTAGTTTTCAAATTCATACGTATACTGTTAAATTGCAACACCTTTCAGATTCAGTATACAAAATGATATACAATATAAGTATTCATGAACTGCAGCTACATCATAGCTTGCAAATTGACCTTTGATATTGTTGTTTATTTTGTTAAATGCAGTATAACCTTTTTTAAAAACGAGCATAGCAGGCCAAAATTGTTGTTTCGAGTTTTCTGTTGTTTTGAGTTTTCAGCTGGTTTGTGTTGTTCGGGGTCATAGACAAGAGAATGTATTAAATTGTGACTTGGCGATTTATTTGAGTGATGCCGAGTATTCAAGTGATTGATGCTTGAGTCAACAGTGTGCTACTATATATACAAAAGATGTTTCCACGCAGAAGAAAACAAAAATGAGAAAGTGTAACTCGCATGGGGTTGGACAAATGTGCATTGAGTGAGATGAAAATGAAATGACGAGAAATGTAGAAATTACATTCTCTTCAGACAAGTCGATAGAAAATTAGGCAAACTGACATTAAGGCAGACTTGTGGTGTTTAGGCAATATTTTACACTCCATAATCAGCTGCTACATTTTAAAATATTCAATGTTATTAAAAGTACTTGCATTTACAATATTTTCATTTTTATGTTTTACTTCTACTGATATTAGTAATTTGGCACTTTAACATTAAAGACCACCATCATTGGAAATTCAAAGGCAATACTATTTTATGTGGTTGAAGTGCTCATCGTATAACAAGGCAGAATATGGTATGCATTTCTAGACTTTCCGTTCAAGATCCACACTTGTCAGATCATTACCTTATGCGGGACGAAATGCGTAAATCATGTTAGTTATGAGATTCTATTTTGGCTCTATGCAATAATTTGCCAGTTCATTACAGGTTTTCAAAACAAGCTTTAATATCTTCATTGAAGAAAAATGATATGGGAAATTCATAGAAGTACGTGTTGAATAACAATATATATGTATCTATCATTTTCATAAACGTCGAGTAATTCATCTCTACATCCTGCAATACTTTAAAGTACCAGCGAGATTTTTGAGCTAAAATGTTAACTAGTAGATGCAGGAGTATAAACACAATAATAAAAAATTGTCAGTTTCAAAATGTAAATTTTAATCATGATAAATATTGCACTGTTACATTGTCCATCCATTTGTCTGCAGCAGTGATGACAATCCATATATCATAATATGGAAAATTGTGTACCACGTGGTCAGTGTGTTCTCAGGTAATGTTGCTAAATTTGCATTTGTTATGCCATGCTACGTATTTTGTTCCAGCAGTCACCTGAACTTCAACAAGTGTTCCGTACTAATGGGGTCTGTCCTGCGTCCGTACATTGATGTATTCCCCCCCCCCCCCCGCCCCCGTATCTGACTTGCAAAAACTGCCGCAGAAAACTTTAACATTGTAGACCTCGACGCCACTGTTGGCACCCGAAAATTATACTTACCTGTGTGTCTCACTATGCTTTCAAAAGTGAGAGACAAACCTATCTTTATGGTTTAAACAAAACATTAAGAAAGTGTCAAATACAAAGAATCTGATCAGCCTATAATAGAAACCTAAACTAGAAAGAAATAAGAATCACATTGAAATACCAGAAAATTATTGTAATGGAACAAAAATAAACAAAAACTGTCATGCAATTTAAGGCCAATCAACAACCTTGACACATGCTGACACAGTTGAAGATCGTATCAGATATTTGCTATTATTATGCTTCCTATTTTCGTATGCAAATAGATAGTTTTCTTTATCACATAAACATATTGTGTTTGGTGATTTTACATTTAATCTTGAAAACATATTGATTGGAATTTTTCTTAACTACTTCAAAGTTAAAAATAAATGTCAGTATGGTCTCTGATGTACAAAATGGAATCTATGAGTGCAATATACACATAAAAAATATTTTCTGACATTTAATATCTTTTTAGCAGTGCCAAGCCATTACATTTTTAAAAAAAATCTAACTTTGTCTAGAATGGAAATTTGAAAGCCCTTTGATTAAATAACTTTTGGTAACAGTAGGCTTACTATTCCTACAAGTTTGGCCATCACTTGTTTTTACTTATTACCTTGCCCTGTGTTATTAAATTTCATAAATACCCCGCACTCTTATATTTGCAGAAACGTTAGCTAGGGATCAAACCTTAAACGACAAAAATAAAAAGACACTACACCACCCCTTCAACATCAAAACCATATTGTTTGTTTAGTCTGATAGATAAGCACTGCATTCACTGCTTATATCTACTTTTGTTTGACTGGAGGTTTAAGAGTTTTCATATCTAATAATAGCTTGTTTCTGTGAACTAATGGCACACTTTGTAAGATACAAACACAGTCTAAATACTTCTGATATATTGTCAGAGCGATATTGAAGTGGAACAAAACCGAGGTAATTTTCAAAATGTAGCTGTCTGTGTTCCATAATTTAACAAGAATAAGCAAAACCATTAAAAAGATGAAAATGTAGAGCAATATGTCCAATTTCAGTAATTACAAAGGCATGGTAATTACGCCATGGACATATAGTGAACAATGACTATGTCAAAAGAACTTTGAGAAACTTAAATAAATCAGTGTTTATATATTAATGGCATCATATTCTGACCAATGGTTTTCATGCATCAATTGTATCGACTGCTTTAGATCCAAGTATTTTCTGCTAAAATAAAATAAAATTCCCCAATATTATGACTTAGTGCGAATGTCTGTAAAGTCAAAAAAAAAAAAAAAAAAAAAAAACAAATATGTGTTTCCTATTGTAATGGCTTTAAAATTAGGGTATTTTTTTTAATAAACATTATATATAAATCCAATAATATTTCAAGCGCTTTAAAGTACTGGGCAAAACCGGCTCAATTAGATGCACAAATCAATTTCGGCAATTTTACCATTTGGAAAAAAGGTGCTAGGGTCGGCAATGAGAAACAGGGACGGTAGGCCGACAGGAAACACACATATTTTTTTTGGCCAAAGAAGGTGAAGGAAAAAGTTGTGTATGAAGCCCAAATAAAAGAAAGGAGAAATGCGTCAAGTTAACCAAAATTAAATTTAAAATAAGACAGAATGTAACTTTGGCTATTTTCTTACAGAAAACGAATATCAAATATGGGGTAATCTGGGTGGATGATAATGTGAAGTGGAACTTATTTTTTCAATTGGGCAGGAAAACTATTCTTCTGTGGTTTAAAATAACAGAGCGTAATATTTTTGTTTGAAATAATGTTCCCTTTCTGTCTAAAACTGTTAGCGTAGATTTTCACTTTGCAATAGCTTAACCTTGCCAAGCTGTTCATTAAATCAGCACGTGTCAGTATCTCAACGGGATATAAGCCCAACGGCAGCATAGTGCCTAGCGGTTTAACACTTTCTGGAATGTCGCGGTTTTTAACATGTTATGGGGAAGAAAATTAGGATGTCAGCTTAGGATCTCAAGTGAAGCTGGATTATCACATTTCACTCAAATGTACTTGGTGGAAATATAAACAGACAGGAGTTTAGTTCAGCATGGACCCCATGCCTGTTTGACATAACATTGTTTATAAATCCAATCTTTAGACCATTTGCACTGAACCATGGCATAATGACTGTTTTCGTTTTATATTTAAAAATAAGTTGTTGAAACAAATCTTGCCTGAACCACTAATTACACAAAAATAAATGGCAAAGTTCTATTCCCATGTTTCCCTCGTACATAATGAAAGATTTCCAGAATATTGAAGTTTATAAATTGACAAAATTATATACAGTTCAAAAACACAGTTTGCTTAAATATAAAGCAGAAAACTATTGCATGTTGCACAGGAACTTTTTTTATCACAATTCCTGCCTTTTTTGTGTTTCTATTTGACATATTATAAATTTAATTTGTAATGTTTTGCCTTCATAAAATTAGGGATGAAAACTGGATTAGCTGTACATTAACATTTCTATTGAAATATTGTGTATCATATTTCAGATACCAATGCAATAGATCTTTTGGGAGGATGGGCATATTTTTAAAAGCTTAGAAGATATTTCAATTTTCGATCAGTGGTTGAAAACTTTATTCACAGATGGGTATAATTTACCTGAATATTCAGTAACTGAGGAAATTCTAATGCATGTTCTGATATTTAATCATTAGAAAATATTATATTTTTCTTACAAATCAAACTTTAGTTCTCTTTATTTTTTTAACCAAAATAAATTTTGCTACTCGTTATGAACAGTCATTAAAAAAGGGAAAAATAACGACAGTGTATCATGTCTTGTTATTGAACCCAAATTATATTCTCACCAAATATATTGGAAAATCAAACAAAGTTCATGTACTGACTTAGTCATATTTAATGTTAACCTAGTATCACTTTCATGTCATTCTTGCAGAGTACAAAAAGCAATGCTTTGACCTGATCATCTATATTCAGTAATGTCGACAGTCTTCCCCAAGGTCATGACCCTATGCGACCTGGAAAAGTCTTCAACTTCCTGCCTCATAAAGTTCTGGATACATTCTTTCCCAGGGCTCTTGGGCTATACATCTGACAGTTTATTGGGTGATATATCAGTCTGGTTATGTTTATCATTAACCTAAACAGGAAGAGCTGTATTTATTAACACGTAGGTTTATGGTTCAACTAAAAGCACAGAAACATAGATTACACACACCAACAGAATACAGACAGAACAGGTTCTGTCCCGAAAGTTACACTTCCTTTGCTATATTCAAAGTACTGACAATCACCAAGAAATACATGTACCGTCTTGGCGGCTGTATTTGGGTTTGATAAATATGACAGATTTGGTTTTCTTTTATGGGTTAATACGGTACTGTAACTGACCCTGCAGGTCCATCAGTCGCTGATACAGGCCTGTATGTGCATAGGAGTAAATACCTTACCCAATCCCATAAAAGTCTTCAATTATGCATCAAACTTATTCATTTTAAGATAAGAATTCAACATGCTCACATACTTGCATAAGCTGTATATATCTACTGAATATTGCACCTTATGAACACCTTCAACTTCAAAATTTATCCTTGCACGTTTTTAACATTTCTTCTTGGTTATTCTAAAGTATTAGAGAATTACATTATATAATAAAAAAAAAATATAAATTTTACCCCCAAATTACTTCTCTTTACCCAGATCATCATCATCATCTTGACTCAAGATACTCTCCTAATATGCAAATCTCTTTATTAGTCATCAATGTCCCATTGAGAAGAGTAAACATCGAAGAATTATACTTCTATATACGAGGGATATTTGAAAAGTTCTGAATATTTTGTTGTAACTTTTTTGCTTTTTTAAACATGTCAGTAGATTTAATGCCGATCGATATACAAAATAAAGTTCTATAAATTGATCTGCAGCTGCAAATGCAGCATGCCAGACACATGCAGATATATGTGTGAAACATAACATAGGTAAACGACAGTGATGTAAAAATGTCGAAGAAGAAGAAGAGTTAATTGCTGAGCAAAGAGCATACTGCAAAATCTGGGCTCTCTCAGGGTACATATCAAGGCCGACTTGAATAAAGTTTACGGATGTAATTCTTTGTCATATGCTACGATTTTGAGGTGATTTCATCGTTTTACAGACAATCGCGAATCCATGGAAGATGACTTACGTTCTGGAAGATCGTTGTCTGCGATTGGTGAGCGTGAAGATTGATCAAGATGCTCAATACACAGTGGAAGATATTTCTATTATCACGAGCATTTTTTCGTCAGTTGTTTTTTTAAAATACCGAAGAATCATTTGAAGGTCAGAAAGGTTTGTGCAAGATGGGTCCAGCATTTGTTGACTGGTGATCACAAAAAAAAAAAAACTCGGGTCGAAAGGCCAAATAGCAACTCACCAAATATGAAAAGAATGACCAGAGACTTTTGAATGAGGCGATGAAACATATACTTTTTTTCAGTCAAGTTTCGATCGGAGAGAACGAGCAGAGACCACAAATCGCTTGACGTAGTGAGACTATCAAGAGAGTTTTATACGCATTGCTTTTCGATGCAAAAGGCCCGGTCGTCCAGTTACCTCTGCCTGACTCTGCTATTGCCACTGGACATTTGTATGCCTACAAAGTGTTGCCATATGTTGTGCAACACTACCGAATTATCCTTCCGCGCACCGGTACTCTAGGTAACCATCGACTCCATGCACCGGCGCATAAATCCGCCGTCGTGACAGACTTCCTGAAGGAGCACAGCAGTCAAATTTTGCCACATCCTCCATGCAGCTCTGATTTTGGGACCAACCTTTTAATTTTCGGAGGGGGGGGGGGGGGCTGGGATTTTCTTCCGAGCCTGGACATATTTTTTACTTTTACCTCCAGATAATTTATTTTTTCTACAAACAGAGCAAAAATATTTTTTAAGCTATTTGAGAGCCAGAATGTTTGTTTTTTTTTTTAAATCGCCCCCACCCCCCTCCCTTCCGAAAACTAAATGCTCGGTCCCTTAGTTCCAAGTCGTTTGGCGGAATCCCGTTATCAAAGATTCGCTGAGGGGCAGACGATTTGAAAACCATGCGGTTGGAAGTGCAGTTTTCCAGTGTATGAACATCACACCAAAAAGTGAATAAAAACTGGCATTTAATAGTTGGACAATCAGACTGAACAAGTGCGTAGAGGTGCATGGGGCGTACTTTGAGGATATGTACTGATGTACCGTTGACTAATAAAGAACTATCTTGTACAGCGCTGTAATATTCAGAACTTTTTAAGTACTATGACTAGAGGCTAAACCGATGCTCTTTTAATGCATATTTTACACACGAGATAAATCAATTTTAAATTCAATTCATTGTGTTTATAGTTTTAGAACTAATTAATTTTTTTAGCGAATTTATGCTTAACAGGAAGGGCTGGCTTACAGCTTGGTGGGTTGTTGTTCCCCTGTTCTTACACACTCCGATTTCCTGTAATGTAGACTTCAAACTCTTAACAAATTCCAGACCTTGTGCTCAATATTCAACACTACAGAAAATGAACTCCAGAAATCCAAAATTATGATTTAAAAATATAGCTTGTATACTACCTCTATCAACCGAATATTGCAATCGTTATCTCGGTTGCGCCACATTCCATAAATTCCATCTTTGTTCAGAGGTCTGAGGACCGAGTTAAGCATGCAGATCTCTGGTTATTATATTATAAATAGTTGTGTCAGTTTTAAGTTTGAAGAATCTGGAAATTATGCGATAATAATTTTATAAATTTCAAGACACGATTCATTGAAAGGGATAACAGAGAAAGAAGAATGTGAGTATAAGCGGACACTGAAAGACATTTAAAATATAATAATTTAATTACAGATTGACAGTGATAGAAAATAGATAGATTGATAGATAGGTAGGTAGGTGGATGGATGGATGGAGATAGACAGATGGATGGATGGAGTTGGGTAGATAGATAGATATACGTAGATGGCTGGGTGGATGGATGGATGGTTGGATCGACGCATGATTAATGAAGGAATAGATCGTTGAAATATCTATATCTATCTACCTATCTATCTATCTATCTATCTATCTATATATATATATATATATATATATATATATATATATATATATATATATATATATATATATATATATAGAGAGAGAGAGAGAGAGAGAGAGAGAGAGAGAGAGAGAGAGAGAGTAGCGTAGCAAGAAATTCCGCCCCGACCCAGCAAAACTTAATTCTGGGGCCCATCCTTCATTTTGATGAGAATTTACAGTTGCGGGGGTTGCTTGGGCGGTTGCTACGCCACTGTATTGGTGTGTGTGTGTGTGTGTGTATATATATATATATATATATATATATATATATATATATATATATATATATATATATATATAACTCTTTAGTTATAGATGAACAAAATTATAATATTCTCAATGTGATTGGAACAATCTATTTCAGCAATGTGTTTGAAATAAAGAGGTAAACTTAGAAAGCAGACTAGCTTAGCTATTTACATCTAGATAAAATGTAATATTTCCTCACAATCATCCGCAGATCCTATGTACATCTTTGGGATGTTATTTTTCAGCGTAACAGTATAATAGTACAAATATGTATGCATGACAATGTAGTAGAATTGAAATCTTGCCTGGATTTTATATATTTACAAAATCCTAAATATGACATCCTTTTCAGGCTCAACATTGAAGCTTTGATATTCAATGTAACAATCAATTGATGTTGTTTGAAAATCGGCAAAAATATGTGTATCTTTCCTTTTATGTAATCATAACATTCAATCATGTTATCTGTGCGGAAAAGGATATATGATAGTGAAAAGCCTGATCATTAATGCCAATTCATCTTAGAAAAGCATACAACCCTGGCCACAGATTATTTCTGTGGAACAATATATTATATCCAAAATTAATTCTGTTTTGGGCAAAATAAATATATGTTCTTCACACGCAATTATACTGATTAAACTCTCTTTAGTAATAATAGAACTGAAAGTAGAGACGGTTCCATGGAACAAGCCGATGCAAAATGATTGACATTATAGTAAATGTAGTGAAATTTCTGCAGAAGAAGGCCTTTTTTTATAAAGGCAGAAAGGGTCATTGTTAGCATTATAAAAAGATACAATCTGACCTCTAACCCTCATGATAATTTGTAAATTACCCAACAGAGTTTGAGCAACAGAGAGGCTGTCTCTTGATGTATGCTGACCCCCAGAGACTGTCCACACTGGTCGGTATTAACACACATAAAATGGTCGGCAGGTGCATAGTTACATATCGGTTACACTCTGGTTATCACAGAAAAGCGCCTGCAAGTTTATCGTGATAAATGCCGCGGGCAATTAATGAAATAATGTTCCCACCAACTGATCTCCGCCGAGAGAGAGAGAGAGAGAGAGAGAGAGAGAAAAAAAAATTGTAAGTCTTCACAGCAAAGTTCTGTAGATGTACTGATACAGCTACAAGTCACAAGTCAGATAATTTAATTCTTCAAAGAATTCGAATACCCCAGTATAGTAGAAAATATTAGTTTCATCGGATATGTTGCTGTGTCAAGTGTTTGAAGTAGCTCATGTACTTATCAGATCATATCACAGATTCATATCTGGTGAATGGAGTAAAATATCCACAATTATCCGTGATCTTCTTCACTTTTACAGGACATTTGCATCTATCAGATTGTTTTAAAAATCGAGAAGAATACATATCAAATGTTGAATTAGACCTGAATGGGGCTTTGAAAATTGCGACATCACTGAGAAACTTCTAAGATGGGGTTAAAATGTAAAATGAGTACCCCTTTATACATGTTATAAGGAGAACCCCGTTATACATGTTATAAGGAGAACCCCGTTATACAAGCTATAAGGAGAAACTGGAAGACAACCACTTACACTTAGTGTGAAATTGAACGCCATCAAATATTAGTGTACACTAAAACTGGACAACTGCGCGAAAGTCGTATATAATATTATATTGAACGATATCGGAGCACATACTAATACCTATCGATGGTTTGATTACGTTAAATCTATTTTAGAATAATGTGGATTCGGATACATTTGGTATTCGCAATATTTTCCTGATAAACACAATGGTTCATCAACAGTATGAAGAACAGACTAACGGACATATATCTTCAGCAATGGAATGCAAACAAAAAGTTATCTAGCAAGGGAAACACCTGTGGACTTTTTAAAACAAACCTCCAGTTGGAAGATTATTTAATTTCTTTACCCAAAAACTTCAGCATTATTTACTTTAAATTTAGAACCCCAAACCACCGTTTACCAGTTGAAACTGGCAGATGGTCCAATATTCCAAGAAACGAAAGATTGTGTACATTATGCAACGAAAATGATTTAGGTGATGAATTTCATTACATAATCAATTGTCCTTATTTCAAAACTGAAAGAAAATTCTACCTAAAAAATCAATATCATTGAAGGCAAAATATTTTACTTTTTAACAAATTGTTTAATTCAAAAGGTATTGAGTTTTTAAAGTTGTGTAAATTGTTAGGAGTTATCATGTCGAAATTCAGTTAACATGGAATGTATATTTGTGTGTAGGCTGAACTACACTTGTATGATTAATAATTGATGAAATGGAAAAATGGCATGTTAAATGAAATCCTTGACATCACCATGTATGTAATATTATATGTCACGATATGCTTATATCTTGTTTTATATAACATTGGTACGTAATGTCATATGCTTTGATATGCGTATATCTTCTTTTATATAACAGTGGTACGTAATATAATATGTTTTGATATGCGTATATCTTCTTTTATATAACAGTGGTACGTAATATCGTATGTTTGGATATGCGTACATCTTCTTTTATATAACAGTGGTACATAATATCATGTGTTTTGATATGCCTATATCTTCTTTTATATAACAGTGGTACTTAATATCATATGCTTTGATATGCATATATCTTCTTTTATATACTAGCTCAAATCTAAAACAAGAATACCCTGAGTAATATGCGAACTATAAAACACAATGGCATGATGTTTAAAGCTTGTTATTACCAGATGAATAATGTTGTAAAAACCATCTAACTCTGTTGTCTACAACACCTTATTTAACATACTATGATTGTAACTACATCATTAGTCCCATGTAAAAATACTATCAATGTTACACGCATGTTTATATACTTTAGATTTACTTTGTACTCCTCATTTTTCACATTCGTGGCCTGAGCGGAATAAACATTGTATTGTATTGTATTGTAGTTTATATAATCGAAATATCATTGTCATACTTGTCTGTGTTGGACCACAAGCAGAGAATGTCACATTATGCAAATGTTCAAAGGGACTGTGAGATATCAACAATTTCATTCAGCAGCAGTAGATTTTCCTTTCTTGCAGAAAACTCTTTGTGGCATGATGTTTTGTGGAGATGCAATTATCTTAGTTTGCCACACACTTTGAAGTGGCGTTTGAGCATTATTGAGCTGGAGAGTTCTCTTGTATGTGTCGGAACATGATGCCATATATTGTTACTTGATGTAGATAATAACTTTATGATAACTATTGCTCCTGTCACTATTACACTTTATGTTATGATTCTTAGAAACAATAAAGATTGTTGAGGGTTAGGTGAATTATTGACAACATTTTTGCTATTACATTCTCTTTATAGATGAACAGCTGTTAGACAAAAGGAATACAACACGCAACATAACACCTCAATATACGTTTGTTTTCCGTCTACTAACCTTATATAAATTGTCATATGAGCATTCTATAAGAATATGACTTCACTGGCAGTCTGCTGAAGCACTGCGAATGTACTCTTTTTCATAGGGTACAAATTTTCTTGGATTTCGTAGGTGATACAAACCTCGAATTGCAAGACTCGTCGGCCAATATTCAAGCTGTGAAGAGAATACGACACTTCCATTTCTCCAATCATAGGCTATCTATGAATTTAATCATTGAAGAAAAAGGCATTTTCTCCAACGACATTCGATGCCCAATAAAATAAATGAATTAAAAATATTTCACTGCGATTGAACAAAGACAAATCTGAAACATGGATTTAAAAAAACAAAAAACATCATGAAGGAATAAAATGTATGAGTAAGTAAACAAGCAAAGTTTGCACAACAACTAATTTGTTATTTTTCTTACGAGCTGAACTTGTATCATACACTTATATATATATATATATATATATATATATATATATATATATATATATATATATATATATATATATATATATATAATAAGCATTTGAATAGACAATTTATTTAAATTCATAGAGACGTGTAAATTTAAAAATAGTTTTTGAATTCTCTGATATGAACTAATTCGTGGAAAGATATGACATGCAACTTTTTCAATAAAAGGAAGGCTAAACCCAAGCTTGAAAAACACAGGCAAACTTTTAGTTTGTCAGAATTAGAATAGTCTGTACTCAATAGCATGTAATGTCTTAAAACAATTACAATAATTTCCCTCCGTAGACATTTTATTCTGAGCTTGCATTAGATGGACGGGAAACTCTTTAAGGAAATTTCCGACTGACAGGTCATTGTTATATAACCCTGACTGCTGAATAATGTCACGGGAAATCTCTCGACTCTTGACTTTGTCCAAAGCCGTAAAGTAGAGCCCCTATTTCGTTGGCACATAGTTGAAGAGTGATAAACAATTATTAGAACTAACTTTGTATTCACTTTTAATTGCCAATTTGCCTACAGTGGAATAATTAACACAGTCTGACCAGTAAACCAGGGTGATAACACAAAGATGAACAAGGAAAGTTTTCTGACGGTTTGCTCTCTAGGCACAGAGGAAGTAACCCATTCGTCCCAGTTACTTAGGTCATTTTTAGGAATTACATAAATGCATTCACTATCCAATAGGGAAACTTAACCATTCGCCTGATGCAAAGAATTCGCACATTATATAAGGACCTTCAATCATAAACTAATTAATGGATTATTTTTGTTTGCAGAATCTCGTGCTGATATTCATAATGGAAGGCAATAACCTTCACGTTCCAGTTTATACGGCATAAGAGTTATTGTCTTGTTATTTAAGAACATTCCATTAAACTCAATATCTTTCTCAATATTCGTGACTAAAGTTTACTTTAAGTGTCCGAATATACTGTCATCAGATTAAGTTTAGATTATGGCACTACCAGGTCAATAAAGGTCACGGGAAGGCCCGTCGTGTCTAGTTTGTAAGGCAGTGCCTGTGAAATGAGTTGTTTTATTTAATGAAGATCAGTTCGAAATTCACGTAAATCTTTTGACAAATGCCAGCCGACAAATAAAAAATTGTCGATTTAAAAAAAAAAAAATTCAAATTATTATCCCTGTAATAGGTTGACCACTGTGTCGGGCAACCATCCCAAGGTCACCTTACAATCAAACATTTCTGGTTATCAGATAATCTAGGAATAATAAATATAATGTACAGAAAAAGAAAAGAAAAGATACACACACACACACACATGTATACATGCATATGGTAGACAATCTCTTTAGATACACAATTTAAATAGACGAACACAAGTATACAACGTCTAGGTGACATAGACTTTGTGATATTACAGTATTTTGTTCCTGTTTACCATCAAATCAGACCCAAATAAATATAACGAAATGCAAGAAGAGAAAGGATTCTTACACAAGTTACATATTCATTGTTGAGGTCCATTTTTGAAGAAACATTGTTAACTTGTAAAAATGAATATTAAATGACGCTATAGTTTAATCGTATGTTTTAGACATGCATTTTATTAATGAACTTAATTTTTGTGTTACAAGTAACACTTGTAACGGAACCCTACGCATCAGTAGTGCAACGATACGATGCCGTGCAACGTTCGAGGACTGTTGTAACTGTCCACAACGATCAAACGCATCGCTCGTTTACACTTGGAATGATGGGTTTCGATGACAGCTGTAACGATTGTAATGTAATTAAAAGAAACACCTATATTGTTGCGGATTAAATGTAGACAATAAGTATTTAACTGCCAATAAGTCATCCATTTTTCTGAAGATACTTGTATCTGGTGATAAGAAAAACCCTCTCTACCATACAAAAACAACTTAATCATTACTTTAAGGATTTCAATAATAGTATGTCCAATTAGAACATTAACATTTTTACAGTAGTAGTACTATTAGTAGGTAGTAGTATTAGGAGTAGTAGGAATAGTAGTTGTAGTAGTCGTAGTAGTTAGCTAGTTGTAGTTGTCGTTGTTGTTCTACAAGTAATATCAATAATACTAGTTCGAATATCCCTACTACTACTGCCGCTACTACAACTACTACAATATCATATAATACTAATCGTAATAATTATGACTGTAATAATAATAATAACAATAATAATGACCTTTATTGAAACTAATATTTAAATCTAAATAAATAAATAATGTCCAAATCACTAGATGAAATACTCATCAATGTGATCAAAGTCAAGAAATTCGGAAGCTTTATATTGTAAACAAAATAGGTATTATTTAACCTGTGAATTTTGGTGGAATAATTATTGAATTGGCGAAGTTCTATTTTACACACCCTCCCCACCCCCACCCCTTTTTTGTCAGAAGTGGACTAAACAAAAATGCATTGAGGTGACGTTTCGTCATCTTGGCGATATTAGACCGCCTCAGATTATCCATGGTCTACCTTTTTCTATATTTTTCAAGAAACTATTTATTTATTATACGTTTTTACGTAAAACAAAAAATATTTTAAATCTGCATGGCCATAACATTGATGTGCTTTGTCTTATGTGTCCTTAAGAAGACTGTACTTTAATATTTTTAACGCCCTATTTCCAAAGACCATAAACGATCGTTACTGTAAATAGGGTGTTCAAACATGTTGGCAGAATTTGTAAATAAGCTTTATGATACCTAATTTAAGAAGGCGTTCTAATTGTTATTGTAATGATCATATATAATGTAGGCACATCACTAATAATAATAATAATAACTGGTCTAATGTGGTGCGACCTCATGGCTGGCAGACCGGTGGCAACAGGGTTTCTGATGGTCCCTCCAGGCAATGTCATCGGGGTGCAAAACCCCTGGAAGGTCTAACCATGGTGATAAGGCTGAAGGAGTAGAAAAATCTGGCTAAATGCAACACCCCCCACAACATATAATATTGAAAGTACAAAGACAAAGAATCATGCTGCATCGTTTGTCACGCGGACTAGCAAGGAAAGCGTCCTCTGGTCGGCAACCAAACCAGGGTCGAAATAATGCGCTATTGGATGAAACTCTACTTCCTCTTAAGCACAAGATGACTCCCTCACCGACAATTCTTCTCAACGAGGCAATCTAAGCGCTTCAATACCAAATGAACCAAATGAACAAAGACAAAAAGACAGAAATTGACTACAGAGGAGTATAAATATGTCACTAAACCCAGCAAGTAACAGTAATACTAGAGAAGCATACAGCATTTGGCGAATGTTTGATATCAACAACAGACCATACATAGATGAGACCAAATTTGCCAACGTAAGAAGAGACATAATCAGAAATAAGCGACTCTCCCAAGTGGAACTGAAAGTCATAATGAATGAAGTCAAAACCTCCTTAACTAGCCCTGTGAGAAATGAATCGGACCAAACAAGCACCACAGATGAAGACCAAACAGACAATCGAACAACTGCTTCAAACACAGAAGTAGTATCAGAAAGTATACCAAGCAAGCCAACAAACTCACAATCAGACGAAACTGAAAACAAAACAACAGAAGAAAACGTTTTGGTACAAAACTATGGATCACAATTACTGAGAATAAAAGACAAAATAATGTGCAGATGGTTAGAAATGACACATATGGACATTAAGGAAAGACCTCACCTACCAAAGCTAAAAATGAACAGGAAAACCAAACAACTGCTAAGAATTGGAAATTCGATTATAAATGAAATAAAGACAGCAACTGAGATGAAAGACATCACTGATGTAAATAATCTAATGTACGCAGCGGCAACCGTTATTACGTCGGAATCAGGGGGCAAGTTATCAAAGAATCTAACAAGAAGAAAAAGGAAAGAACCAGCGTGGAAGATAAAAATAAAAGGAGAGATAAAAAAAATTGCAGTGAAATAGCAATACTCACCGAAATGGAGAAATCAAACTCAAAGATTGCCCAACAGAAAAAAGAGAGAATGCTTAGAAAACAAACAATACAGTCAGCATCAGACTTAAAGACCAAATAGGAAGAAGAACTCAAGCAATAGGTTTAAGCCAAAGCCCAAAGATTACGAAGATGTGAAAAATGCAGTAAGCAATTCAAACAAAAGAAACAATTTCAGGAGAATGCCAAACAATTTTACCAAGAACTAGGCAAGAAGAACATTGAGGTAAAAAGGATACCCATTTCAGAAGAGATTGAGATGTTTTGGAGAGCATTATGGGAGAACGAGAAACAACATGATGAAAATGCTAAATGGACTGAGGAAAAAAAAAATTAACAATAACCCGGATCAGCAGGAATGGCCTGAGATCACAACCGAGACAAATGAGAGCAAATATTATCACTGCAAGTAACTGGAAGTCAAAGAAAGAAAACACAGAGCAAGCAAAGAATTAGCGACCCATCACTTGCCTCCCAACAACCTACAAACTAATAACTGCCAAACCTGCTGGCAGAAGGTACACATACCTTGAACAAAATAAACTTTACCCTCCAGAACAGAAAGGATGACGCAGAGGATCACACGGCTGTAAAGACCAGCTTCTGATAAACAAGATAATCTCGAAGAATAAGAGATAAAAAAAAAAATATAAAAAAATTTAAAAAAAACCATAAGCAATGTATGGATAGATTATCAGAAAGCTTTTGACCGTCTTCCCCACTCCTGGATCACCGCAAGTTAAAGATATGTAAGCTAGCACCAACACTGAAAAATTTCATGGAGAGAACAATGGAAATGTGGAAAACGCAACTTATTCTTAATCATACTAAAGGCAATATTAGGATACAAGTGGAATAGTCCAGAGAGACTCATTCTGAGCACTTCCATTCTGCCTCGCCTTTAGCCCATTTAAGCACCCTATTGAATGAAACAGAATGCGTTTACACAATTTACAAGAAGACCATTTTCCGTCTCATTTACATGAATGACTTGAAACGTTTTGCAAAAAAATAATGACGAGCTTGAAACATTTCTCCACACTGTGTCAAAATTCAGCAAGGATACGATAATGGAATTTGGTAATGAAAAATGTGCAAATGCTACATTAAAACGAGGAAAACTAACAGAATCACACAACATCAAAATTGATTCAGACATAATTATCAAAGACCTTGAACATGACGAACTATAGGAATATACGAAGGAGATGGATTCAACCATGGATCTATCGAAGAAACCATAAAAAGGAGCACTGCAGGCGGGAAAACTTATCCTAGAAAGTGAAGTTATGCTGCAAATAAGATCACAGCTATCAATAGCCTCGCTATCCCTGTAGTGACATATAGCTTCAACGTCATAAACTGGACAATGTCACAACTAAAAAAATTGGACAGAAAAACAAGAAAAATATTAATGATGTACCGCGTGCACGATTCCAAAGCTGACATACATAGACTGTACATCACAAGCGAGAAGGAGGAAGGGGCCTGATACAAATTGAAACACGTACAAAGCAACAACAATTGCTCTCCAACTGTACCTTCAGATGAGAGATGATGAATTTCTCCAAGCTGTCTTCAAACATGAACATATCAAAAATAAGTTTTCAGTCACAAAAGAAGCCGAAAAATTCCGGATCAATCTCTAAGTAAAGCTAGACGAAGGACATGACTTATCTGTGACAGAAAATGCAAGAAAATGCAAATAAAAAGTGAAAGAAACGTTAGGGCAACAACTGTTGAACGAATGGGAAGAAAACCCCTATGCACGGTGTTTATCCCGAGAAACTGAAAAAAAGCAGAAAAAGACAAAACAAAATATTGGCTAAACAGCAGTGGTCTAAAAGCTTAAACAGATGGATTTTTAATAGCAACCCAAGATCAAAACCTTAACACCCTCTCTTATCGAAACAGAATACTCAAGGATGGTACCACTCCACTGTCCCGACTGTGCCATCAATTCCAAGAAACCATTGAACACATAACCTCACGTTGCCCTATATTTGCAAAAAAGGAATTCATAGAAAGGCACAATAAAGCAGCAGTCTACATCAATTGGAAGATTTGCAGTCGCTTCGACCTACCTGTACCATGAAAATGGAACCAGCATAAACCAGAAACCGTAACCGAGAATGAAAAGGTACCATACTTTGGGACATGCAATTCATACAGACCACGAAATCAGATCAAACAGACCTGGCCTAATAGTAAAAGACAATCAAAAGAAGCAATCAACATCCCAGTAATCATCAGTGACCTCATACTGATAGAGAAAGGGATGGAGAACAACATTGAAGAGATCGCTGGAAAAGTCAATATTGAGGAAATCCATAAAAACAGTTATGCTTGGCACAGCACATATATTAAGAAGAACTCTCTCCATTTAACAATTTGATATCCCGAGGTTCACGGCATGAACTCAGATCAAATTGATAACACTTAGCTAAAGAATTATATGATAATAATAATAATAATAATAATAATAATAATAATAATAATACAGTGATACAAATGAGCCAATAATATCGCGTGAACGCAAAATAAGCAACTGAGGAATTTGACTTACAGGAGTTCTTCTCATGTCGGACATACGCAGAAATATAAAAAGTATGCTCTATTTATTTTTTACTCAGGTAGATTTATAATTTGATTCATGATGCATATAAATGTATTAGGCGAATTGGATGTAAAATGTTGCATGCCCTCATGTTGTTATAGCGCCCGTCTTTATCGAAGCCACATATCGCTTGAAGACGACGTATACGGGGAAATACTGTTCCTTACCTCCTTTGTTAAGTCTATGGGACAAAATAAAGAATATATATAAGAAATATAAGAAATAAATCTGTCTATTTTCCTTCACTCCAATGGCAAACCATGTAGCATGATGTTCACAGTTGTAAGTGAAAATGTTATACTTGGACTCTGACCCCAATTTCGACTCTGCTTGTCTGACGACTTCGTCTGGTTGATACTTTCTTTCTTTGTATTTTCGGATATATATTTCATCGCTAATCAAATTATAGAAACATGTTGTCTCGATGATACCAAAGTTTGTGTTCCCTTCCTTTAACCGGAAATGTATCAAAAACTAGTTCTCCGCTATAATCTGATTGTCTCTTGACCGCTTCAATGACTGCATGATGCTTATACAACGTTCTTTGTGTTCATTTGTTCTCTATGTGCTTCAACCCTTGCCTTCCAGAAAATGTGATATGATGTGCCATATGCAGCATTTACATGCTTTCTACTCGTTTTTGTTCTCTGTTTTGGTTATCAAAATCAAACAACGACAAAGATATCTTTTTCGAAAAACAAAGTACAATACGTTTGAGAAATTGACACTTCAAATAATTGTAGTCACTGCATGGTTTATCCATAAACAAATTATTCCATTTTGAATTTATGGAATAAAATAATAATCGTCTAGCTAAATTTCTAAATTATTTATATTACTCAACCTGGAATGATATATCATATTTATTTTCTGGTCAACTGCAAAATATTTTAGAGCTAGCAATAGATAAGTTCGTAATTGGAAAATGTCTCAGTTTTTTCACAAATTAGCTCCTAGGAAAATCGTTGCGACTTGGATTTTACAGGCAGGTTCATGTTAAAACCTTGTGGAATCTGCTAACTATGCAACAAATGCATATGAGCTTGTAATGAACGTTTTCTCGTCGAAATGTGCTTTAATTCTTCTTTTTTGTGCTTTCAAAGTTCGATGAAATCAATGTGATTAAACTTTGACATCAAAGGCAATGTAATAATGAATCATTATGTGCTCTGCAGGGTTAATCTTGCTAGGTCTGATTGGGAGGCGAGAGTCATCAATTGAATGTGAATGTATGTATTACTTCATTTAACGCGATGATCCTGTATATGTTTGAAACAAGTAAAGCTTATATTTCATATAAAATGGAAGGGAGTTGTTTTTTTTTCTACGGTGACACAAATTTTTATTTTATATGTTTTGCAAGCTTGTTGCATATCCCACTTTTTATATACTTATATTCGACCAGATATGTAGATGCCCATAGCCACTTGTGTGATTAGCAAAATTAGTCCCTGACGTAGTTATTCTAAACGTTCTTAAACTTCAACGTTTTAGAAGAACTTATTTACACGCATTCTTGTTGCACTTCACATGATACACGCTACAACAGATTACAAAGTCACCTCGATAATGGTACAATATTAGACTCATTCACAATGGTCAGAAGCTACATTACACCGCCCACGAAGTTAATGTATTTTGTATAAATTAATAAAATATTAGAAAAATAATTTGATGGTAGATAAACGATAAACATATTACGTTGATTTACCTTCTCCACATCACGTTGTTGTTTCTTTTGTTTCGAGTGTAACGGACAGAATATGATTCATAAACATTTGTGAGAGCTGTGATATGATGTTGAACGTTTAATCTTGCTTTATCAGCTGATAACGTTATGCAAACATAAGCAGCATATTTCTAGGTAAAAATTAGATTTAACTTTTTTAAATACAATACATTTATCCAATATGTTTGTAGACAGACAAGATATTCGATCTTTATTGAAGGTCAGAGCTGTAGCATGCAATATAAAACTTTCATACTTTTTAAAATATGAAAACGCATGATGATTCATATTGTTACGTACTTGTTCTTGCGTGCGTGAGTAACATACAAGGTTAGAAGAACTGGCCACACGAAACGTAATAATGTAGCTGGACAAGTTTATCAATATTTATCTCCATATTTGAAAATACAGATACTTCAAATCATAATGTGGTACACGTTTCCATTTTTCAAGTAAGTTTATAACTTGCATGCATGTGAAACCCTCAATCAGCACATAATCATCACTGCATCATTTAACATGGCCAAAATATAGGTTAGTGAACAATAACTACTGTTTCAATACGTTCACTCTGATAATTTCTTTTCAATGGATCATTTTCTAAATACTCCCATCATTGGAGTCTGTTTGACTTGTCCATTGATGTAAGCTTGACTAGTTAAACCACTATCATTATATTTTATAGATGTGAAAGGTATGCTTATCCATCCACTCTCGACTGTACATAATTGTTTGAAGTAAGACATTCCTCTTTAAAAACGTTTGGAAATATCGTAAACAATTTTGCGGAAGTTTGTATCAATTTCAAATATGTTCAAAGAAGTTGTAACAAGGTCAATAGCATATACTGCTTTTCAAAAGAGCTACTCAGACCAAATAACATTTTATAACCAAAAATAATCTACATGGAAAGTTTTATTTAACATGTTCTAGTTGATTATTCTGCAGGGAAGAGCAATTTTTCTGCAAGCAAACTGAATTGAACGAAGGTAAAGTTACGATGAAAACAAAGAAGATACTTTTAATTGACCGCCTAAAGGTAAGGGAAGCAATTATTTAACCGAATATTTGTCATAATTAGGGACGATCAAAAGTATCAGTAAAGCGACTTTCTTGTCCAAACAGTCCTAGTCACCGTGAAAACAAACAATGCACATCTGATAACCCGCATGAGAGCGAGCAGCAATCTATCCAAATCTGGATTTAATTCTTGGAGGCAATTAAATATTTTAAACAGGATGACCTTCTATCCCAAGTCTCCCATCGTGATTTTCCCTCTGTGCTGCGAGGGTGGACCCAGTATTTGTCACTTGTTTGTATGATGAACTAGGTCACCAGGTTCCTTTTTACAACTGGCACATGCATTTTCCTGTCTATAAGATGGCGAACAATCCAATTGACCATATTCGGGCAGAATAAAGACCAAATGTTTAGTTTGAAATTCGACACCAAAAACTAGAGTGAAGAAGTTCTGAATTGTCAATTCGTAGACAATATATGTATGTCTAGTCAAAAGAAATAATCTTTAAAGTCTGTTTAAAACCTTGAATTAGCAGTAAACTACTATAAAATCTTTTTTTTTTTTTAAAAACTGTACAAAAACAACCAGTTCGTGAACCTATTCTCCCAGAGTTATTTATTACTAGCGATGGGATAAGTATATGTTTGGTACGTTTATGGACAATTATTTCAGATAAGTAAACTCTTTCATTTAAAACATGCATGTACTATGCGTGTACTTGAGGTGTGAAAAATCAAACCCATATATAAAACATTCATATTTTCGATTTTAAAAAAAAGTGTGCCATATTTTATCCTAGTTTGCATCTTTATATTTACTGTATCTGACAAAGAGATGATCAGCCCTTTCTTAAAAAGCTACCTCTTTGAAGTATGTGATAAGAGCAGGTCCTAAAACAGGTAGTAGCTTCCTAGAAATGCATTGGCCCAATAATCCGGCGCAAGGTACATTGAATAGAGGCTATTTAAGAGAGGTGAATAATTTAAGAGCCATTTGTTTCTTTATAAATTTTTTCAACGATATTTCTGCATATGAATAGACACAGTTCAATGCCATGCATTCATGCAGTGCATAAATAGAGGAAATATTCGTTCACAACTGAGATCATGAAGAATCCTTTCGGATCAATGTGGATTGTTTGTTTAAATTATGATGAAAATTTTAATAATTAAAGACTTCACTCATTTTAAATATAAAATGGTCTTACCTTAATTAAATCTGCGAGGAAAGTCTTCAACGTTTTAGAAGCAGCATAGGCATAACTTGTTTAAGCATACAAGTAAAAATCTAGTCTCAATGATAAGAATTATTTACTGATATTAAAGACCTGCCTCTGACCATTAATTGAATTAAAACACCTGTTGCAGAACTAATTGATGATTGGTTATGTCTGGGTATGCAAACTTACAAACATGCAGACAACTGAAAAAAAAAATAATTAAATACAAATAAAGAAAATAAAGAAAATTCAGAAAACACTCTTTCTTTAACTCTTTTTAAAATTCATAAATGTTTCTGCAATTATTTAGGTATTGACTTATTCACGATGACTTGCTCCTACATATAAGATACAGTTCATTCTAGTACGTATTAAGTATACTTGTATCCCATTCTTAATTGAAATTCCTAGTCAGAGAGTTAAAAAAGTAAGAGCGTAAATACAATAGGATCAATTGATTGACAACGCCTTGAAATATGTATTCTGTTAAAAACCAATTTGACCTTTCACAAAAAGGCACCATAAAGTTTATTCAAGATTGTCCTTCTACGATGCTATCGGAAAACTTGACAATTAACTGTTAGATAATTCCGGCAATGTGAGCAACCAATGATGGTCCAGCTTTCATGAAATGAGACATAATTTAAGGAGATAAAACATATGACCCCCAGTCTCTCATTATTTTGGAAAGCTGGAGAAGTCATTTTGTCCAGATGAGTTAACCAACTGTCAGCCATAATCTAGAATCGAGATTTGAACAATACTTTTGTAATCGCCATACTGAACAGTTACAAAGAAACCCTCGACTATCACTTTGCAACACCGCCCAGAAATTCACACGGATACAAAATAAGATGGCGGCTGAATCATTGACATATTAAAACATTTTATCTTAAATTCTGGACCAACAGAGCGTCAACGTTTGGTCATGTTCGACTGACACATTTATTGGTTTAAATTTGTGTTTGATTTATCTTGTTTATATTTTGGGAGGGTTCAATCCTTCTATTCTTCATTAAAACATAAATGTACTCAGCTAGAACAATAGGCGTCAAATGCATAAACATGGTTAAAAAAGGTCTGTTTTAAAGCTTCAAATTATAGTCAATACTACATGCTGAAATCTGAGAGAAACGTTGCTGCGTTCTAGGAGTGCAATATGCTGTGATAAATGCACACTGATTTCTTATGATGGTGCGCATGTAAAAAGATTTATGCTACACGTCCCAGATCCAAACATGTTCACATTATGGAAGTCAATGAATGCTTTTTTTTAATCTAATTCTCGAACGTGTATACTGCCTGATGCATCTGATCTTTGTAAACACAAAACAATAGCTATAATCTCTTCATTTCCCCTGACACTCCACAGATATTGCAAATTTCCCTCCAGTGTAAATATAATGACAATATATATGTAGGGAATATATTATGTGTCATATACATGTTTAAAAATAAATAAAAGTGCTTACTTTGTTATGTGACTCAAAATTAACAATGACCACTGTCGTCGTGACTAGATACGGAAAGACAGCTGCCAGAAACTTTTGTGAGGGACACGTCATTTGTTGTCATCGCGAAAATATTCATGTATTTTACATATGTATCTATTTTGTCCAGTTTGTCAATGTGAAAATAATTTTTAAAAAACCTCTCACATTCTAGAGAGACTAACCAAATGGGCTGTTGGATGAGAATGTAGACATCATGCAACGGAATAAAATGAGAATGCGGGCTTGTCAGGGTTATTTTTGTCCTAACTTACGGCTGATATAAGCTAGTAAACAAATTTGAAAACATAATGGCAATGACCTATAACACATCGTGTATCACTGTAAAGGACCTCTAACACATCTTATATCACTGTAAAGGATCTCCAACACATCGTATATCACTATAAAGCAAAAACTTGAGAATTTGCATAACATTTAATAACTCGCATATGATTAATTAGAGACTTCTAGTAATGAAACAGTTCTCGACTTGATGATATTTTTCATGATATGGTATTTCTTGCATAAACAGTTTGATTACGGAAGCTGCAATAATATAAATTTTCATGAACCATATGTCTGACACTGTATACTCTCGGGGGTAGTCAAACATTCTTAATTATAGAAATCAACCATTTGCAGCACGTCGTGCAGTGACACAACCAATGGTCCTATTCTAGAAGATATAGTGTTTAAGTTCCATTTCTTGTATAGTAAGTAACATTGGAAGAAACTGGAAAAATTCTCTTCTGCATTTTCAACAGACCAATAAAATATTTCTGTTTCATAAAATGTAAATTTTGTTTATTCATTATAAGCAATTATAATCATAATCATTTCACTCATTATTTTACTTGTAACATTGTTATTCAGAAATTAGTCCCCACAATACTTTTTATTATTCCTTAATCATTGCTCAAACATAGCCAAATGCTGAAAAGAATCAAACAAAATAAAAGACAGACTCTAGGCTAAAAGTTCTTATTATTCCGAATACATTCTACATTATTCAATCACTATTCATACAATAACTAGAGTACCATCTTGTCTTTCATTGCTGTGATTCGCACATTTCGCACACACACACACACACACACACACACACACACACACACACACACACACACACATATATATATTAGCTATTTTGAAGATTAGGTATGCTAATTATAATTAGAAGGTGCAACTGTACATAATTTCATGATTTAAAAAAATATATATGCCACAAGTTTGCATGACTGATCTAAAATATAGATAAAATTTGTGTCGCTACAGGACTTCAATACAGACAAAAATATTTTGAACGGTGCTTGCTAATGTAGTGCTTTTAAATCAGATATTTATTTAGGTAGATCAAGGAATCAATATTTATTTACAAACTAAAATCTTAAAATTGAGTTTAAAATAGATTATTGATTGAGAGTATCAGTTATTAAAATAAATGGGGTTGATAATCTCAGAAAAATCTAACGTGAGTAAAAATGCCGTCTAATCTTGAGACATTATCCTTGAATGCCCATTGGTCTCAGATTACGCAACATAGTGAGTTATCTTTATTGCGAATGGCAGTAGTTTCTTAGGGCAAAGCTGACTAGTATGCTGTCTCTCTCTCGTTATTTGTATGATGATGTTCATAACCGCCTGCATGTTTAAGTTTCATATTTAAAATTTGGTGACTCTAATATAAGGAAAAGAAAGATGATGCGCTGTGTTCAGAGAGTTAAAAGAATGAATCTAGGACACATTTAAAAAAAATGTATTTGCAATCTCCATTTTGTTTTGCTACGTACAAACACATCAAGCAATTTTATGGATTTGTTTTTTAAAGGTGTAGCTAGAATGTATACAAAATGTTTAGAACCTTAATTGTATGAAATGCGATGTTAGAAGCTTAAATCATACCAATTTCTCGTGACAAACACTGACGCTACGTTTCAAGATTCTTAAAAAAAAAATGCATATGTGGATGGTAATTATGAAGATTATTTAGTAATTTTGGGGGTAATTACGAAACCCATATAAAATACTGGACCCTGCCTTAGATTACACGGGACTTCAACTTTTTCATTTCCACTTAACAATCATCAGAAAGGAGACTGCGAGCCAGATAGCTGCTGGTCTGCTGCACCCATCAAGTGATGAATCGAGGAAAATCACAAGGTAATTTAGTCTGTCTGAATTACGGTCGATGTCCCATTAGCAGCATATCACTAGAAATCGATGTTGTCTTTAAGATCAGTTAGTTGATGCTGATGAATTTTTAATTAAAGTCGTGTGCGGCCATTCAACCATGTACGACTAGTTAGTTGTTCCTCAACCAGCTTTTATACTTCCACTCTCAAAGAGAAATTAATTTGCATGTACGTTGCAACAAGATACTGTCTTTGCCGTTGATATAAAAAAAAGTTGAAAAAAAGAATAGTTTGCAAAATTCACTGAAAAACACTCCAATTGATAATTTCGATAATTTAGATAGTGTGGACTGTAAGGTTGTTTTTGCCATGCTGATCCACCTATCCACGAAGTCTTCTGATTTGTAGTAAACACGAATAATTTCCTTTTCCGCTTTTTCTGCCCCCCCCCCGGCCCCCCCCCCCCTCTCCTCATTTTAATTATATTCTGGTATCCCTTCCAGCATATGTCTTAATCAAATATCTCTCGACAGAATTTATGTTGTATTTCATATGAAAATGTAGAAAGCAAATTTTAATGCGTTTGACATTCGTTATTTTCCGTGCTGTATAAAGGTACAATATGTTGACGCAGTGGCGTGGCGGGGGATGGGAAGGGTTGGCCCCTGGAGGCACTTTCTAGGGGCGGCAATTTGGTAAGAGTACCGTATATCATAAATAATACGAATGGAGTGGGGGCGTAATTGTGGTAGTTGGCCCTGGGCGGCACTTTACCTCACTACGCCACTGTGTTGACGATATAAGTCCGACGTACGATACCTTAAAAGCCCGTTTAATCAAGGGGAATGGGGAAGCCCCCTTATTTTATGCCAGTAATTGCAAATTACTTTAAATAAATTTTCAAAGCATAAGTTTTTACAGAATAACTAGTACATCCCACAATAATCTAACATAGAGAAGTAACAAACAACATTTAAAAGAGATGATAGCTATGCTTTCCTTTCATATACCGTTGAGGTTCTCTGAGTATAGTAGAGTAGGCTAAAGCCAAACTATTCACCCGTTTCTGAAACCAAGATTATATAAATTGCTGGGTTTAATTGTTTGGTCTGGAGTTAGAGTTATTTGTCAACTATAATTATCATCTTATAAATTGTGTCAAGATTTCAAGGTATTGTATCCCTACTCTCCCGGTAACAACCAATTTGCAAACTTTAATATATCTGTTTGACTAAACATCACTCAAAAAAGGCTTTCAATCTTAAATTATCAGGAAAGAACTTACCTCTTGTCCTACTCTGCATCCGACAATACAATTGTTTGGAGAGTGCAAACAATGTTTAAATTTTTTGTAAATCTCTAAAGCTGTTTATTTTGGTCTGTATTTGTAGGACAAGTGTTTGCACATTGGAGTCAAAGAGCTTTCGTTCTAGCGGGGGAAGCATGCTTCATTATAAATCTTTACAACTAGATTATGTGCTTGATGAACTGGAACGCCTTTCCGTCTAAAAGAAAAGTGTATTTACTCTTGATTTCATTTCCCTGGTGTGTAAATATTTGGAGAAAAAAAAAAAACAAAAAAAAAAAAAAGTCAGTGGTGTCAAAGGTTCAGCTAAGACTGAAAGCATCTCAACGAATGCAGCATGTCAACGACAGTGTCATTTCTGCATTTCCACGAAGTTCAGAGCTAATTTAGAATACAAAACAGTTGAGAAAAAAAAAAACAAAAAAACAAACGCGTTCGCAGAATACGATGTCTGGTCTGAGAACTGCAGTATCATGTCGTCTCCCTGTAATATGACTTTTAAAGAATTAAAAAGAAAAAGAAAAAGAAAAAAAAAAAAAAAACAAATCGTAACGCGCTTGACGCCGCCGCCTCAGAAAGTGATAAAAGTAAATAAATTTCGGATAATGTAGGCCAGAAAAAGCCACTGAGTATTCAAAGATATATTTCTCTCGCCGTCGACAAAAGTAAGAAAAGGAAATTTTTAGATGTAAAAGGGTCGTGCGACCGTCCAGCCATCGTTAATGTTTTGTTCTTATGTTTGCTATGGCTATGTGCCCCGTCTCCATTGTAACAGGATATATCAATGATGCCGTCTGATAGGCGTTCCAAAAGTCGAAGACACGGTTAGTGTTAGATTTGCTTCAAGTGTCTACTTCCTTTTAGACATTGAATGGGCCATGAATGAAAAATATCATTCGTACTGTGTGATGAAAGGGTTTTGGGAAATCTCTGAACTAGACACGAAAGATAATGTAAATTAAAAGCAATCCGCCATAACGTTCGTCTTAGATGTAATTAAGTTTCTTTCATCTTCGTGTGCACATAGGACCTTGGCACGTCTGCACAATAAATTAGTTATGTAATACCTTGTTTTCAAAGCCAACATTGCATACAAAAACAAAATATGTATGTATGTATGTATGTATGTATGTATGTATGTATGTATGTATGTATGTATGTATGTCCAGCAATAGTATTATTTCTACTATTGAATTCAACCTAAGGTAGTAAATATGGTCGGAACAGCACACGGTATACCTTTTCGGTTCTGTAGACAGTCTTATACCCCCGCCCCGCCTCTGTCTACAGATCGGTTATGTAGACACTCTTACACCCCCGCCCCGCCTCTGTCTACAGATCGTTCAAATAGTGTGATATCCGATAATGTTTTTGTAAGTTTCGTATTAATTTTATAAATGATTCCAAATGGAATATATATCTTACGACATGGTACATGATTTTTCCCTTGGAATACGTAACTAGAAACAGTTTTTTCCCCCACATCAACTATAAAGATACATTTTTTTTACCTGGAGCAGTCACGTAATAAAACATAATTAAAGGATAATGCACATTATGAAATAAACAACAGTAATCGTAAAATATAATTAAATGGCGAGACAATTTACGTCTTCACAAAAGCGTCGAAAATGGTTTTTAAAAATAGCAAAATGGTAAAGCTGTACAATATAAAATGAAATGTAAATCATTTTGTGTTAATACAAATGATGGAAAACGTAATCTTTCCGTCTTTTCACTGACTTAGCCGTTATTCCTCAGCTACTCCACTGAATTTTTTTAAAATATGGGTTACAGTTGTAGATGCTAATGGGGAAAATGATCCCACATCAAGAGCTGTCTTTTCCAGTTCTAAGTTCCCGTCAACGAATGATGCAATTGGCAATTAAAAAAAAAAAAAAAAAAAAAATCCAGCAAAGACAGTTGAAATCACGAGAAAGACAAACTTTTTGACTCTATGTACCAAGTTCAGATTAATTAAAGATGCGTCACGTCTTATAAACCAGTTGTATATGCTAACGGGGAATATATATATATATATATATATATATATATATATATATATATATATATATATATATCTATATATATATATATATAATTATTTGGTGATGTGTGCATGGTCGAGATGGTATAGGGGTTAGTGTTTACAGGCAAGGCGATTGGTGCCGTAACCCGCGGATCCGAGTTCGAATCTCCGTAGAGTCCGAATTAAAAATTCTCTAACCTGTATGATAATATTAATTATTCGTATTTATTCATATTTAAAAATTATGTTAATGTTTTCAAGCATTCTCCTGTAGGATCCAGGGATAGCACATTCCGCTCTGTTTGGTGTATATTTGTAATTCTCTCTCTCTCTCTCTCTCTCTCTCTCTATATATATATATATATATAAGGGGTTCGACGTCTGGTCGAAATGCAATATCAGGTATTATCTCTGTATTTGACTTTAAAATTAAAATTAAAAAACAACAACAACAATTAGTTACAGCGAAATCTTAGTATAAAAATCGTTATAAACATGCCTTGGAAAGGGATACAAAAGAGAATAATTTAACATAATGCAGGCTCGAAAGGGATACAAAAGAGAATAATTTAACATAATGCAGGCTCGAAAGGGATACAAAAGAGAATAATTTAACATAATGCAGGCTCGAAAGGGATACAAAAGAGAATAATTTAACATAATGCAGGCTCGAAAGGGATACAAAAGAGAATAATTTAACATAATGCAGGCTCGAAAGGGATACAAAAGAGAATAATTTAACATAATGCAGGCTCGAAAGGGATACAAAAGAGAATAATTTAACATAATGCAGGCTCGAAAGGGATACAAAAGAGAATAATTTAACATAATGCAGGCTCGAAAGGGATACAAAAGAGAATAATTTAACATAATGCAGGCTCGAAAGGGATACAAAAGAGAATAATTTAACATAATGCAGGCTCGAAAGGGATACAAAAGAGAATAATTTAACATAATGCAGGCTCGAAAGGGATGCAAAAGAGAATAATTTAACATAATGCAGGCTCGAAAGGGATACAAAAGAGAATAATTTAACATAATGCAGGCTCGAAAGGGATACAAAAGAGAATAATTTAACATAATGCAGGCTCGAAAGGGATACAAAAGAGAATAATTTAACATAATGCAGGCTCGAAAGGGATGCAAAAGAGAATAATTTAACATAATGCAGGCTCGAAAGGGATACAAAAGAGAATAATTTAACATAATGCAGGCTCGAAAGGGATACAAAAGAGAATAATTTAACATAATGCAGGCTCGAAAGGGATACAAAAGAGAATAATTTAACATAATGCAGGCTCGAAAGGGATGCAAAAGAGAATAATTTAACATAATGCAGGCCAGAAGAAAAAAGTCATTGAATATTCCTTCTTGTATTTCTTTCCCGACATCTGCATAAATGACATAAGAAAATTCTAAAAGGGTAAAAATATATTGCGACCTTCTGGACTTTGTCAACGTTTTTGTTCCTATTTTTGCTATGGCCCTATGTGTGCATTGTTCTTCAGTAACGGGATGTATAAAAATAAAAATAAAATTGTACTTGAACCATTTTGCTTACGATAGGCAGGACATACTTCCTTTTCCTCAGTGAAATTATAAACTTCATGTAGTTAATCTAAAACAGCATTTCTTTCTTTTTTTAATTAATCATTTGATTTCTGTCTTTTCTTTATTCTTTTCTTTTCTTCCTTTGTTCCTAACGCATTTGCATATTTGCAAAATGTTTTCAATTACTGTAGAATCTTAATAAAAAAAGGTCTCGAGAAATCTTCTAGTTAGAGTAAAGGAATGTAAACCTGATGCATTGAAACAAAACCTCAGTGTATCGCCATTGATGCTAATAATGCTGGTGTTAGTAATCTACCGTTGTTTCTGTCGCTGCCTCTATTCATGAAACCCAAACCACTCCTCCTCCTCCTACTAATTATTATTATTAATATCTTTATTATTATTATTATTATTATTATTATTATTATTATTATTATTATTATTATTATCTTTATTATTATTATTATTATTATTATTATTATTATTATTATTATTGTTATTATTATTATTATATCAATGATAATAATAATATTCATCGTCATCATCAATTAATAGATCGAACTAATATAGTTTCATATGGCATAAGTAATATCAGCATGACTTTGCATGTAAACCAGTGCGGGATACTGTTGTAGGCATTTTGATTACTAATAGAAGGTACATAGATTACCAATATCAAAGTGCACACATATTTAATTGTCGTAGAATTCTGATATTTGCCTTTCCTCTGGTTTATCTTAGTTTTTCTCTCTCTTATACTTTAGCCTGCATTTTCCGACAGGTCATTAAATTAAACTTACATACGTCTTACTCGTATTCATGTATAGTCATCACGTTTGAATGAAACAACCCACATTCGCATTTGTAGGTCAAAGTAGAAGCTCGATAGTTTGACATAGTTACAGGGCAATGAGCGGAGGGGTCAGCGTAGTACGCGTTTTGGACTTTTGTACAATTACACCGAGTCAGCAAAAATGGGTTTTTATACCATATGTACCACAAAGTACGATTAGTACTTATCCACCTGTCAAGGGGAAATTAAAATCAATTTGGGATTTCTCTGTATTTAACAGTGGGGTTTGTTTGTTATTGTTGTTGTTTTTTTCTTGTTTGTTTGTTTTTTGTTTTTTTTACACGCAATAGAACGGAATCAATTGTACACTATAATCACAACCGTGATGGACTGCAAGGTTGTGAGCGTGATGAGTTTGTACATGGATATGTACCAAGCTATTAGGTTAAGTCACTTTACAGTGAAGTTACCGAAGTCCTCTGTAAATAGTATCAGTATGAACAAAATGAAGACTCATACTACGTAATACAGTAAAGAAGACCCATTACCTTGGCAACAGTTATCGTTCTGTCAAACCCTTTTAAGAAGGTTCTAAAGACAGATAGATAAATAGATAGACAGACAGACCAATTGACATACACACTGTTTGGTTCGATCCATCCTTTCCTTGATCAGCATATCCATCTTGTCTTTAGGTAAGTATGCAAGAACTTAGGTATGGATAGATCCCGAACGAAGTCATAGGCAGCCATATCTGTCGTATGCTGACAGATTTACTATTAATTTTATATCGTGTTTGGAAGTTGAAATAAATTCTTTGAATATCAAGAAACTGTTACAAAACATACATAAATAAAAAGAACGCACAACTAGCTTTCTGTCACTATCTATACTTGTAATTTATAAGTTGATTTTGCCTCGGTGTACCTTGTGGAAAATGGCAAATTTTGGTGGACGTATGCAGGAGAAACTGCCAGGTTGCCCATCATCCAGGTAAAATGGGCAGAAGATCGTCTGTTAGTGACCTTATGGGGAAGCATCTATAGATTCTATACACAAAACATGTCGTCATAAACAGAGTATATACGGTAGGTTTCGATTATAGCGACAAAATAGGGCTTCTACGTCAGACATTTTCTTCTTATGGTATTTAGATTTGGGAAACCTGCGTAAAAAGTCGCAAAAAATGTAAACACTAAACCAAAGCTGAAGAATTTTAAAACACAAATAATATTTGTGACTCATCTGGTATACACAGGAGTAAACGGTCTTTGATAAACTTCAGGTTCTAAATAAATTTATGTTTTATCATATATATATATATATATATATATATATATATATATATATATATATATATATATATATATATATATATATATATATATATATATATAGAGAGAGAGAGAGAGAGAGAGAGAGAGAGAGAGACTGTACATGAAGATAAGGTTTTACAAAGTCATAACACCATGTACATGCTCAATGTGTGTTTTGTTCCGAAATGGTATGACTATGGCTGAACAGTAATTCGCCAGTGGTAATAATAATAATAATAATAATAATAATAATAATAATAATAATAATAATAATAATCATCGTCATCATCATCATCAAAATGGAAATGGTGGTGTGAAACCTATACTTACTGTATTTCACCTCTGCAATATTGGTCATGGGTTATAACAGACCTAAACGTCTTTTTTTTAAATATATAGGTGTGAACTTAGTTTGTTTTTCATTTAAATTATGTATTCAATCCCACTATCTGGATGTCTTTAACGTAGTGTATCATTATGGACCAATCAATTGTCCAAAAGAGTTTTCTGACCTCTCGGAAATTTTCATATATTAAAAGACACATATTACCAATTCAGATTAAAGACAAATGCTTTCAATCTATTTATACTTATTTGCTACATCTTTCCATCAGATTCGTTTTGATTCCCTTTGTCTAGTCCGTCCAAAAGCTTGATATACACTCGTCACAGTAAAATAAATCGGAGATATAAATGTTCGTCCATTTATTCCTTTCGATTTTATATATAGTATTCAAACCGTTAAGAAGCAATTCAAAAACACTGTAAATTATGCTTTTTCCTCTTGGATGCTCTCCTTCTTATCACTCTCCACAGAAGAGAGCGATTTCCACTTGTAATGATTTACGGCAAATGTCCAAAGCACAACGCTATCTTTTAACCATATAAAAACCAAAAAGACATAATTCATACGATCTGTAATATTGTAATATTGCAAACTGTATTTTCTCCTAATAGGTCTTGCTCATATAAATCAGCAGTAACCTGAAAATTAATGTTGACGATTCTTTGAGAAAAACTGATACCATCATCAGTGTCACGTTATCTACGAAGTCGGTATAAATCACTACGGTTCAATATTTATATACCTACACACCCTTGATTAATAATTTGTAAAAGAAGAATTACCTTTATTGAGAAGAAAAGCTATTTTCCCATATTTATACCCCCACTCTGATTTATACGAATTAGCTAAATGTTTTCATTAATACATAAACATGGCCTCTAGTAAAAATGACGCGAGAATTCAACTTACAAAAATCAGCGAAAACAAATAAAAAGGAACAAGAAATATTGATTACTGAGCATTCTATTTAGGAGTACTGACCATTTTGTCAAGATCGTATCACAACTATGAAACAGGAAGTATTTAAAGTTAATCTTGGATCAATTTATGAAATCTCTCGTGATCTTCACGTAATTATTTCTTCACAGTAATGTCGTTGTTGTGGTTCCAAATATATTTGAAATTTTTGGGTTTTCCTTCTTTAATAACAAAATTAGGTTCAAATTACAAACTTACGCCCAAATCTCTTCGATATTTCATTTCGCAAGGCTACATTGAAGTGACAAACGGCGTTTCCATGCTAACGAGTCTGGATTTATCTGCAGACCTACATTTTAGTCCAATATGACGCCGACCGCTAAATTATGTCACTGGAAATCCTCCGTATCTTGACATTGGGAGAAAAAAAAAAGCCCAAACGTAGAGATTATATCACACTAGAAGACCGGATAGAGGGCCGATAAAAGAACCTTTAGAATAGGTTTTTCTCGCTCCTCAATGGCCACTGGCATATTGTCGGATCATTTCAGACCACGTCAACATAATAAAATACGGTGAGAACGTTAGGAAAGAAAAACCAAGAAATAAATGAGCTATGAAACTTTCTCGAGATCAGAGATGTGTCATTTAAGACGCATTGTAACAGGTAGCGCTGTACAAACTTTTTCCTTCTTTTTTCTTCTTCTTGTATCTTTAGTGTAAATACCAACAGCCAAACATATATAACTTCTGTAAAGTAATTACAGTTTTGTGTTTAGTGTACACTCGGGCTGGTTTCATACTAGTTTTGCACTGTTATTTGTAAGTTTTGTTTAGTAAATACGACTTGTCCCGACCAACATGATCTTTATGATCCAGTGCAATTTGGAAAGACTTATTTGCAGTGAGATTTGTATATAAGGGCATAATGCATCATTACCTCTCATTTAACATATCATTGCCATCATCTTAAATATTATCATGAAAGGGTAGGGGTTAAAAACTTGTTTTACATATTAATTTTTATGGAATACAGGCATTATTAAAACATAATGCATCATTAACTCTCATTTAACATGTCACTTAGATGTATTTTCTTCTTATTTGGTTTCCACCGTTTTATTGCGAAGAACACGATGTAAATATAGCTGATAAAAGAATCAAAACACCGTCTCTTATTAAATCTCTAAGACGAAATTCCATCAAGGCGGATATTACATTGGAGTAATCAACTCTTTCGTTTCTGTCGTAGTAGACCCTGATTGAAAGCACTAGACAAAGTTTTATTATTGCTTAAATTCCGACCTTAACGCATATACTGGGTACCCCAACCATTTCTTTCTTTTTACATGGGCATCTTGGTGTTTACAGAAATTGTTTGTGAGGTTGCCCTATATACGCACGAATACGGTGGCATTAAAATACCTGAAATAACAAACCTCTCTCTTCGCCATAAAATTACACAAAGTTAACGACACCTTTAACTCCTTCAGAAACTGACTACAGATGTCTCACTGCAAACACACAGGGGCTCGTATTGTTGCTTACAACTTATCTATCAGTCATACATGTACTATATAATACTACAAGGGAGGACACTTCTCTCTTTTCTGGCGCAACCGATTTAAGAATCGTCGCTGATATTTCGAGCTACACATCGCGTGGTGTAATAAATTTGGTACCAATGTTTAGCTCAGGCATTCGACTTTTTACGCCTATACAAAGTTTGACTTACTACCACAACTTTAAGGAATGCCAGACCATTTTCCCACGCTACCGGTGACATGGTCATGATCGCGCCCGCTTAATATGCAAGTGCAACGAGCCGAATGGAATACGGCCCTCTCATTGGTCGACCGAATATGACGTACTACGCCTACTGATTATCTAATTTTCAGTCAACCAATAAGGGGCCAGAATTCCATTCAGTGAGTTGTAGCTGCATATTAAGCGGGCGCGATCATGGCCATGTCGACCGGTAGCGTGGGAAAATGGTCTGGCATTCCTTAAAGGTGTGGTAGTAAGTCAAACTTTGTGTAGGCGTAAAAAGTCGAATGCCTGTGTAGTTCGAAATATCAGCGTCGATTCTTAAATACGTCGCGCCAGAAAGGAGAGAAGTGTCCTCCCTTGTAGTATTATATAGTACATGTATGACTGATAGATAAGTTGTAAGCAACAATACGAGCCCCTGTGTGCAAACCTTGATGACTCATTTGTAGTTGGTATGTATTGCATAGAAGAATGCGGGGAAAATGAGAAAGATTCAAAATCGTGTGTGTGTGTGTGTGTGTGTGTGTGTGTGTGTGTGTGTGTGTGAGTGCACACTTTAGTGTTCTATTTTACCAAATTTTTTCTAATGTATACGGCCCTGTTAGTAAGCATACCATGGTGTACGGACAGTCCCCTTTTTCTGGAATTATCATCCGTTAATCCCAGACTTAATACTGCAACAATTTAGGAGACGAAGTGAAATGTATTAGCATATATAACGTGAAGTTCCATGAAACGATCAAAAATATTTTGACATTAAAATTAAAATTTAAAATTTACAAATTGCGATGAGGACTATAATGAATCTTTTTTGAAATGTCGCTGATGTCTTGATACAGAGACCGTGAAGTATATACACCCACGTAGCACCTCTTTTGCCTGACAGATGTATAAGGGTGTTATCTATGTGTCTTACTGTGATATTACATTAAGGTAACCCTCTACTTTTATTATCAAATTTGCTTTTTAAGGGGCTACAAATAAACAAACATAACCAGATTGAGTATTAATATATGCCTAAGAGACAGCAATGCTAAAACCATATGTTATCGTTAGATAACTTCCCATATTTGGTTCATCTCTTTTGCACGTATAAGAGCATGCAAAATACAACTACGATTGCTTCCCAGATTTCCTTTTTTTTTTTTTTGTATTATCCAATTGGCTATATTCCATGGCCAGGCAAGCATGGTGGACAAATGATGCACTTAACACTGAATATTGTTATTTATACCACATAAATTAAAAATAACATGACTTTTAAAGTGTTGGTATAAAGCAATTTGATATACCAATAGATGAATACGCATATATAAACATGGTTTCAACAGTGGTTATTGCTTCTATACTCTCTTGATCAGTGATGAATTTCCACTTATTAATCATTGTCGACATAAGAAAATAACGAGAAAAGTATTAATAATCCCTGTTTTCTAAATGAATTAAACATGGTACACAATTTCATTGACCCCCCCCCCCCCTCTCTCTCTCTCTCGTGCATAAGGGACACACAGAAAAATCTATGGAGAGTGAGATAGAGAGAGAACAAAAAAAAAAAAAAAGAATTTAAGCTGGATGAAACTTTTCAACTTGAACTTACACCAAGTGACCTACAAGAACCTGGGTCGTCGTAACGGTATGCTTACACTTTTCATGGGATTTATGTACAGTGTTTACAATACAAATGATACAAAGTTGCAATAGCTGTCGAGATTGTATCCTTGATCCGCCATATTTCGTGCCCTTAACGTGAATTTGAACGCGTTCGTTATAATATTGTGAGAATCTATTCAAAGAAGAATATAAAGTGTTAATACGGTAAAAAAACCCCACCTATATTAGGGTTCTAAAAACATTATTTTTAAATATTAAAATGTCCGAATACCGCTCCCTCTCTCTCTCTCTGTGTGTTGAGATGGACAATTAAAAAAATCTTATGCTAAGTCTCCAACCCCCTCCCACAACCACCTCTCTCTCTCTCTCTCTCTCTCTCTCTCTCTCTCTCTCTCTCTCTCTCTCTCTCTCTCTCTCTCTCTCTGTTGGTTGGTCTGTCTCGGCATATCCGTTTATCACTTTTACCACAATTTGATCTAACAGCTGTGATGAGAAAACTTAGTCTGCTAGCAATCACTTAATAAAAAAATACAATTATATGGTAAGGCTTTAATTTATTTCTTGTAATGTTTCAGTTGTCGTTCTCTAGTATTACAATTTAGGGAAATATGTAGAATGTCTCTCTCTCTCTCTCTCACTGGACCATCGTCGCAAGCTACGGGCGAAAATCCATGCATAAACGAGCGTAGCAGATTTTCGCCTGTCATGCGATGATGTCTCTGGATCTATGAATGATGGTAAAATGTACAGATAAACCGACTAACGGAAAGGGGAAATAGAGAGATGGAGGATAAAAACAATCTTATGGTCGGTAGCAATGTTAATTAAAGCATAATAATGACATAGATCAACTGTAAATAAATTTTAATGTTGAATTACCTCTTGTTGGCTCGTCGTTTCATTATACTCGACGGTGACTGAATGGCTGCACATTCAGTGTTCGAGAAACTAACCTTGTTGTGTTAGTAGTGCTCGACTTTCTTCACTTAAACCATCTTTCATGTTTAAATCATAAGTATGTCTTATGTTTATTTGATCAATATAAATGAAAATAGAAGCTAAAAAAAAAAAAAAAAAGAAGAAGAAGAAGAAGAAGCAGCTGATCAATTTGTGAAGAGAATTGTGAATAGCCGCAATAGGTATAGGATTACATTTTATAGCGGACACTCTGGGCAGGGATGTGAAGAGTTCACTCACTTCATCAATAAACTGTTCCTTGAAGCCAATCTTAACTTCGTTGGAAATACAAGTATGTGTATTTGTATGTGATGTAAATAAAATGTATGTATAGTATGTACGCTGTATCGTAGTATAAATGTTTCATTAAAAGGAAACTCGGCAAGCCTCGTTTCCTTTTAATGAAAAATGTATACATCTCGTGGTATATCAATGATACAGAGTACATACTATATACTATATATATCCTGTATGTATAATGAATTTATAATATGTGTCCATCAGGTAAATTGTACTTTAGTGGTCATTTTGTAAACAACGTATTTGCTGCATTTGAGTTCAAGGTCAGTCTTCTTTACATAGCATTTAAAAATTCCATTGGAATTTTCCATATCTTGATGTGAGAAAAGTCACGTACGCACCGGAAAAATTTCCATTAGAGTTACTCATATTCTAGAATATTCTGTCAGGTGACTTATCCTTATATTTATACAGGTTTGGTAAACAAGATTTCATTCTATACTAAACTTCATATGATTAAGATTAGTCTGTTAAGGAATTTATTTCAGTAATCAGATGTTACAGTTGTAAAATCAGAGCAAATTCAGAGAGAGGAATTATTTATTTGAAATATTCATTGGAATTACTAAAATTGCTCATTCTCATATTGGATTAATACTTGACTTTGGGATTTATGTGAATTTATTCAAAGATATTCTGAATTACAACATTCAAGACCACTGACACATCAGGACATTCAAGGCTGCATGAATTCATTCGCAACATTCTATATTTAGGACTTATGATTAGGACACTTAGGATATTTGGATTATTTAGATTTTAATTCACGTTACAGTAAGTGTCTTATGAATTTTCACCTTAATTGTCTAGAAATAAATTGCTTGTTGATTTTACTTACATTGTTGGTTTCACTTTCTTTCTGTTACATTATTTTAAGACTTAGGGTCGTAACAATATAAATATATGTGCCATGATGTTGTCCTGCATCACATTAACGAGTTTCGGATGCAGAGGGCAGTCATGTTTTAAACACACGTATTACATGCATGAAGGTGCGTTATATATCATAGGCAACAATCTATAATTAGTAACGTCACACTTCTTGTCAACCATGCGGTCTAACCGTAGGTAACTCATTGCATTACTTAGCATTTGACTATCTAGAAAAATAAAAACTAATCGACGAAATATAGTATTTCCATTAAAAAAGACAAAAAAGTCAACAATTGTAATATATTACGAACATTTGCATTCCCATAAAATCCGGCTGGTTATAACTTGTTTGATGAATGCGATCTTAGAAAAAGTTTCCACTAAAATTTAAAAATATAAATGGAAACTGAGTGAATTTAAAAATAAAAAACTCTTTGTTTTGCAAATAATAAATGAATATTGTACTGTTTAAGATTCAAACCAGTTTCAGTAAAAGAAAGAAACATTAAAAATAGACTGAAAGGAAAACATCAAATGATTAGTTTCAGTAAAAGATAGAAACATAAAAAAAAGACTGAAAGGAAAACATCAAATGATTAGTTAGATATTTACACAGACGTTGACACATATTATTAATAGATTTTCAACCAAGTCATTTTGGTCATGTTTAACTAACGATCTTTTAATTTTCTTTCTATTGCAAAATCTCGAGTAAAGTTTAACATGTATCGAACAATAACCACAGACAAAACCAATCTGAGACAAAAGTCATGTTCCATGACTTTCCTTAAGTATCTAAAGTATTTATTGCAAATAGCGTTGATAATTATTTTACAGTGATATAGCTACTTCTCGTCACAATGTCATTCATCATAACGGAATATTCGGGAGCAAACGTGTCTAATGGTAGATTTTTTATCCTTATACCATGATATTCAACTTCTGACTTTACATGGACATATTCCTTACTGATAGTTTAGCAGCATACCCCACCGAATTTTCGAGGTACTCAAAGCGACAGTTCAACATTTGATAACATAGCTTAAAAAGAACCTCTGGGTCTCAGGATATAGAATCTGGATGATGCCAATTCAGACAACCTGTTTGAGGGGAGAAATCTGCAGTGTTATACCCTACCCCCTGCTCCATAACTTATTTCTTGGCCCATAAATCACATCTGCATTTACCACTTCTTCAAAGGCAAAACATCAGGTATATTGTCACATAGATAACTGTTCCAACCCCTAATTAGTTCACATTTAACCTTTTGTGATGTGCACGATGAGCAAAGACATCACCTATACTGTCATTACTCATAATCGGTTATGGCATGTCCCAGTGAAATAATTGCACTTCTGAAATTCACAAAACTGAACTTATTCTTCCCAATAATTATTTTATATGCTCTGTAATAATGCTTTACATCACATGGCACAGGTATGTGAAGTAATGTCACAAACAACTGATACTTATTAATTTTGTAAAGGCAAGCTAGCATTAATGCACATCTACAATAAATTGGACGTTTATCTTAAATAACAAAACTAAGCACAAAATGAAACACAGGCTGAAGGGCCAACACAAAATATACCTAAATTCAGAAGATAGATACTTGTCTCTCTTCTTAAATATCCCTTCAGCAGTTCTCTCTCCAACTCCAAAAAGGGAAGAAAAATTCATTTTTAAGGCTGGTGCCAGCCCATGTGGATAGTTGACTGTTTGGCCAACTGTTCATGAGAAAGCAATTATCTGCATTCTTATGCTGGCAATCAGTCAATTAATCTTCCTGGGTAGTCCTTGGAGTTCTGAATCTTCATAGCCAGGAAATGTCTACCCTGCCACAATATATTAAAACACATCTTAATCTTCATTGTCTTCATTGCTCTCAAGAAAGTCAAAAGATTATTTTGTCAATGGATTTGCACAGTTGTCTGCATCTCCATGAAGTGTTGCCTCACATGAACAGGCTGTTGTACAGGGTTGGTTATGCACGGAACAGGAGCAATTTTCCAAGCACAGGTCAGAAGTGTACTTACATACAAGATCATTTAGCAACTCTGGTGCAGCTGCTGATTGGCTCATTAGTTTTAGCCTCAGTGTACCATCCACTTCCTTCCCATAGCCAAAGTGTGGTGAAGGAACATAAGCATGCCGATGTCTGCATGCTTCCAAATGAACACTTGGTACAGACATCAAAGCAGGTGCAGTATAAAGCTGCCATCAGTTGGAAGCTTCTTAGAAGCAATCCCCTTCTCAGATTTTTTATTTTGCATCTGAGCACATTCAGAGATCCAGAAAACTTACTTTTCCCATAGAGACAACTAACAAACTGTGTTGAGCAGCCTTTTCACTATCTCTTAGCTCAGTGGTGTATCTCAATTATTTCTATGTCCAAATAGGGCACTGACAGTGTCACATCCTCTTAAACCATAGACAGGTAACAGGATATTTAGCTTTGCTCTGGTAAGATAGCCATAGATTATGCGAATGAGGATGAACCTTGCGAGCTTTGCATGTTTCCTTGCCTTCTAGTCATTAAGTAAATTTCTTTGGCCTTGATGGAGGTACGATGGTGTAGAAGCAGCACTAAGACGTCTGTGTATGGACTGCACATGACAATGGCATCTGCTCCAGCCTCTGCTGCTGTGATGGCATGCAGATAATCTTGTGTCTGAGTCTTGTTGACTAGAATGCAATTCAGAACATTGTGACACTGAGTTAGAGCAGATGGCCACAGCTACCTCCTCGTGCCCACCATTAACAAAAATTGACTGGTTTGCAGACAGATAGTGTGCACTATTCTCTAACATGTAATCTGTGTAGAAAGATGCAAGATTTGACTTGTTTTCATTCACACTGCGGAAATGTTTCCGGTTAGGTGGTACCTTCACTTCACCCCGCACTCGATAAACACGGCTGGATTTTCATTCACTGCGTACCTCTTTAGTTTGTGACTTGATGCTGTCCTCAATGTATCTGTCAAATACAATACGCGTCTGGGAAATGATTTCAGTGCGAATATGTTTGGTGGAATTCATTACATGAGACAGAAAGTTCTTGACCATATCCTGCAATGTAACCTGTACAGCTGTACCGGGAACAGGTAAGACCTGATTTACTGCCTGTCCATCGTACATGACAGCATCTGCACAACTGGTCAGATTTGTAATTCTTTCTCCAGCTACTGTGTCCTACAGTGTATGCATGAAGTCTGACTTTGTGCAGGCTATCATTGTTCCATCTTCATTGAACAGACTCAATCGAACATGGGCATTTTCAAAGGCCAAAGCACGCTGCAGGGGGACTCTCTTAAAGGAATTGACAACTAGAGGACGAAGGTACATCAACTCTCCATTCATTGAGACATTCTTGGCTTTTACTTTGACTTTTCTGTTCATTTCGGACATTGTCTTGATATTTGAACGTGTCAATGAATCAAACAGGCTTTTTGAAGTACTGGAAGCAAGACTCTCATCTACAAAAGTCTTTGCCATGGATTCACCCTTTACCAGGGCACTGCAGAGACGACATCTGGAGCAATTACACTAGTGGCAATATTCACTAGCTTTGGGGAGACGTCAGCGAGATCAAAGGGATCTATGTAGATGCCATTGAACATGTTCTTCAGTTTCCTTACATCACTATTCCATATACCCTGTGAAGCCTTTTGAGCTGAGCGATGATGCTGATCATCTCCAGATCCATCGTGACCAATACAGGTACGGAATTGAGCTGAATAAGTAGCCTGTGACTGGGCGAGCCAGGAACCATCTAATCATCTGCTTCCTTCAAGTCCTAGTTCTCAGTAGTTTCAAGGGTATAGTTTAACCATACACCCTTGAACTGGCCTCTAGACAATTTGACAACACAGTTTCCCTCCATGAATTCACTTTCCACCTATTTTGGGAAGCGTCTGACGCACAGCAGTAGCACAGACAGATATATATCATAATTTGTTCTGTTTGAGGCAAAGAGTAGCGGTAGGAATTCAGCATTGGCAGATTGCTGAACATGCCAGAGTCCATCCATGGCGACACTGATAAACATCTTCAGGTTGCGCAACACATTGAAAAGTAGGTCATCCCTGAGCTTAAATGTTGGTGATGATTCTCGCCCCTCCTGTCTGAACTGTTCAATCAAAGGAATTAGTTCACTGTTCAGAATATCAGAGAGTTGTGGCAACAGATCACTCGCATCTCCACTCTCAATAATTGCTCTCTCCAGACCAGATAGAAGATCTTTGAGGTCATATGGTACTGATCTGTTTCCTTCCTCACACCATGTGTGGAATTGAAATAGAAACTGTGCACACAGTGCCTCATCGACCAACACAAGTCCATAAATTGTCCTGTCAAAGTCCTTCCCTGAGAGCTGCAAACATACTAGATTTTGTTTTGCAGGCCAGCTCTGATTGAGAGAGATTTTCACACTTGACTATTTTTGTAATAATAAATGTTAGGAAAATAATATTTGAATAATATGACACGAGTCCAAACGTTTGGTAGTAAAGCATATTCTCTTTTATCACTGATAAATACTGTTTTAAAACGTATTCAATCAGTTTTTTGCTCTGCAGTATAGATTTTACACACATACGTTTGGTAACCAAAGGTTACATATTTCACATATATTATTTATTTATATTAATATTGATAATGTGACACAATTTTCAGTTGCCTCTGTATTAAGTGACATTATTCAGTTTGAGGAAACATTTCAATTTAAACATGTCATATTTGAGTGCAAATTGAGTCATAAAAATAAGTGACTTATTTCCACACGCAAAAATGGCACAGATTTGTATATTTACGGTACCCTCATTTAAAGCCTTGCTCCAAATAATGCACAGGTTTTATGCAATGACATCATCAAGAATCAAAATCTAGAGACTCTGATAGTTAATTTGATATATAATAACCCATGTTGTACTGCCGGGTAGGGTTGCTATAAAAATATGGCCCTTTTTTGGCTTCTGCTGCTGAACTATAAGACAAAATGGCTGGAAACGATCTTGGTCGTCGTAACTAGAGTCGAGTGCACCAGCCACTAACATCGTAGAACCTCTTTATATCACGCTTAAGACTGTTAATGGTAAGACCAGGATACCAACCTATTAGGATGAGTTAAGAAAAGATAAGCAAGGATGCACAAATGTATTGCTATTCAGACGGTAACAGAGAAATGCATACAGGAAATATGGCAGTAGGATCGGTCTTTCCTTTCAATTAGAAACTCGCTCAAAGTTAAAAAGCAACTCGTACAAATGTTGTCCACGCAGCCATGAGTTTGGATCAAGCAAATTCATGTCACATCCTTTTGGAAACTATCGGTAGTCACACAGTTAAAATTTAATTTATATGTCTTCGTAGCTCAGGTGAATCTTAACAAGAAACCAATAAAGTCTGATATCCTGCTGAGTGTCTTTGTTCACTAGGAACAGATGTTTCCTGTCCTAAAAAGGGCCCCTTGTTCTGGTTTGACCTAATTGTATGTTCCAGACTTAGAGATTGTACAATACAATGCACTGGGATAAAGTATTTAAATTTTGCTCCATTTTCCATTTATGGATATCTCTAAAGGCCCATTTAGACAGTATGGAAAACCACATCTGATGTAGCACATATGGCAGAACAAATAGTGTAAATAGAACTATTAGGAATTGAACGTGTATAAAACAACATATTTTATTCCGTCTATCAAGACAGATTTAATTAGAGAATTAGAGAGCAAAGTCGTGGGGTCATGGTTTACGTTTTCTGAGTCTCAGCAGCGCATTTATACAGAGTCAAAACAAGCTGAATGTATTTAGAGAAGGAAAAAATGGTAAAACTTATATCAGAACAAACAGAAGATTTATTGAATTATATTAGCTATGTCCTTCCTAAAAAATCTTTAAAGCCTATGGGATCTTCATGAGCCAACTCGACATCAGATTAAGATATGCACCAAGTTTTTGCCTTTTCTGAATTCGTGGTCGCATCTGAGCTGTACGGGGTTTTCCTCAGCTGTGATGAATTTGATGATACGCAGCGACAATTAATAAAACGAAACAGGTAAAATCCAGAGACGGATCCTCTGTGTGTTGAAAATGCACAATGTAGTTTATTTTCCTGCGAAGTTCTGTTCCATTTCAATGTATTAATATTTTGAGCCCGATGGGTGTGGCTAATTCCATGCATTAGTATTTTGTGTCTGATGGGTGTGGCTAGTTCCATGTATTAGTATTTTGTGCCTGATGGGTGTGGCTAGTTCCTCAAATTGTATATACTATGAATATATTTCTTACAACTTTCCATGCAATAAAAACTCAACAGGGATGTTTGTAATTTTAAATGCTCAGTTCTTTCATTTTTAATCAAATGCACAAGTGATGTATATTTCAGCATGTTTCATTGTTATTATTGTAATCACAGAATAAAGTTTCCGAAAACAAGATCACCGAATATCATTGCAGTCCTTAATTTTTCACTTGCATTAAAACATTCCCATGAACAAAAGACTGTGAACGGCTTTTGAAGTTCAGACATTTACAGACAAAACAGAAGAGAAAGTTTGGTATGTATGTATGTATGTATGTATGTATGTATGTATGTATGTATGTACTGTTTTATGGCACCTCAGCACAAAAGTGTATATGTAGTGCCAACAAATGTTTATGTTCGATAAATGTAAAAATGAAATGCACAAATATTTACTAAGTTAGACATTTCCAAAACATTTAACATTCAGTACAAGATAAAATATAAAACGTAAAGAAGTTAATATTCTGTACAATATATATATATATATATATATATATATATATATATATATATATATATATATATATATATATATATATATATATATAATAAATAAACTCAACACATGTAAAATCCTTCAAACATGATTAAAATTTGTTGTATAAAGCGCATTTCCTTAAAAAGTCCAAGATTTACTCAGGTGGTACGTCCTCAAACAGTTTCTTCAAGCAGTTGACGTCAAAATACTTCTGCCTCGCTGGCTGGAAATCGACACACTCGACAAGAATGTGCTCCACTGTCAGTGGATACACACTCCGATTATGTGTTTGATATGCAATCGGCACAATACCACCTCATCTATCCGATTGGTTCTATATGAGGGATACCACGCACCAATACTGGCTTTGATGTTCTTAAGTTTGTTTGTGGAGTTTTCATTCCACATATTTAGCCAAGTATGACGAACATGCTGATTTACATACAATATTTGAAGTCATTATATGGAATCTTCCATGCGGAGACGGGTGACTTGCCGGGCAGCTTTGGCAGCGTTATCTGACCTTCCATTACCCTATATGTCAGTGTGAGTAGGCAGCCAACATCACTGAATATTTTTCAAAGACTGTATGAGCACATCAAGTTTCTGTATTATCTGGGATATTAACGGGTTGTCAGATTTAAGATTCTGCAAGGATTTCAACGTGGAAAGGGAATCCGAAAAGATGTTGTAATTTGTTTTTGGAGAGGTTTCAATGTAGTTCAAAGTAGTAATGCTTTACGGCACCTCAGCACAAAAGTGGCTATGTAGTGCCAATGTAGTTCAAAGCTTTGAGTACGGCTGTAATTTCTGCAGTAACAATTGAGGCTCTAACCGGGGTGTTGTAAAATTCTCAGGGTTCAATATTTTCCCCAAATCCTCCGACAAAGATTGGAGGTTAGAAAACGGACGTGATCACTATTCTAACATAATCTAAGGATGTGCGTTGTAATGTACACTTTCTCCGACCAGTTTAGGAAGAGCAGCTATAGTAAATTTGTGGTGGCGGACAGACGAACGCCAGAAGACAGGCTATCGCATAAGCTTTTCTAGTCTATAACCAGTAGAACTAAACTTTTAATTTTAATATGTTAACTATCGCTGTTATAACGGTAACGAATCTTCCTACTAGCATTATTTATATAATAGGAGAGTATGAGTTTGGAATATCTAATATTGGAAGCGAATATCACTTCTTAGTTTTATTTTTGTACTGGTAGTTAGAAGTAACTTACAAGGAAATCTCGTAATGCATAACCTTCTTCAGATATCGTGTATTAAAGTGTAAGATGTGATTTGTTTGGAAGTACTTTTAAAATTGTATTATAAGAAAGATTCTGTCGATTCACGAATAAATAATGACAATCTTGAAACTTGCTGACCAGTACTAATGCTATGAGATTTGTCAAGTTTAGGAGATCGCAGGAGTAAGTATGCTAATGTAATTCCCTCTTATTTGAAATATATACCAAAGAGGAACGACCTTTCAGTCTGCATTGTGTAGCTCGGATTTATCACACTGTCATTTGTTATGTTTTAGGAATGCTTCTCTCCAGTGATCGGTTTCATATCCAGAAACTTGTTTTTCGAGTTACTTTGCATAAAAGTGTAGAAATTGTAGATTATCTTACCTTTCAATCTTCAAAATTACAATAAATAAACGTGCCTATTATAGGCACTATTCAACAAAGTTCTCAGTAACAGAGATGTTCAAGGTATGTGTCATGTTTTAGTTTCTTGCTTTAACAACACCCTGCTGAACATTCCAAAATTATTGGTTATACTGACAGTGTAAGGGTGCAAATTTCTGTCGATCTATAAAGAGAACATTAACTTGGACAGAGAACAATTAATTAGATTTATGAGGACAGGTTGCATATTAAATCGCTATGCTGCGAGGATTGTAAGGTCTGTGTTGTGAGAGGAACCGATTTTTAATTAAGCATTCGTTTATTTAACAGTCAGAGAAACTGGAAGGGAAAAGGTTGACTCAATCTTTGTATCGAAAATGTCAGAATTGAGATTGTCCAGAATCAATTATTTGGAAATCTAGAGGGTCAGGATGACCGCAAATTTTGGCGCCTATTTATAAAAGGCGGTAGATATATTTAATCCCGATTGGCTACGCTAAATAAGGGGCGTGTTTCCCACACGAAATTTCATAGTTTTAATATGCCACATCGAAAAATTTAGCCAGTCTTTTTTTTTCAGTTTTTGTATAAGGGACTCCGAGATTGAATTTGCAAGAAATTATCTCGTAAAACAATTATCCAAGGGACCGGATGTCTGGAAGGTTGACGGACACAATTCTGGCCGTAGAAGCGAGCAAGGCTTGAAAGCACAAGATATTTGCGTCAATCTCATGTAATTCGTTGATACCAATATAATTATTTGCTTGAATTTATTTACTTATATTTGCATGAATTTATTTGTATAAATTCGTAGATCAATTTTCTTGATATGAGTATAATTGTGTTTGAGTTCATTATCTGAATTCGTTTAATGATCTTATATATAAGTTTGACAGATTGTTTGAATTTGTTGTCTTGAGTGTTATAGGAGTCATGTATTTTAAGAATTTCATGCATTACTTTAGTTGATATGAGTATGAGAATCATGCATTACTTTAGTTGATATGAGTATGAGAATCCGTGTGAATTCACCGATCTTAGATGATTTCATGTATGATAAAAACTTAAGTGCGTATCGACTGAAATTAACGTTGTTAAGCCATGAAGTGAGATTTCATGGACGCTAAAGACTTGAATGTGTGTATTCGCTGAAATTAACGTAGTTAAGCCATGTAATGAATTTCACTCATTCATTTGTATAATCGAGAACGGAACTATTATGTCTCGTGTGATGTTAATGTGAGTCAGCGATGAAATAGCCGTTAGGAAATACATTAATCTTATGAAACTAGGTTTGTTTGTTTATGGCCTGCCGTGTTTGGCTTGACCAGATAGCCTTTGGTATCTGTTTGACTTCCGATAGGATGCTATCTGACATAACGAGAGTAGAGTAATGATCTATTCCCAGTAGGATATCTGACAGAAGATTTAGGTGCTTCTCTGTTTATTTTGAAAGGGGAAATAGCTCCACTGACGTAATCCACTGACGTATCCACGTACCTACGTATTTACATACCTACGTATCCACCTACCCACACAAAGTTTGAGGGCCGACAGAGGCAAGATAGTCAGAGTGAGAAGAAAGCGAAGGAACCAATTGAACAGGAGTGAACAGGAGGAAACCAGGTTATGAAGCTGTACAAGGCAATGACTTCGACTGTTCACTCGATTCTATGATGAATTAATTCTATCATTTAAACAGATCGGCTATTTATATAAGTATATTTGTGTTTAAAATTCGGTGAATGATTTATTTCAAAAAGAAGTGTATCTTCCTAATGTAATGCATTATCACAGTTGTTTATGTAATTGACTAAATTGTTATATTTCATGTACGGGGGCTCGTTTTAGTCTGTTCTATATATCTGCTCAGATCTCTATTCATTCCGTCTATAAGTTTCACAATTTTTATTATTATTTACTCGATCCGGGCAATAACACCGAGGTTGATCATCCTCTAGATAACGATAACCACAATCACCACCACCACCATGCCACAGACAGAAACATCTTTATTTCCTATTAAGGCTTGAAAATTAGAAAGGTTACCGTGGGCTTTTACGAGTTTAAATAGTAAAAGTGATGACCACCAACTTATTCCATTGACCATTGTTGTAGAAATAGGTTTACGTAGTACGTAACTAGGCAAGATAATACTGAGATACATCTACGGATGGGACGAGGTGCTGAATTCGCACAGTATAACCTAGGAAATGAACATTACTACCAGTCTATTAATCAAATATTTGTTCACTCCAGCTTTATTATAAACAGATTACCAGGTGTCCATTTTTTTAATATTTTTTTTTTGTTAATCGGGCGCAATTTGTGTACCTTGTACGCTAAAAATAATGGACCTGAAACAATTCAAGCAAAAAGTGGAACGTTTTGAAACTAGACGGAGAATAATGATAACAAATGATAGACTCTTGAAACTGGTCTTTCATAATATTTTTTAAAGCTTGCTTGTTTTAAAATTCATATAATGCAACATTTCTACTGTCAAAAGTAGCATTTTGCTTTAAAAGATGTCTCTGTCTATTTTCTCCCATTTTATCAGAAGTGCAATTTTAATCCTGAGAAAACTGCCCAAAGAGATTTAATATACCAAATTCTGCCGAATCACGTAAACTAAATCACGATTAATGTGCATACAACATCGTCGATAAATATGGAATAATCCTATAATTTGAAGAAGTTATTGACATCTTTAAGCAATGTAGCAAAGGTAACGGCATAATCTGGCTTACAGTATAATATAACGAAAACGTACGTTTTCTTTACTCGATCGTCAGATTAAGGGCTGAAATTTTTAAAACTTAGTGAATAATAAGTTTAACGGCAAAAGCACATTAAATTTTCTGGAAAGTTGTGGGAATTTAAGAAAGTAGGACTTTTTGGGTGATGGCATCGATATTTCAAAATGTTACCTTGCATAAACATCTTCCTTTACTTTTAATTTATAAATTTTGGTGGAAACAATACACAGACTAGCAACTGCCAGATAATACACATTTGAGAAGTGTAAACACATTACTGAAACGAGTAAAAGTAATATGAAATTATTTTAGAACAAATTAAGACCCGTACCAAACTGAGTCCATTAATTCATTGAAAAGAAAACAAAGACACCACCCCACCCCCACTCCCGTTTCTCCTGAGGCCGCAAAACGTATCCCAAACAACCTCCCAAACTACCGGACCGCTTTCTTTGCACATGTAAGGAATAATAGCTGGTTAACAAATTTATGAATGAGTTCAGGTTAGAAAAATAATTAGGTATTTAAGTGCTATGTGTTTTTTTGTTTTTTTAAACGAATCATTGTAGGTGACTTTTTTAATACTTCTTACTCAAAAATCTATCAGCTGAATAGAGTTCACACATACAACATAAGGAGTGCGTGAACAGAAACGTCCCATTTAAGCATGATATGCAATACATACTTAATGTTTACACCAAATGGAATCTTATTAAGAAACATCAGCTTTTTAACCTTTCAAAAAATAACTATTTGGAAATGCAAGGTATATACATGAAAATATATTTATAAATTGACAACTATAAATCAAACAGAGGGGACAGTGCTTATCCCTGCATCCCAGGACACGACCCATTGCGGCCTTTAATGGCACCTATTGCCAAGCACTCATGCACCAGCGCCTTGCACTCATCCCCCAGAAATCATAAAACGAGGTCAAAGCTAATGACTCGAGGTGTTGCATGTATATCTTTTTACGACTCTATGTCTTAAAAAATGTAACAGAAAGAAAGTGAAACCAACAATGTATGTAATATCAACAAGCAATTTATTTCCCTATAATACAAAGTGAAATTCAAGAGATACTTATAATATTGTGAATAAAATTTCGAATAATCCTAAATGTCCGAATCACAAGTCCAAAAATATAGAATGTTCCGAATGAGGTCCAATAGTCTTGAATGTTCTGATATAACACAATGATACAATCCATAATGTCTTTGAATGAGTTCACAAAAGTCCAAAGTAATGTATTAATTTAAAAGTCAATGAGTACTTTAGTAATTCCAATGAATATATATTAAAGAAATAATCTCGAATGATATCTGAGTTCAATGGCACAATGTAAACTCTGATCTAAAACAGGAATGAATTTTTTGTTTACCAAATCCCTATTTATACATCTTTGTTACTTGACCTATACCCTAATAGGATGTTAAGCAATCCAATGAAAAAACTCAGTTTAACTGTAAATAAGAATGGCTTTGAACTTAAGTGCTTTTAAAGATTCTGTTTACAAGTGACCAGAATCTTAAGTGCAACCTATCTTCATGGACAAGATTTAAACACACATTATATATATATATATATATATATATATATATATATATATATATATATATATATATGTGTGTGTGTGTGTGTGCGTGTGTGTGTGTGTGCGCGCTATTGATATATCTGACCATTTTTGCTAATTTACAAGTAAGAAAATTGACAGCTAGATGTATCTTCTTGTTACGTTGGTGTTATAATCTCTAAATGTAATGCAAGGATGCTTAAACGTTATATTTATATTTAGGATATCCTAGATCTTATAAAGCCGTAAACATATTCAATATATGAACTGATAATAAAGCGTCAAAGGACAATGCAGATGACGATGTAGGCAATTAAAAATAATGCCTAGAATTAACTTATACAGCATCTAAAGACAACGCAGATGCTGATGTAGGCAATTCCAAATAATGCCTTGAATTAACTTATACAGCATCTTAAGGCAACACAGATGCTGATGTAGGCAATTCAAAATAATGCCTAGAATTTATTTATGCAGCATCTAAAGACAACCCAGATGTTGGCAATTCAAAATAATGCCTAGAAGTAACTTTCCCAAAATTTGCTACCTTATGCTTTCTTGCATAATAACATAACCCAGATCATGTACTTATGCAAACTGTACACACAATACTGAAACAAGTTATAGATATTTGAGATCTGTTTGGAAAAGGATAATAACCATCACAGCTTTGAGCATAATACATATATACAATATAAAATTAAACAGAAGCACGTCTAGTCATTACTGAGGCCGTCGAACTAAGATTTTCGTTTAAAACAAAATTAAATTTAAAGATTTGAGGTTAGTATTTAATAATGAACTGTATCTACTTAATTTGCTATGTTACACTGTTGCACTAGTTATAGCCTCAAGTACAATTTTAAGAAAATAAAAAAAATAAAAATAAAAATAAAAAATAAAAAAAATAAACACCCTTATTGTTTTTAGATATTACAACGTAAGGCAAATATATTTCAGATGCAAGGATTATATTTGTCTGGAATTTGTTCGAACTATCCATTAATCTATGCTTGTTCTCTTCCAACTTCCAAAGGAACTAAATTATTTCTTCAGTGCAGAATTTAAAAAAATAAATAAATAAATAAACCAAAAACAACAACAACACCCCACCCCCCAACACTATTTATGTTTCAAATACTTTGCAACCTTGCCGTACCAGCCAGAAAAGAAATGAAGCAATTTCGACGGCAATAGGGAGTTGGCTTCATGCTGTATGTACAACAGACAAGATGGACTGCAAGGAGGGAGAACCAAAACCTCTCAGAATATTGGAGGTGTTCGGTAATTGGATGTAACTTTAATGGGTCAGAAAGCACTTTATTTATGTATTTATTTATTTATTTTTATCATATACTACATTGGTACTAGTGTACGAAGTTTTACATTTCTGAGTTGAATGGTTGTTGTTGTAAGTCAAGGGAAAGGAGTTTGCTCTTAATGCCAATTAGTTCTGTCTTTCTAAAAAAAAACTTAAGCTTAACGATTTGAGTATATAGAATGTTCATAACATTTTCGACTTATCATATGCACAACTGGTATTCTTGTTAGTCGTCGGTTTTAATACTAGATGGGTGTTTGGTGCGAAAACAACTATCGTATCGTGTCATGATTTTTGTTTTCTTTCTAGCACATTGATGGGAACTACCGTCTATTCTCGTGTATAAATCGGGTCTAAATGCAAACAATATAGACCCTGATCCGCCGTCGCATAATGCGCCGGCAGATCAGGGTCTATGTTGTTTGTTCTACTGATTAGTCCTTACAAACTGCATAGACCCAGATATGCCGGCGCATTATGCGACGGCAGATCTGTGTCTGTGCAGTTTGCAGTTGGGATCTTACTCTATTATGGATATTACTTCATATTCCGTACTTTATGTCCAGGCTTTTCTAATATTTGTGCAAAGAGATAACATATCCCTAGACTCCGTCAAAAGATTTACAGGAATTGTTATGACATTAAATAAAGTAATATACAAAACTCCATTTCTTGTCATGAATTTGATTTTAACCCTATCGGCTTGAAAACCTTGCATCTGGGACTGAATTATTTACTATTATAATCGTTGTCTGTCTGCAACTGTTAATGAGTTTTTCTTTATGGGGTACATAACATATTGGTAAAGTGGAACTTTCTGTTCACACACACACGCACATGCGCGCGCACACACACACACACACACACACACACATATATATATATATATATATATATATATATATATATATATATATATATATGTAATCCTATATATAAATAACATTTGTCTTATCTATCAGCTGGTCAGATGGTTAATTAATGTTGTGTAGTGCCCACAGTTTCATTGCATTATTTAGAGAATCATCTCTAAAACTTAATGCTTAGGAAAATTGTGGTATATAATACTTAAATCAATTGTATTTTCCTCATTTTTTCCTGATAGCAACATACATATCTAATCCTATCTACCATATATCCTCGTGAATATTTATTTGGATCAAAACCTTATGGATAAACCTTTTAATTACTAACTTTATCAGTGTGACTATATTTTTGTTTTAATGTGCGTTCTACAATCTTTGAAATCTCTAAAATGTTGCCGAAATAAATGTGTAACTTCTTTCAATGAAATAAATTTGACAACACATATACAGAAATTGCTGTTACTCTATATTGACTATACTTTAAAATACAAACTTCGTATCGCTATTAACGGAAGGCGACAGGACTTAGAATTCAAGAAACAAGACAAAATGTTTTGACAATCGAAAGGTTTGCAAAAGAGCTCAGGTAAAAACATTTTGACCTAATTAGTGTTTGACCTCAACAATGAACATCAATATGATGAGACGAATATGGCTATCAAGGTAAGAAATTGTTAAGGTACAAATGAAAAATTACAATAGACAATATGTAAAAGGCGATTCCTAAGGTAAGTTTGTCAGTACGGAAGGATGGGCTGTCTTGTGATTAATAGTTGTTTATTTAATACATTGAAATAAAACTATGATGACTAGGGCTGTCAATGAACAAATAAACTTTTTTACAGTGATCAAAGCACCCTCACCTGGTGCACACTTGCTTTTTTTTTAACAGTTGCTGGGTAATTTTGGTTGAAAGGCCTATCAACTAGGATAGTTTGTTAAGATTTATCGAGAGATCGTAAAGAAGACGAAGTTTACACGGTTTTGTTTCTTTTCTTACGGCAAATCAGCATGCTTTGTTCAAGGCAGAAAAGACCGAATCGATTGGATGCCCTTGGTGAAAATTTTAAAAATATATAATAATATCAGTTTCAAAGCTCTTCATGTTTTGATGTCCTCTATTACCTTTGATCTAAATTTAAGGGCTATTCTTTTTTCTGGGATGGCTGCCTAATCGAACAAAACTAAAAAATCTTGATTGATGAATTCTCCGTCAGATTGGTATAAATTAAAAAAGGGGTTATGAAGAGAGTTCCTTTATGTTCTTTCGGCTATTTTTAGTAACGACAACCATATTTGATGACGTATAGGTATCAATACGTTTCTTTGCTGATAGATACTCCTCACTTTTTGAAGTATGTTTTAGTCTTTTCAGATACCCGAAGATAGGATTGAAGTAGACCCATGGATTGAAACGGACGACTATTGTTCAGTTAACATTCACCTGTAACTTAGAGTAAGGCTAGTGTTCAAGACTGCAGGCCGTAATAAACGCGAAAGACAATTCTTTCCCGCGGGAAGATGCGTTAAATTCAATGACATTATGTTTAAAAATCGATCTTAACCACCGAACAAAGAGAGATATATTTTAATTTGTAAATACAGAAATTGTATAAACTCATACATTTTATTTATGAGTGTATTCTACTTTTATGACATTATCGTGAACTGAAATTATTATTTATGACAAAACCCGTGATACCAGCACAGGTCGATATAGATCCGATACACACAACACAGATAGGTCGTACTAAGGAGAAAGAACTACGCACGACTAATCACTTTATCTGCAGCAAACAATACCGATATTTCGAAACTTGATCTTCTGACACATGTATATATAAGAGGTGAATGCATATCCCGTTTGAACTAAATTTAGGATACATTTTTACGACTTTCCTAGTTCACGATAATCCTAATCATTGGATATTAGAGGTTCTGTATGTTGTCTAAATCACATATGATCTAACTGTCACTGTCAAAAACATGTCTCAGTCTCATATGTCCCAAATAATAAGAAATTTAAGAAACTTTGGTCATCTCAGAGATAGTCGAATTCTCACACTCTTCACAGCAAAAAAAGGAAATGTTGCGTTTCTCTCCGCTGAATTCATATTATGGCCGATATTCAATCACCAAAGATTTAATTAGCATGTTGCGAGTAGGGTCAATGTCAATCACCGTATATACTCACGTATCAGTCGGATCCAACTGCAAACTGCATAGACCCAGATCTGCAATCGCATAATGCGCCGGTAACTCTGGGTCCATGCAGTTTGTTAGGAGTAATCAGTACAACAGACATCGACCCTGATCTGCCGGCGCATTATGGTACGTCAGATCAAAGTCTATGTTGTTTACAGTTGGAGCAGTCTTATAAGTGAGTATAGACGGTAAGTGTAAGACAGATCGTGTTCTTGGAAACAAACTCAGAGATCATTAAAATTCTGAGTCTGAGATAACCTTTCCCAAGGTCAAAAGTTCAAGTTCAAGTATATTATCAAGTTCACCAGTGTTGTGATTTCCGGTCTTAGTTTGAGATGAACTTTCTGTTGCTGATTATATACATATAGATTGCAATTACACTCTATCGGTAGCTGACTCTCATTCCCTTTCTCTGCTCTGTATTCTGGCTTCTTCTTTGTTGTTTTGTTTTCCTTAGCATGCGACAGCTCTCAATGGATGCATTCTTATATGCACTATGCTACGACCAGAACCTACCAATACTGAACTGTTCCTATAAACGAACCGATGAATCATAATAGTACATAATGTAAGCTAGTTTGTAACAGGCCATTTGTTTTTATTAGCTCCTTTTAATAATAATTATAAAGGATAAGCCTGCTTCATTTTTGACACATCTGGGCTATTTTATGTGTACATGTATTGAAGTGAGATATTCTAATGAAATTATATTACACTTAGAGATTTCTGCTTAAGGGATTCACCTATTGTTCTCATTGTAATTTTCTAGGAAATATGTTTTGTAAAGGTTATTTGAACGTCAAATATTTTTTCGATGATTATGTTTTATATTGTTAATTGATACTAATAAAACATACCTGCAACTGCTTGAGCATTATTTGAGTGTGTCTGTCCGTCTTTGTTGACACTTTATTAGAACAAGATTACCGTCTATTCGAGCTTCCTGTCTTTAAGGATAATCGCCTGTGATATATTGGAGTATATTACATTTGTTAACATGAATATATTTACATAGCTAAGAGCCAGGCAATCCCAAAAGCATGTAAACATGCATAGGTTGGTATGCATTTTCTTGCGTTACTCGTAGTTGAATATTTATCCCCAGGTAAAGGTCTTTATATAGAAAAGTGTGGGACAAGAACCCAGTCACTAATAGTCCATCTATAGAAAAGTGTGGGAAAAGAACCCTGTCACTAATAGTCTATCTATAGAAAAGTGTGGGAAAAAAAACCCTGTCACAAATAGTTTATATATACAAAAGTGTGGGAAAAGAACCTGTCACTAATATTCTATATATACAAAAGTGTGGGAAAAGAACCATGTGACTAATATTCTATATATACAAAATTGTGGGAAAAGAACCCTGTCGCTAATAGTCTATATATAGAAAAGTGTGGGAAAAGAACCCTGTCACTAATAGTCTGTATATAGAAAAGTGTGGGAAAAGAACCCTGTCGCTAATAGTCTGTATATAGAAAAGTGTGGGAAAAGAACCCTGTCACTAATAGTCTGTATATAGAAAAGTGTGGGAAAAGAACCCTGTCGCTAATAGTCTATATATAGAAAAGTGTGGGAAAAGAACCCTATCACTAATAATCTGTATATAGAAAAGTGCTTGCAAAGAACCCTGTTACTAATAGTCTATACATTAATACACAAATGAGTATTTCAAAATTCATCATAGGTCAAAAATCATTGACTCCTCTTATTAAATACACAAATTAAAGTGTATGTTGGTGAGTGATTTTTTTTCTGTATAACAGTTATTCAGATCACATCGGCTTTGTGCAACAGAAAGCAGGTCGTAACTCGCTATTGATTTCCCAAGGTTTTATATACTTTACACTGATTTTATCATTTTTTTCCACATTACTGTAATTGCAATTATTAAAAATGTATTAGCATTTCACTTTTTCATTATTTAATAAGAGGCTGATGTCTCAACCACGTCATTTTAAGTTCAATCTCTCCCTGAGTTGTCAGCGCTTCGATGCACCAAGTTACACAATGTAATGTTGACTTCATTTCGAGCTGCGCATTAAGAGTTCATTTTACAAAAGCCGACTACCTTAATATGACAATTTTCAATAAATCTTCCACAAAAATTTCAACTCATTGAACGTTTGATCTAGTACATGTATATCCTTTCTCTGCAGCAGTGGTTCCGACTAATTACCATATATTTTGAAAACCAAAGTGAAGCCTAAACTATCAACAATTAAAAACGATGTGATAACTTATCACATCAAAATAAACATTCAAATGTGATATATAATGGTGATATATACTGCAAATCTCATAATTGTTTGATAAATTCTCAGATCATAAAAAAATAATGATTTGCCTGACAATCTTCAATAAAGATATAAATGTATATAAACCCTGAAGGAATTAAGTTTTAAAACTGTGTGAGCACTTTAATGAATTTCGATTAATGAAGACATTTCATGTAAAATAACAAGGAATTTGTCGATTTGAAACAAGCTATGGACACTATGCCGATGATAGAAGTTTACTGTGCACTCTTTGAATTAATAGAAATTTCTGCGAAATTATTGAGGATGTATTGAAACAAGAAATCCCTCAATAATATAAATATTGAGTAATGTCTTGCCTGGCCTGAGGGTCATTAAACTCTGGTCTTCAGTTTGAGGATGAATTTTCACTTTCAGCCAATCAAAAATGACGTTACAAAAGTTTAGTTGTTTTTGATTGGCTGACACAAAATCTAAAACTCATACTCTGGAGATTTACGATTTACAGGTCTGATCTTTATATACTGGGACATAACCTACATATTTAATAAGAGAATTGACACCCATAAATCAAAGATAATAGGTTGATTAGATGGCGTTCCTAACCAGGAAAAGTAATCACATGGAATGCAGCAAGAGTACATTACAGAAATAATCCTCGTCAAATTGCAAGCAATGACCGGATAGAGACCATGATGGCCTGGTCATGGCATAAAAGCCTCGGGGTGCCCTGTATAGTGGAATCTCCTATTTTGCTACTAAACATTTCTGTAACAGGAGCTGTTTGGACAAAAAATAAAATAAAATTATAAAGAAAGAAATATAAATTTAACTGAGATTTTATTCTTTGAGATTGACATATTTTTGATTATCTTGTTTTCACGGTTAAAGAAATCTTGATTTCGAAAAGCTCTGATACGTATTACGTGCTCATGATACGTATTACATGCTCATGATACGTATTACATGCTCAAGATCCCATGGCTTGGAAGTTGACAAGAACATAATAGCACATGCTGGCGGTGTTGCAGTTTAAGCATTGCTGTTTCGTTGTAGATCATACATTTGCAGCTAACTTGTGTTACATTTCATGACCTTGAACAAATTTCATAAGCAGGTGTCAAATACTCAACCAGCAGGTTTGAAGAGTTTATAACGGAACTGTGTTATTGTGCTGTTGTGTTATAATCCTGCAGAGAAATCCAGAAGCAATTAGGTGCGTTCCTTTTTCAACTGAGGAATTCAGGTAGTCTGCATATGCTACGACCCTGCTCCACTATAAGAATCTAGACTAGGTTAGAAAACTAGGTCAATCGAAGGCTTCATGCTTTATGTGTCTTATTCTGCGTGTGCATGTGTATATATGTTTCTTATCGTAATCCTATCCTTGAAACGTAAGCACTCTTTCGATCACCATTATATGTCGTGTATTTATAATATGTCCGTCTTTCTGCAATTAGCATAGTTATGCAAACATGCTTCATATATATATATTTACGAGGCACTAGGTGAGAGAATGTCCCTTCTTGCAATATGGCGTCATTGTACAAAACTGACGTCATCACAATGATTTTATACCGTCATAACATTGTTACATGATGCATTCCAACCAGTAAATCTCTATTCATCATATTTACGTTAAACAAACAGGAAATATTAATCTTTTCGAATTTGACATGTTCTCGAAATATCAACTGTAGGGTTTGAATTATTTACAAGCATGTTTCGACCCACATATTATGATGCGCTTTATCCAACTTGATTCATTGTTTGTCTGATAAAATTTGTTATTTTTGCATTTAAAAAAATCAGCACGTCTTTTTGCATGTTAAAAACACATTATATGATTTAAATACAGATAGCCTGTGAGTCTTCTTTTTGGTACAAGGTGGTAGCTGAATCGCACCGAACTCACCTATTATTGTATGTGATTGCGTGTCTCAGGCAAATTTGCCGACAGTTGAAAGGGATTTAATAATGTACGAAGAAGCTGTCACATTTTTCCCCTCTTATCTTAGGTGGGCTTTTGTCCTTCTTTAGGCTCCACATAAACAGTACGGTTGGTTTAGGACTCTAAAGGCGTATCTGTTACCTCAATAGCGCCATCCATTCATTTCCAATAGCCTTGCTGTATGGAGAGACGGGCTACGGTTGATATTATTTGTTGAGATAACATATTGATAGACTAAAGGATATGCTATGACATAAAGCTCAAAACATCTTTAAGATTATTCAGTTCATAGATAATCCAAATGAGGTATTCTTCGAAAGACTTAAAGTGTATTCTTAGCAGCATAAGCCGTTACAAACACGATTATTTATTTAGCTCAAATGTCCATCTGCATCTTTTCACCATTCGGAAGACTTCCAATATTAAGGGTAATCATTGGACAATCCAGATACTGAATAAGTTTGACAAAAAAATGATCGATGTAACATGTGCTCTAGCGATGCAAAAGTAGATATATGCCCTTTCATGGACAGGAAGGACAATGGAATTACAAAAGTAGATATATGCCCTTTCATGGACAGGAAGGACAATGGAATTACAAAAGTAGATATATGCCCTTTCATGGACAGGAAGGACAATGGAATTACAAAAGCGCTTCAAGGGTAGCTGCCCCCAAAAGTGCCGAGTCAGTGAAGTATAGTCAGATAATAGAAGATGCAGTCTCTTCCAAACATATTTAACACATACGGATTCTTAACTGTTTTGGTCGTAATAAATGAGGCGCAGTTAAATTTAATTAATAATTATTACTTATTTATTTATCATTCAGTTTTAGTAGAAGCATGCGTTCCTTATTTCTTGCTTTTTACAACTTTTCAAACAGACGTCGGGATCATACACGATTTAATTGTAATATTGCCTCTCCAATTTGTGAATATTTGTAATGAAGCACTGCTGAAAAATTGGAAAGGCTTGTGGTTTGATTGATAAATAAGATCACATTGGCGCTTCACGCATTTCTAACTTTTGTGCATCAAACTGACAATTTACAACCAGTTGTCCGCTATGTGGTCGGTATCAGCTGCAACAGTTCCATTATATATAAATTTAACTGCACTAAGTACGACCCTCCTATATTGAAGATGCCGAGATTGACCTAATGAAGAACATTGCAAAGCACTTTGGATCTGCATATATCCCTCACTAACAACAGATTATCTTCCTAAAGATTGTATAAATTTTAACCGTTATATTTTTGCAACCTTTTTAAGATCTTTGCCTTTTTTCTTGAAGGACTATTATTTACGTTTATTTGAAATAATTTATTTGCCTAAAGTTATAAAGTTTTTGCCTTTTTTCATATTTGTAGAACAATACTTTAAGCCGACACTACATAGCCAGGGTTGTGCTGACGTGACGTACTATCCCCAAATATATATATATATATATATATATATATATATATATATATATATATATATATATATATATATATATATATATATATCGCAGTGTTGTTTTACTGGAGATTTTCGGGTGAGAGAGGAAAAGAGATATATAAATTATTTTAAAAATAAGTGTATTTATTAATAATATTGATTGTAGTAGTTCGAAAACTTGTATGAACTTCTCCATACGGTACAGTTAATTGTGAAAGATAGTCATTGAGAAGCCAAATAATGGATAACTCACAAGAAACTACTAATCACATGATTGCATTCACAAACACTTTCACTTGTCGACTACCTGAATCGAAATACGTAAGATTGACGATAGTATCTTTCAGTATTTTGAAAAACATAGTAAATTTGTTTGTTTGTTGGTTTTAAACAGCATATTAACATATGAAATGCTATGATCTGAGGAAATGGGAGCAAAAGTGCCTTGTCCAGAGACATACCTTAGCAACCGATTGGGGCAAATCTGGATAGGATTCGACCCCGCACCATTTGTCGTGCGAGTCTGGCACGCTAAAAACGTATATCACTGTACTATATGACAATTTACAGATATTTCACCAATATATACGTGCAATTTGGCTGGAGCATGCCTTGTAAATTTTTAACAGAACGCGTGTAACCTTTTCAACTTTGTATAACACTTAGAGTCATGACTACATGAATTGAAGGTAGAGTGTCATATCGATTTGCTATACAGTTCTTCTATCTTTTTCATCTGGCAAAAGTGGTAGCAGAATCCGTCATTTTTAAAATCAATGATATAAAACTCTGTTATTACCAAGTAATTCTGCTTTGCAAATAAAGGTAAACTATCATAAGCTTGAATGTGTAATTTCTCATCTTAAAGAAAGGATAGAATATGGACAATGACAACTTGAATATAACAGGCTTTAAAATGGTGGTCATAAAAGTATTGGTTGTGTCGACTCAAGATCATACTTATTTGTCTGGCGCATGCCGCATGGCTTGCTTATGATTTCTATGGGAGTGCTGTTTGCCTTTAAATTACATTTTCTTCATAGTAAACGGGATGTGGAACTACAATAAACATCATTTTAAATGTGTCAGTACAAAGACTTGAAATGGGTTCAGGGTTGAATTATATTTTTATTATACATTGCTAAAACGACAGCTGTTGCAATGTTTTTTTTAATAAACTTCATTCAAGGATGCACAGATTTGACATGCCGAAATAAAATGAATAAAAAAACTAAAAGTGTTACATATGAAAAGATAAACTTTGACTTGAGGTGCAATTTAAATTGCTTCCTGTCTGTCTTTTATACTCCAAGCAGAGACTGTTTTTTTCTAATTTGAAGATATATGACCCTGGTAACGATATGGAGGGGTCTTCTGCACGAGACAACGATATGAATTATGAATGCAGTGTGTAGCTCTTAAAATGTGTTATCTAAATATCTCACGATTTCATTTGCTTTAAAACTAATGTTAAATTTGGTGAAAAATCAAAATAATTCGTCCGATACACCAAGAACTTAATGTTTTTTTCACTCATGTTGATAATGAAATTTAAGAAACAATATTTTCAACGTTAGGGGTATTCAAATCTGAGAGCTCAATACAACACACATTTGGAAGAAATGTATGTGTGTTTGGCTTTATATACCCACCGACATGCATGAAGAAAATGCACCAAAGTACCTGTCAGGAGTATTCGCATTCTGGTTACATGCCAGCTATCCACTAAACAGCGTCATGAATAAATGAAATGCATTTTAGCGAATTGGCTTCATGTTAGTTACATAAGTGATGATTCTATTTTAATATTGAAGCCTTTATTTTCGCCAATACAAGCATCACTATATTGCAAGCGATATAACATCACTTTGATCATGCGAGCTCATGGTATATGACAATAACCTCTGAGTTATGTATTAATATGTTCAAAGTAATTTTAATTATTTAAATGAGAAATGATACAAAATGCTTGATGCTCGTGATCCGTGCTCATCAGAGTATGTTAATAAAATTATTCGAGTTGAAAGGATTGTCAATCAATTTAAACGATTTTCCTTCAAACATAATCAATGTGTAGGCTTTACATGAGTTGCTCTGTTTACTCTTCTGTGTGTATGTGTATTTCTTTTAACTCCTAAATTTGTCTCGGATATTGGGGACATATTTTAGAATTTATACGGTATCCTTTTATATCTTTAGGTTTTAAAATTGAGGCTGGGGTAAATTTGTGAAGCGTATTACCCAAAAGTTTGCACAAAATGCCGATAGTATGAATTTATGGCAAATGTCTGCAAGTTTGCTTCCATATCATAACATAGTCCTTTTTCCAATAAGAATCAATAGGACACAATAGGATGATAATGTCAAAATCTCGGATAGCGTAATATATTGTTAGATATAAGTACATTTGTTACATCATGCATACATTCAGCTATGTTCCATCGATTACAACTCGCCAGGTTTTTATTATATTTTATTTCCAATTCTTTTCTATAACTGAAAAATTAAGTATGAACTCCTTGCAGTTAGTTTGAGGTTTAGTTTTATTTTTCGAAGATTAGCGACAAATTTCAGCTACCTTATATTTTACCATAAAACTTGCGTGCAGTAATTATATCTATTATAAGTATTGGGACAAAATGTACGTTAATGTTTTCTAGGGACAGTATCATTCTTCTACAGAAATTAGTATTGCCTTGACAATCATTTGAAACCTATCTATTAACCAACTTTTGTAATAATTGTACGTTCTGGGTAAAGAGGGTCCGAGTAGAACAGAAGCTGCCTAGGCCTTGCTAATTTACCGCAAAAGGATTAAAATTGGAATATAGTGCTCGAAAAGGAAATATATTTTCCTAAGTTTTCTCAAGGAAAATCAAACAAATTAACAACTATGTAATGGTTACCTTCCCGTCAATTTCCTCTTTTATTTTATTTTTTCAAAAATCCTCACATTGTACTAAACAATTAAATAGATTGATTACTAATGTGGAGACAATACGACAAGGACGCTACTTTTGCTCGACATAGTCACATAGTCATAGAAATGAAATGGCTTTGGGAGTCAGATGTTGTAAAGGGGACGCAAATTACAAATTATCCGACCTGAGCTCCGAAAGCATTATTTCATTAAGTTTGATGTTGCACTATCCTTTGAAAAGCTGTTTATCGAAACTAGGACATACATACACATAACTTCATTGCGCACGGCTTATTTCTTTTTACTAAAATGATTATGCACACAAAAGCGAAAATTAGGTGATGTTAGTCGTAAAGGAAAATTATTTATCATGTTCCGACTTTGGACTTCTAATACTTACTCCGTTTTTCTTGGTGAAGATTGAAAAATCTCGGTTAGTATTTCAAATTTGTATGCTTGTAACGAAATTTAAAACTGAACCAATATTGAAACTACTACTGGCTCCTACCCACGACAATTAGACGTAATTGTATTGCCACAAGTCTATTCCACACTGACAATTAGACGTAACGTAATTGTATTGTCACAAGTCTATTCCACACTGACAATTAGACGTAATTGTTTTGCCACAAGTCTATTCCACACTGACAATTAGATGTAATTGTATTGCCACAAGTCTATTGCACACTGACAATTAGATGTAATTGTATTGCCACATGTCTATTCCACACTGACAATTAGACGTAATTGTATTGCCACAAGTCTATTCCACACTGACAGTTAGACGTAATTGCATTGCCACAAGTCTATTCCACACTGACAATTACACCAAATGATTTGAAGAGGTATGATATTTATAAGCAGAAAGCGAAATAAAGTTTTGAATTGAGCCTGTATGTATATTTCTTAAATATTGCCGTCAATTAATTAATGTCTAGAATTTAATAATTGAATTACCTTTCGTGAACATGGGTTCGACAGAACAAATTTAAGGTAAACAGTCGATACAACTTGCTCATGTTTTGAATGAAGTTTAAGAGCTAAACCTCCCGTATATAGACATTGGAACACCACCGAAGCCACCAGAGACCATGTTGAGAAGCTATATTCTTTGCATTCTGATTGCTGATCAACTAACATCTCTTGAAAATGAAAGCACGGAGTTTATGTAACCGAAAGCATAAGGACACGAAGATTCATCTAACTCATTGGAAGTACATTTTTCCTGATGCCAATGTAACAACCAAAGGCAGTCATGTTAAATGAATGTAGGTCACTCCAAAAAGAAGTTAACCTATGCCAAATTAGCTATAAGCAAGGTTGAAAATCAAGCATGCACAGCCGTGATTCTACATTCACTTGTTGATGTTTGTCATAATATATAATGGCTGTAATACACTTATGTCCATTATGTATTATTAATTATCGAACAAATACTTGTATGGCTAGAATAATAAACTCGCAAATAAGGACATCAATAATTATGATAGGATGTGGATCACTGTGCGCATATTTATGCAGTAAAATGGTTGCGATGAAGCTTTTTGGTTTTGTGTCTACACAGCTATCATGTGATAAGACGGGTTTTTAGGTATGGCCTTATGCTCAAGTGAAAATGAGTTTAGGCATGCTCGCATAGTACTATGGTCACGTGAAATTGAGTGTAGACATACTCACATGGCATTATGCTCAAGCGAGATACAAGTCATTCATTGCCAAGACACTTTTCTTAACGTCATCAAAGGTTTGTTGACCTTTTCAATATTTATCTTTATGAGAGGAGTTACATGGTTCATATATATTAATAATAATAATAATAATAATAATAATAATAATAATAATAAAAAAAAAGCGTAGCTAATACCAATCAAAATTCTAACTACCCGCTGACCAGTTTAATCATCCACACTGGCTTGAATATTTAGCTAATCGCATTGTTTCTTCAAGTGCTGGCTCAGTGCACTGTCCGCCAGGATTCCAGCAGGTCACCTATCCGGCTTGTACTATACAATTTCAAATCTCTGTGAATTCAACATTTCTCGTCCAATTTTCGTTCAACTTTGTATCGACAACATTCGCAAACTGCTATAGCTCTCCAACAAATCAATAGACAGGCCAATAGGACTACTCCACTTACAAAATATAAAACAGATTCGACTGTTGTGACCTAATATTCACGCGCAACAATCTCGTGCGACAAATGCCCATGCCCATTAGGCTTAGTGTAACTCATATCTGTGTTGTAGTAGTGATTAGAAAACGCATTAAAAAAGACCCCGCCCCCAATCTTTGTGAATTCGATTTGCATGAGATATATACTATCCCTTTATTCTAAGTCTGGCCAGTCCTAAAACCTAAACATACTTATAAACATCTGTCTAAAGATTGTTCGAGGATTATAATGCGCCAAATTATTTACCTTTTTTTGAATAGGTAGAGTGTATACTGGCTTTTCACAGCCGCTAAAATCACTTGCTGACAAATATTTATTTCTTTTGTATTTTTTTTCTGTCGCTTCCAAAACAAAACAATGTTTGAGAATTTAATTACCTTAAATATCTTAGATCATTACGAATTCCGGAACATTTGAAGATTATACAATTCTTCTATTGCTAAGTAATTATTGTGTTCTCTACTCGAAATATCAATGTTTTCTTGATACAAATTTACAATATCAAGGTTCCTTGTACGCTTAGTAACCGTTCTACTTTAAGGACAAAATTAAATGAAATATCCCCACCTTCAGTCGGCATAATAGCTACAGGTAACGTTGAAGGACAAGGTTTGATTTAAGAGCACATATCTAATTATAACAGTGTATAATATGATACAATCAGGAGATGGCTCAATGTAATCTCACATCAAACCCTGAAGTCCGATATGTAATACTTTAAGGGCGATGTTGTCTTAAAAAATGCAGCAGCCAATCGGTGCATTAGGGAATGTTCTGAAGACAAGCATTACCTAATGGAACTAACCTAGCCACATTTGAGCAATATAAAGTGGACGATTAAAGAGTCCAAACTTCGTACTATCAGTATCATGTGTACCGCTTTAAGAACAGGGCAGACTGAAAAGCCCTTATGTTGCATGTAATCTTACTTTTGTGTGTTATGCAATGGCCTTAAGACAAGGTTGACTTCAAAGCTCATACCTTGTCTTCCAGTGCGGTATGTTGAGTTATGCCAGATCATATCGGGGTCGGGTTGGTTAGTTGGTTAGTCTTCAAATTTGTGCATCAGCTCGAACCATTATTTCTCATCCATTTGTGTAATCTTTTAAAATTGAACCATTATTTCTCATCCATTTGTGTAATCTTTTAACATTTTGATTCGTATCTAAACCAGCATATTCAGTAGATAAAGGGTCGTCGATCCAAGTCATTGCATATCAACTCTTGGCATATGTCACCAGAGATTGGATAAAGCTGAAAGAAACTGATCCAACCAGATTACTCATTACATTTACTGTGATAGACGATGTGAATAATCATTACGACCTCCATAGACAACAACACATGTTGCATTTTAGTTGCTCCAATTTATACCGTTCACACACACATTATTTTCTTTCGAATCAACGCATGTGTGCATTGTGGAAGTCACCATATTGGATATCTAACATGTGTAACGAGCTTTTTCATTTATCAATTGATTTAGCTTTTCTACAGGGAGTAACTCTTTCATCCTCGAGAGGGCACTTATCCAACAATGTTTCGGTTAACTACATATGCCAAGGGTCAATGCAGAACGAAGTGAATTGACAACCCCTTCGCTAGCAAAGATGCAAAACCAGCGGCATGAATATAAATATTACCTTGTTTAAAATTAAAATTACCATAAGCTTATAGGTGTTGACTAAATAACTGGATCTATATCATGAATTGTACAGTTTAATTTGGCTGCGAAGATGTAATATTACTATTGCTCCATTAGAGGCAACATTTTTAATATCCTGTTTTCTGTGCTTGTTTATTAATTGATACACTAAGTCAAACCGTTCTAAACTTCGATGGAAGCGAATAAGTTTACACACCCTGTCAGCATTGACTGTGCATTTAGGTTTTGCTATTTCACATTATTCACCATAAATTGGCATTTTAGTTGAAGAACAGGTGAATAAGTCTTTGTTGCGTTGGTGTTGAATAGATATTTACAATAATATAGGGAATAGTTTAAAGTTTAACTCCTTCCAGAACGTTTGTTTTAAAGTATTTGTACAGCAGTTTAATCGGATAATATGTAACCAGAATGAGGATTCTATGACATGATCTCAGCTTGTCTATGGGGAATCTATACACGAATTGTACAGTCGCGGGAGCTAAATGGATTGAACCTGGAGTGATCCCAAATTTACTTTTATCTCTGGGTGTTTACCTCAATGTTCAGTACACGGCAGTTATCTGTTTAACTGCATTCCAATAACGAGTTGACAAAGTGCTAACTCAGCTCTCAGCACGCAACACCGACAAGAATCTAGAGAAAGATCGAAATAAAATGTTAATACGAGTGGGTGTGGGAGGGGCATCTTATCTAGGCCTGCCATAGGGATTCGTGCATTTTATCTTGACGCAATCTACGCAAGTAATGGTTCTCTGATGTAAAGGTCTTAACAACTGATACGCCTTTGCGCTATTGCAAAATTTACTTCTGTTCTGCTGGGACAAAGCCAATAGCTTGCATAATATACATTTTATGGATGAAGATACATTATTGTTAACTCCTCAACGAGTTTTATTTTATTTATTGATTTATTTTTAACTTTACGCTAACAATGCATACTGATAAAAGTTTCATAACAAAATGGTATTTAAAAAGGAAGAGGAAGAGAAGCATGTGAACAATACTTATTTTATCTATAAAATATTTATAAAGTTAGGACGATTCAGAACACATTAAAATAGGCTGAGGCACAGAGTATATGTGCATGATCATGCAGAATTGTCTTTGTTTTTTACTCAGTGGTATTCGTAAATGAGAATTAGCTCTTGATGATGAGACAAAACAAGCAATTCCATATCAATATATTTATGCAATCTTTCTCATTCATATCAATTTAATTTTGTATCTGCAAAAACAAAACTCATACTAAAGATACCTGGCAAAGTTTTCTAATAGTTTGATTACTGATTGGTTTCCATTTCCAATAGTTTGATTATGGATTGGTTTCCATTTCCAACAGTTTGATTACTGATTGGTTTCCATTTCCAATAGTTTGTCTACGGATTGGTTTCCATTTCCAATAGTTTGATTACTGATTGGTCTCCATTTCCAATAGTTTGATTACGGATTGGTTTCTATTTCCAACAGTTTGATTACTGATTGGTTTCCATTTCCAATAGTTTGTCTACGGATTGGTTTCCATTTTAAAATAAAGAGTTCTGAACTTTACTGAAGTCCATGTTTATCATGTTTCTTTTGTCAGCCGCATTTATCGCTCTATTTCGTCATTTTATCTTTGTCATCTATACATTTTATCTTTGCCATTTATACATTTTATCTTTGTCATCTATACATTTTATCTTTGTCATCTATACATTTTATCTTTGCCATCTATACATTTTCCCAGTTTCTTTCCGTTCGTTTCTTTTGAAAACGAAGACGTGCAACCATTTTCATGATGCCTAAAAAAAATTGAATCTGTACGTTAGTACAAACTTCACTCGGCAGAGTCTACATATCTCCAGTTAAAGTCAGGATTATTACAAATATTCAGCTATTAAAGACTTTGTGTACACTAAGATAAGTCTTGTTGGATATTGATACGATTTCACACTGATAATTTGAGGCAATGGAACTGAAATATCATCCAGTTGAAATCAACCACTGAATATATATATATATATATATATATATATATATATATATATATATATATATATATATATATATATATATATATATATATATATATATATATATATATATACATTATATACATATATATATACATATATATATACATACATATATATATATATTTATATACATATATATATATATATATATATATATATATATATATATATATATATATATAAGTCATCAGTGCATGAGTAAACTGCTGAGTGTTTCCACAGAACAAACATTGAAAAGGAGGATAAAGTAAACGGGACCATGACTTTCATTCAGATCGAATCGAATCGCCAACATCTATTGCATCCTCACATAATCAAATTGCTAATACTAAAGGTGCTTCACGTTTTTTGGAAACCAAGAGTATGCTGTACAAAAGCATATCAAACTCTCTATTCTGATTGTAAAGGTGATAACAGGTTACAACTCTGATTGAAAAGTAAATATGTCATAAAGAAGTGCAAAATAGTATCACACACATTGTGTTATAATTAATACATTATATAATTTAAAAAAATCAATTCATAGAAAGTTTAACACGCAAAATGTGTAACATACATTGCTGCTTTTCTGATATTTATTTTCTCCAAAAAGTTAACTCTCCTCTCCCCGAATTTGTTTTTTATTTAACTGCGTCATTAGTGATCTTTAAACATTTGTATTTACAGGGTATATACTAGTATAAATTACTACTCCAACACTAATTGCTTTATACAAATATAAATTTGTTCTCGTTATAAAGCATGTTGAAAATTTTACAAAAACAATCTTGTACTATCCAGATACCCATAGGACATAGAACATCTGATAGAAATAGCTTTGAATCTTGTATCCTTTAGATACCCATAGGACATAGAACATCTGGTAGAAATGGTTTTGAATCTTGTACCCTCTAGATACCCCGACGATATAGAACATCTGATAGAAATAGTTTTGAATCTTGTACCCTCTATATACCCATAGGACATAGAACATCTGGTAGAAATGGTTTTGAATCTTGTACCCTCTAGATACCCATAAGACATAGAACATCTGATAGAAATAGTTTTGAATCTTGTACCCTCTATATACCCATAGGACATAGAACATCTTGTAGAAATGGTTTTGAATCTTGTACCCTCTAGATACCCATAGGACATAGAACATCTGGTAGAAATGGTTTTGAATCTTGTATCTTTTAGATACCCCTACGATATAGAACATCTGATAGAAATAGTTTTAAATCTTGTACCCTCCAGATACCCATAGGACATAGAACATCTTGTAGAAATGGTTTTGAATCTTGTACCCTCTAGATACCCATAGGACATAGAACATATGATAGAAAAAGTTTTGAATCTTGTACACTTTAGATACCCTTAGGACATAGAACATCTGGTAGAAATGGTTTTGAATCTTGTACCCTCTAGATACCCATAGGACATACAACATCTGATAGAAAAAGTTTTGAATCTTGTACCCTCTATATATCCCCACGACATAGAACATCTGGTAGAAATGGTTTGGATCTTGTACCCTGTAAAATCCCATAGGATATAGAACATCTAGTAGAGATGGTTTTGAGATGAAACTGAAACATTTATTAAATGAATCTATAGCCAGCGATGACGACGTTGTTCAAAGTTGAATATATGTCAGCTGTATAATTATAGTTATTAAGTACGGTAAGGGTTGTGACACTACACATAATAAAGTTTTTCTTGACAGTTTATTTTGGCATAACTATATAGCGGACTTTAAAATCTGATTGAAGTCTCTCTCTCCATTATCTTTCATGGCGACCTTACCTTGAACTTTATTTCTTCTTTCTGCTAACTCATTCATCATGCAGGAAACTCAATCATTCATTAAAATATCGGGCACTCCCTGAAACGTAGCAACCAAATACAAATCTCCAACGATTCATTCAGAAATATTATCCATGAAGTCGTAGTATTTCTTGTTGCAATAATGCGACAGTTTTGAAGTTGTGAAATTAATTGCCCTTCGAACATTGGTACATATATATTTGAGGTGTTTACTTGTGTTAGCTGTGAACTGGTTTTTTTTATACATGAAACACAATGTATTAATCCGTAGTTGTTTGTTCCACTCTGGTGAGCATATGGCACAGTGAAGGTTAAGAAAGATGAAATGTCACGTCAGAGTTGGTTTTCTAAATTTAAGGTTATGCATCAATACCGAATGATATTAGTTAAAACATACTGTATGGATGAACGCATGCATAAGTGTTCACTAAATACTGTAAAATGTCCAGAAGTTTATGATGATGAGAAAGAAATACTTTAGAAAAAGGAATAAAACCATTTTAATCTTTTTTAATTTCATCTGGGATAAAACTTGCACGAGGTCATATTCTTTCCTTAAGGAAAACAAGATCAGTTATCATCTTTGAAAAGGTCACTATAAGCCTAGAGAACTCATAATATTGACCTTTCGTAGTATTTGGCTTATTTACACTTGCTTTTGCCATTTAGTTTTCAGGATAGATAGATTACATATATATATTTATGTGGGTGGGGAATGAAGATTATGCTAAGCAAGAAGAAAGATCGTAGGCAGATAGGTTAGGTCCTTAGGCAGGTTGAAATGTAGCTGATTTATTTTGTTATTTACATATTGAAAAATTGGGACATTTAGGGATCGAGCAGCATGTCAAGCCTGCATATACATTCTCTCCAAGAAAGGTAGGTAGGTAGGTACGTAAAGAAAGGCAGGTAGGCAGACAGGCGATTACGATAGACATGTATACAGATACTAAGAAACAGCTTGCCATAGAAAATTGAAGTAATGAATCTTTATGTATATATTGACAAATTTATGAATGGATTAAAAAAATGATGAAGAAATGCTCAATGAACCCAGGTACCTTTTGTCTTTACGATAACAGGAAATAATATCCTTTTATTCATGAGACGGAATGCCGCCCTCGCCACCCAAAACATACATTTTGCGTAAATAATATTCTAATTTGAATATATATATATATATATATATATATATATATATATATATATATATATATATATATATATATATATATATATATACTTTTTTTCTTCAGAGATTCGAACAAGTATTTTAAGGACATGTTCCTTGGTAATAATACATTCAGTATACAAAATAAAAGGTAAAACAACTATTGCATTACGCACAGTTTAGTTGAGTGCATCTTCTTTTTTAAAGTCGAAACAAAGAATCAGACACTCTAACATCATTACCAGCTATAATGAAGCAAATGGCCAATTACTGTGTCATTTTGAACCACAAAGCTGACTTGAGCATTTAATTACACAACTAGTTTTTCCCGACATAGGGTATTGGGAAAAAATTTTTTGAATGAAGTCGTCTGGAACTCCGGAAGATAAGACTCTGTATGAAACCGTTATTATGTGGGCTAAAGAAGCCAAAGGTAACAGAAGGTGAGTTCCAGTGCAATCTGTATTGAGAAAGGACAGAAGAAATAAAGAAATCCTACGATTTGCATTGGGTAATTAACATGAAATACTGATATGAGCATATCTATGATTAGCTTTTTTTTTTACAGATTATATTGAGTGCCGATATTCCACAAAATGTGCGCTGGTATTAGATGGATCGACTATCTAGATATAGAGCGTTTTATTCAAATAGTGTTTTATTACTTTCTTGGTTACATGCAGTTGTTAATACTTATAAAATCATCAAAATTCTTTAATGCACCAGAAGTTAAGAGAGTTTGAACTTTTAGAGAACTCCAAGAGCATGGTTCTCAGAATTAAAGCTATATGTATAAAGTCAATGTAATGAAAATATGAATGATTAAACCTTACGACGCCAGAAATTGTAATATGCTTTTGGTTTATCGTTTTCTATTGGTAATGATAAATACATAAATATGTTAATGAATTAGTAGTGATATGCCTAACACGCTTGAATAAAGTATTAGCTCTACAACTTTACAATTTTTAAAAAATATATAGATTTTCATAACTTTATGGTACCAAAGTCTCTGGCAACTTTGCTCCTGACATATGTCTACACTCAAGAAAATCTAGAATTTGGAAAAAAAGATATAACCGAAGCGTAGCAGAAGTAACAATATATGGAAACTCACTGATTTGAAAAACAAATACAGATGAAAATTAAATCTGCTGAGTATTTTACATACTAATGGTATTAACTATTTCCAGTGTTTCGACCTTAAATGTGACATTGTGACAAAAATGTTAAAATTTTTAAATTATGGTAGAAAACTTTTTTTTTTTTTTTTTTTTTTTTTTTTTAGCCTACATTTTTTTTCCGGGTGATTCCATTGTTTAAACGTCTTATGGAAGCAAATAACAATTACATTCACGCGAGAAAAGAATCCAGAATGAATAACATAGCATACAGCTTCATCACGATACTAATTCAGTCTGAAGCAAGTGTTTCGTTAATTAATCAAACCCGAGGAAATGATTATTCATAAGACTGCTGGACTTTTGTATCTAAAGCAAAATCTTCAAAAAATTGAGAAAAAATTGGATTCAGATTATTTATTACAGTTTTGAAAATATATTTTTTTTCTTTTACATTTTCTTTATCTTTTTGTGTTGTTGAAGCAATTCATCTCGTTCGATTTTGTGGAGAAGTCTCCCATATAGTAGAAAATGAATTTGGTAAAGGATGGAGTTAAGAATAATCATCATAGAAATGTTTATTTCTCTCCTGTATCATGGTGTGTCATAGCTTTTAGTTTAATGTCCTTTTTCATCACTTGAACGTTATGAGTAAATCAAATTATCCGAGTTGTACTAATTCAGAAAAAAAAAGTATTCACAACCTTGAAACAAGACCCATAATTTTTGATTAAGTTTAGATAGGGCAAATATTATATGAATTAAGTGGATTCCATTCAGAGATGGCAAATGCTATTTCTTATAATAATGTATATTCAGATATGTATGTAGCAATTCTCCAACGGGATAGTTGTCATTCTCTGAATATCAAAATAGCTTCGCCACCTTTAAGTTGTTCATCGTAGATGCACTGAAAATCATTGTTAAATTGGACAATGTCAGAGGAGGAAATGGGAAGTAGGTTAATTTATTTATTTAGGCAACATTATATGCCTTCGTGCAGCTGCAGTGAATACATCTATTTAGTAAGTATTAAATTAAGCCATAGATGTAATAAGGCTGATAAATTGTTCAAAAGTGTCAGGATTACAAGAAACAAATCTTGTTCAGCTGATATATTATCCTTTTAAAAGCATTTCGGAATGAACTGATGTAACTATAAGAAGATATCTATTCAATAATACTACCTATCCAGGTCCAAGGGTACATGGCATACCATGCAAGAGTACGCATATTCTGTGTGCCTGTAATGAGACCCTATTAGGCAATGCGTAGAGTTGGCATAGTTTGCGATCTGTCTTGCGTGAGCAAATAGTAACTGGAGAATGTTTGTTAAATATGTTACAGCTATTTGTATGATTGACGTACATAAATCTGAATACTATATAGAACCAATATAAAGATATACAGCACAAAAACTATAAGAAGGAAATTAATGCAGTTCAGACCAGCATAAGATAGATGAGGTGACTACGCCTGACTTATTGAATGAGTGGCATATCGGACCAGAACAGAACTTTATTGCCAACTCAGATTTCCCAATAGGCATATGAGATAAAGTACAAATACAAATTATTAATGGTGGTGGACAAAGAAAGGTAGAAAAGAGAAGGGTAGAAAGAGATATATTCTGATCAATATTTTGGATATACATGACAAAAATTAGATGAAAAGAAAACAAACATAAGTATTTTGAGTTTACATGGGAACAGAATGATTTAAATATCAGTCCTTTTAAATTTACTAAATCTAAAATTACATTAACATTTCTGTTATTTTTCAAATCACTAAATTTGCACGTATTGACATTTTCTAGAAACTGCTTACTGATATATTGTTTTCATATTTCTGCAAATTATTGTCATTTTGAACAAAGATAGTGACATTCTTCACCTATATCTTGAAAAGCAAATGCTTCACATTTTCTTTTAGATATATCAAACTTTTGTCACCTTCCACTTTTAATAGGAAACCTATGATTTGTTGTCATTTGTTTCAAGCTATTCTATACTTATCTGGCACACGTGTTACAAAGGGTTAAGCATTAAACGATTTTTATATATCTACTTTAGGATGAAAGAAAAACACTAGAATGCCAAGTTTATATATATATATGTATATATATATATATATATATATATATATATATATATATATATATATATATATATATATATATATATATATATATATATATATATATATTGATCTTTTAGTTTAATTCTTATTGTTTCCTTTAGAAAATCAACAGAGAAGAATGACTGAGTTAGCCAATCAACAGAGCAGAATGACTGAGATTGCCAATCAACAGAGGAGAATGACTGAGATAGCCAATCAGCAGAGTCGAATGACTGAGATTGCCAATCAACAAAGGGGAATGACTGAGATAGCCAATCAACAGAGGGGAATGACTGAGAAAGCCGTAAATTATTCAGACCTAAATCACACAAAATATGTTTGATAAAGGAAAACCATTTAAAATTGCGCATACCAGCAGAAGCAGCGTGCAACATGTCATATAATAATTGTGAAATTTTAAAAAATTTTCCAGAAACAAGTCTTGCCTAAAATATAACAGTTCTAATTTTGATTTTAAAAAAATACTCGTTGGAACCAACCTGTCTCTCCAAACAATATATATAGTCGGGTACTTTTCAATCAAAATATTTTTTGTGTGCAAGAAATCAGTGTGCACATGTTCAATAAGAAAATTATCACTAGAGACCCAGATCTCACATCCATATAAAACTATCCATAAAACAATATTATCAAAAGTTCAAATTATAAATCCAATGGAAAAGATACATTTTGTATTTTTTTTTTTAAAATTTATACGACTATCTTGTTCACTTGTTTTCTCTTTTGGTTAATAAGATTAACAACTGTTTTTAAAAAGTAATTCTAAATATAAATACTGATTAACTACTTCCAACTATCTGTTACCAAATAGAAAAGGGAAACGGTCACATTGCTTTTTGACAAAATATTACTATTTTTATTGTAGTATTTATACTCTGTATTCAGATAAAAAAATTCCTGCAATCTTTCCTGTCGAAACGTGAATATTTAAACGTCATTTTGCTGAGTTAAAACTAATAACTTCAAGAGACCAATTTTAAAAAGAGGCAGGTACAAGGAGGATAATAATGGGGATTTTTTTTATTCTTTAGCAGTGTTTTTGAATGTTTTTATTACAATCAAAGGGGTTACTATTTATTTTCTTTTGCCTTGAACTTCTAGGTCGGGAAATAAATTCAAGATCTTGAGGTGTCTCCTACTTTTCTCGTGTTGTCGAAAATATCCGTATATTCATTCTTACAAGGGGACTTCAGATCAAGAAATGGAAATTATACTAGATATACTTTAAGGGTTACAATGACGATAGTGTTCGCGAGGTCATAACATGATCAATGCTCACAAGCTTTTGAGTCTTGCAGTAAACCTTATGTCAGAAACTTTTCTGTAGGAAAGTGAATAGGACAAAGACAGCTAATTATTCTTTACTGAATTAAAAAGTTAAAGGTTTTCTTGTGGTCATTAGGTGATAATTTAATGTCATGCATGGTTGGATATAGTTGCAGCTTCTGTGGCGCTTGATGTTAACATCAGAAACCAACAGTTATGATAGGTTATTTTAAAATCTAATTAAATGCAAGGTTATCTTAAAATCTAATTAAATGCAATGTCAGCTATAAAATGTAATATGAGACTACTTTGTAACACATACGTGTGTGTGTGTTTGTGTGTGTGTGTGTGTGTGTGTGTGTGTGTGTAATTGTGTTTTAGTATTCTCAAATGATGCCTTAAAATGGCACCAACAATTCCCCTAATTTTGTTTTATTTTTCTTGCCGAAATTATTGTTTTCAGTTTTACACAAAAAACAAAAGCGAGTACAGCACAAATATTGCATTATTTAAACTATGTAAGTATTTACTGCTAATTACAAAAATGATAAATTTTGCATAATAAAATTTTGCTACAACAACAATACTAAAAGCATAAAAAAATTAACCATAGCGTATTCATCGGAGATGTATCATGAATGTTTAATATCATTTTAAGATGAACCCATACACTCTAAATAATCGTCAATACCACTAAGAAAATGTAATTACATTTTAAGAGTCCATACATTTAAAATGACTGTAATTTGAAAACTGAGTGACAGTTTCCAATAATGCAAGGTTGAATGCATATGACATTTTTAAAGTATCTTTACAAATTTGTATATAATGTTTATTTTAGCAGTAAATACCGTACTCGAGGCTTTAACTTACTTAAAACATGGGTAAACTAAGCCCATCCCTTCTACTATGTAACTATACACGTGAATAACATAAAAGATACAAAACATTAAAAGAATTTGAGAATGGATCTTAAATTCACAACTTCTAAGGGTATTATATTACTTCAACAGGAAATAATTTGGCCTCTAGAATTAAATAACAGTAAAAACCCTTTCAAGTTTTTAGCAACTGTATTAGGTTTTTATTTGTAAAATAGTGACCGAGTACTCTCTCTGGATTTAAGACATGATAGAACGAGGAAGTAAAGTTCACATTGGTAAATGAGGTGGAGAGAGGGGCTTTCCAGAAATTTGATATTTCCGAAATATAATTAAAATATATTGAACTATTTGTTTTGATTGAGCAAGAAGTACATATTATCTTTACATCTGTTTCAAATCTACACTTTTTATTTGTCTGATTATGACAAGAAAACTTTGATAGAACTTCGGTCTTCCCGTGCTAAAGATCCATTCGAAATTTGTTTAAACCCTGATTGTGCATTTTTCAACAGGGAGTACTATCGTTTCGGTATGTGGATGACAATTTTATGAAGAAATGGAACGCATCTCAGTGAAAGATAAACATTTATATGTTCACAGAGGGGTTCTTTTTTTCTCTTAAACTATCTCCCTTTTGAAATAAAGTTTTAGAAAATGACTGACATAAAGCGATTGTTCAACGCTCTTTTAATTGGTGATAATTCATCACTGAAGCCATTTGGTCAGAAATATGGCCTCAAACATGAGTTATCATAAGATATTTAACAATGTTTCTCTATTTTAATGTAGTAACATGGGATATGCAGACTTAGCTGTCTGCAGTGTACTGCCTAACGAAATAAGAAGAGTAAACAATACATATTTTTTTTATCGCTGACTAGATTTTCCACTTATTAGAAAGAGAAATAACGAAATCAACATACAGGCAATCTCTGCAACCTGATCAAAAGTGACCTCACCACATCGGATTTTTTATATTTGTTTTATATAGAAATATCAAGTATTTTCAGAAGCAAGATATTCTATTACTTTATTATTTTCATATTTAAACAGATGGCTTATTCCTTGCTCGTTGATATTTTAAAACTAGAACAGCTGATATGGTTCGCCATTGCAAATCTCCTCGCTTCTCGTTGAATATTTTAAGCCACCAAACCAACACACACACATGTACTCACCCCCATCCTCCAGTCAGTGATCCATGGGTCATAATGCAAAACCCGTCTTCTTGTCATAACATTGAAATTTAATTTGTTGTACATTTGACTCTCTCCAAGGGACTCCAGGCGCAGGAGCCAGTAATGACACCTCTCGCGCAAATATTCACGATAGTGGCAGCATAGGAAAAAAAAATTTTGAGTTTAACACAGCGCTTTAAATAGATATGCGGTAGCGGACGGACAGACGGAGGGTATCACAATATTTTCGACGCTATTTAGAAAAGCGTGGAAACAAAAATTAATTACTATAACAAGTTTAAAAAGGATTGCGTAGAATGGTAACTCCAAATACGAATGTAAAATATACATTTACATTTTTAAATGCTTCAGAATAAAATGAAAATTGTTATCCAGAACCATGTTCTTAACTAAATGCATGCCCCAACATTCAGCTTAAAAGGATAAAAAAAATCGGGTTATTTTGGATAGATATAATGTAAATGTAAAGTCGAAAAATGTCCAGTAAGTAAAATAAACTGTCTATTAGACGCACCCATATTTTCAAATGGTTTATTGTTTTATGGTTTGTAATGAAAACCTTAAATTAATTAATGACATAGATCATTGTATAAACAACTATAATATGCAAGAAGAGTTATTTACATATTTTCGTTAATCAGACCCGTTTCTTAAAAGATAATTATTAAATTCGTACAAAGTGTCAAAATAAAATGTGTTTATCACTCTGCGCTTCACAGGTAAGAACGCCCACTCGTAGTAACTTTACCTTTTTTGATCACCATCTTTGACCGCTGAGTGCTGATTTAGTACATTGTTCGCTCATCATTGGGGCACAGGTATGCAGTGTTGGGCATGTACTGAGCGAAATCTAGGTCACTTACCCAAGGTAACTAAAGTATTCGTTATCAGTCCAGGTTAAAGCCAGATAGCTGATACGACTGAGGCATTTCATTCACACATTCGTCTCTTATAAGCTTATAACGTGTTATTAATCTTCCTATTCACGACACATCCCACTAGTGAAAGAAATAGTTCAGAGTCATATTGAGTACATCAATAAAGATATTCCAAAATATCGCCGTACATTGTATTCAAGACTTTGTATGACAAAGGTCCTCTTTGCTTTTAATAAAATAAATGGCCTATTTATTACAATTGGTGAAATAACAAAACTAAGGATTGAATGTTTGCAATGAAATGGCATTGGCATTCTAAACATTACCTCAACTGAAATTTTGATATCAAGATAAAAAAAGAAATAAAAAATAAAAGAATAATTTTTTGGGGGTCAATTTTGCAATGTGGCCAAGGAAAGTATCTATTTTCCTAAGTTAGTCTCTGTATCTACTTGAAGTACTATTGCAACTTGAAGTACTATTGCAACTTGTAATGGTGAATATTACAAAGAACGATCAGGTCATGGAAAATTGTTGTATTTTTATGCTCATAGCAGTTTGCAATGTACATTGTATGAATATGGTCCAAAAAAATCCAAACAAAGAAATGTCACGCAGACAATAGCATGTTCATAAAAGTGCAATCATCTGGTTTGTTTTCCTGCAGAAACCTTTGTATAGAAAGACTGGCAATATGCTCCAATAGAGACTTAATAGAGCTAAAATTATACTTTACCTTTAAAACTTGTTTCTTAACATTTATGCAGAATTGCCGTTAACAACCTCCACTTTTTAATTGAGATATGTGACCCTTTTTATGAGACTGTAATGCCTTACCCCATTAACATGATTACTTCATTTTTTTATTAATTACAGGGACATTGAATTCCTAATAAACCATGATATAGATCATATTACAATTCCGACCAGAAAACAACAATACCACCATAGCCACCATTACAGAATGTTTCAATACATCAAGAAATTTTATTTCCATTTAAAATCATCAATATAAAAAAGGAACGAGGTAGACAGGTTTTCTCAGTTCGTACTGTTACTCGATGGGATGTACGGTAGCGAAACCTGATACCATGAGTAAATGTTCATTACAAACGGGATTGCGACTCTATTCAAGGAGCTTTCACATCATGCAAATTAAATTCAAATTTCTTAGTTGGAGATACTTTTTCAACCATAACACCGCGCAAGAGAAGATATGTATCCTGTTTAAAGTATAATATTTGGATGTAGGGTTATACGCTTGTAAATCAGAATCTTTGAACTTAGTTGTACCTATATATGATAAGGTTTTGTGCTAGATTTAGTGTAGTGAATGTATAATATTAGTTCTTTGTATGCTCGGATTGGTTGGCTGGTTGCTTGTTATGGTTTAACGCCATTTTTAAGCACATGATAGGCTATACATGGCGGCCAGTATATTTGGCGGAGGAAGAACCCGAGAAAACGTCGAGAAGAACCACCGACCCACGGGAAGCTACTGGCAAGCTTCCTTACATACCCACGTTGGCCGAGCCCGAGACTCGAACCCACGCAGACAGAGGTGAGATGTCAGTGATCTGTAAAGGCGAGCGCCTTAGACCACTCGGCCACCCAGGGCCCCTGCTCGGATTGCAACCATGTCCAAAGCAAATCTACAGCAACAATAATACCTTGACGCATATGCTAGACAACCGTCAAATTTATTGGCTGAAAAACAAAATTTGCTGCATGATCAATCTGAAAGCAAAGACAATACAGTATTCGACAAAGATGTATCTGGACAATTAACTCATAGATCAGTAGCTTTGATAATACGAAAAAAGTCAATTTCCTTATCGAATGTAGTAAAAGCCTTGAATTTTGTATCCCTCTGGCGTATAATGGAGAACAGATTTGAGACTTGCAAAATAAATGTAGTGGGGACAGCTAAATAAGTTCAGTCTAACCAATATTCGATCCAGCTGTAAAATTAATAGAAGCATTGCATTAAAGGGTGCTGAAAATGACAATTAACGACACGCATCACCAAAAACCAGTAACCTGCGTATTGCGGGAAAGGTTGTCAATTGTGTTATGTTTTAGAAGTTAAAGATTGTTTCACTGCACCAATATTGAGTGAAATAGATGGTAATGATTAATTCTTTTATATAAGAGTAGTCGTGGCATAATGAATTTGAAACAGCGGTTCCTGCCTACGGTCAAAGCCTTCTATCCCTCATGACTTCGACCTCGCTGCTCATGCCCATGAACGTACGAGGATTTCTCCGCGCATACAAACACGGGATCGCTCGACTTTGCGAACGGGGATAGGAGCGGAAAAAAAGCGAAGCTTCCACGTTGACTCACGTGGACTACAATTATAAATGCACACGTGTTCGAAAATTTCCAGTCGGGAACAGTTATGGGGAATCCAGAAGAGGTTTGGGGCCTGGGAACCACACACAATGTTTCGTCAACAACGCAGCAACGGCTACGAGAATTTTTTTGTACCTACATCCACCTGCAGAAGCCGCTGCCATATTAGCTACCCACCTGCACAGTTACGTTTGAATGCGTCTGCGACACTTGTGGAATCTTTAGACGTCAACGCCTCGGCTTCATTGTATCTGCTAGCAACATCCACGACGGCCAAGGCATATTTGTATGTGCGTCCGCGTACCTGATTATATGGTAGGAACAAAAGATTATCCTGGTGAACTTCGCTGCGGGTCCTCACATACAATGACCTACGTGAAATTTTCCTTGGTGCGGGTAGGTAAATCTGACATAATACTTGTTTGGCCAACTACGCTCAAGCGACCCCGTGGGTGACTTTTCAACTGCTGCTTCGCCATTCCAATACCCGCGCAGACTGTAGTATATGGTGTCCAATTTCTTACCCATGTTTATTATATTGCGGTTTTACCTCCAATGAGTGGACTTTGCCTTGATACCTTCTTTGATGATCCATATAGCGATTCTTTCTCCAACAGCCGGTCTTGCGATTGCATTTAATTCATGGATGATATCCACGTCGGCGCGCTGACGCACACGGATGTCATTTGATGCTTTGTACACGAGATCATGTCAGTAACATGTAGCATCAATGCGGTTTACAGGTTCTTCACTGGGCTTTGGCAGGTTATTAGAATCATGTCGTATCTCCAACCGTGTCCCAGTGTAGTTGTATACAGGGAGATGCTTTTCACCAGGATCTTTGCTCCACTAGCGTCGATGCGCATTTATTACAGTTTCCCTAATATTCTATTGTGACCATTTGGAGGCCTCGACGCAAATAACTCGTTCGTGTTTTCGTCGGACGATGGCACCACCTGGAACGTTATTGGACTTACCACGGACGCGTACAACATTGGCTCACTCAATGAAGAGATTCGACGGAAGATTTTTTTGATGACCGGCAAAGACTCCACAATTTTCATACGCAAACAGGAGCCAATACTCAGCTCTGTCATCTCGATTAAATCTGCACCATCGCACAGTCATCGCTGAGAAAATTTCTCGGTTGGCCTGAAAATAATAATGAAATTCCCGCAGACAGACGAATCTTACGCATGGGTACAATATCGCACCAGACATTGTCAGGATCACCATCACGATGCAGGTTAATCTAACATGTCACGCCTTCAGTGGCAGTTACCAAGCGAACCTTTCAGGTTCATCCAGTATCGCCTCGCAGGATTGTATATTGTTTGGGTTCTCCCTGAATGCTTCCCCTGGTTATCTGCTGTCGATTACTCCTATGGCGCCCATGTATCTTCCATGCCACAATCCCCGGTTGACGCACCTTCGTTTCACCCTTGTCGACCAGGATTGGCACGCGTTGGATCTCCACGGGGAGATCTTGACAATATAACAGTACATTAAAGATCAACCGGATCGAATATAATGACAGTCGTACGTGGACGTGTGATACCCGTGCGTGTTGTCAACACGAGAAAACCCGTTTGCGTGACATATTACGGAAATGGTCTCGGTGATGTTATCCAGGGATTGTGCACATACGTGGCCCTGACCTCGCGCTCTGCACCGATCGCTAAGTTGAAGTGCGAGTCGTTGACAGCATCAAAAGCGCTGCTGCGGATCGGTTAAAACATACTGGGATTGCAAGCGGTCCAATCGATTCGAGATCGACTTCGACGATTAGTGACTCAACAACCAAAGGCGGTTGCGCATTCACGAGAAGTTAGGCTTCCATCCACGGCTACAATGCCCGCGCCGGTCAATTAAATAATCAATGAAGCTGCTGAGCAAGGTCTAGCCTATTCAGTGATTGCAAATGCGGCAATGGGAATTGGATTATGGTTGCGGACATGCCGCAAAAGGTATTAGACGAAACCGATAATGTATAAGTGATGGCAAGATTTCAAAGAAGTAACCGATACCGCGTTTGACATGGACGTGCCTGTGATGATAGATCGAAGCAAAAGAGATTTTCAGTATTATTTGTACCTGGCTAAGGTCAAAAAGATCAAATAGACCAAATAGAATTACAAGTGCCGATATCAGTAACAGTTACGCCGCCGGTACCAAGATTGGATTTGTCAACAACGGCATCATGGCGTTGTTCAGCAGCGCACGTTATCTCATTTATGGAAAGGAAATTGAAGCATGTTTGAGCAATGTTGACATTGCTACGACGATTATCGGACTCGCCCGTTACAGGGATACGCGGGATCCGCTGGCTGGTCTATGATGTTTCACAAGGACGCAAACGAACATGCAGATCAAATCCGGTATGTCTCGCATCAACTTACATAGGCTGCTTTCGTGGACCCACAACCCATTTGTATGCATCACAGACCTGGTGTTGGAGGCGCAGCTATTCAAAGTCTAAACCCAAATTACAACCTTGGATTTGCGCAGCGTCGAGGTCAACTTAGCGGTAATTCATCATCATTTTCATGTGCGATTCCTCTTCGTCACATACTCGGGTTTTGCAGAGATGTCCGCAAGGCTATATTCGGAGCCAAACATACAGTTAGATTATACCAAAAAGTCAACAACAATGATGCAATTTGGCGTCATGGAGGTGTTGATGGGAAACTTGTGTTGTCGAAATTAACATTGTGGATGCCTGTGATAACCCCTTCAATGGCTGCAGAAACGTGTTTGTCGTCGTTTATGAGTTCCGGAGGCACGTCAGCGCTGTCATTCCTCACTTTCACCATAGACTCGTTACAACAAAACTTTCAACAGATTTCATGGCAAGTAACCACCCAATAAGGTGTCAGCGCACCAAGACGCGTGTTTGTGGCGTTTCAAACTTTAGATCAGGTGTACGGCGGACAGACCATTAATACAATGATATTTGACTGGTTAGGAGTGTCTGAAGTTTATTTGCGGTTAAACGGTCATCAGAAACCCTAAGAAGAAATTTTGCTTGACTTCAAAAACAGTCATGTCGCACGTGCATATCACAAGCTAATGTCGCACATGGGCCGAGACCAAAACATTGACACGGGTCTGCAGATTTTCCCCAAAGACTTCACCACGTTGTACCCATTTTATTACTTTTTGTTGGAACACCTGGACCTGGTTAAGCAGTCAGTGGTCGACATACATTTTCATGCACGTGTAACTCAGGACCCCTTCCCCATTCCAGATGTATTGCTGATATTCTCTCTGTTAAGATGCAGTTGTTGGAGGGCATAGGTGGCCGGATGAGAGTCATTGACGCACCAGTGGAAAACCCGTAGTTGTTGTAATTGAACAGCACGATTAAAAATAATGTCATATCACGAAGTTAAAGTTGGTCTTAGTGAAAATCAGCTTGCGAAAACGAAGAGCGCAATAAGAGTCCACGTAGAAGCTTCGCTTTTTTTCCGCTACTATTCCCGTCGAGCGAACTCATGTTTGTACGTTCATGGGCGTGTGAAACGAGATTGAAGTCATTGGGAATAGAAGGTTTTGACTTTAGTAGGGGACTGATGTCTTAACTGCCCATTATGCTAGGACTAGAGTTAAGCTTTCTAACTCTTACTGCAGGTGCAGCATGGGATAGGGCATGCAGTGTTCCGATATATATATATATATATATATATATATATATATATATATATATATATATATATATATATATATATATATATATATATTCTTAAACAACAGAAAACTAAACACTGTATATTTTTCCAAAATGAAATAGAAACACTTACAGTGTAAACGTGATAACAGTGCACGCTAAACTTAACTATGCCAGCGGAAAATTCAGTGCAGAAGTGATTGTTATGGGCTATTCGTTTTAGACACAGTCGCGGCACACAGAAAGGTCTCAGGATATCAACTAGTATTTTTGATAATCGACAAATTATATATGTATATCATCAACCTGTGGTCAAATTTATAACTGAACATATCAATGAGCCTTTTATTTTAACTTGAATATTTTCCTTTAGAATTGTAATTACTACCTCATAATACACCGTGACTCGAAACTCACCACAGATCTGGATTGTGCGTAACATTGGCTTCAGTGTGACCACGCGAAATGTACAGTTGAGCATAGCAACATACCAGTCGACCATAGCAAGTTTTAATATTTTTTCACTCGCTTGCTCACAAAATGCGTCAATACTTAATGGCTTCAATGGATGTTACATGTTCTGTGCTTGTTGAGGTCGTTGGGAGCTGTATTATTTGTGTCTTTCAACGGGCAGCCGATGCAACGCTCGATCCAGATTGGTAGAATTGAAGGCCTGTAAGATCTTAGCATTGATGTTTGACAAACTTGATGCTTTGAAGCTCAGAAAGAGATTTGTATTGGTTGCTTTGGATGATAACGGTCATAATTGATGGTGACTGCATTTTGTTACATTGAACTTATACTTATATATCTTGAATTCAAAGGATTTTCCATGTCACAAAAAAAATATAATCAGATTCCTGCTACCCTTCTGAGTTGGTAATTGGTAATTTTTATTTTTTTTAGTCTGATGTTAATAGTGGTAAATATTAAACAATATATCAGAAGTTAAAGTGCTTCTCCCACGATATTTCGTAGAAACTTCACCTCATTCAAAATCACAGTGTCATGTGTAATTCCATTCAATAGTAACCTTAATTTCTTATCTAATCCTTTATCCTTAAGTCAATAAAAAGATGTTCAAAAATTTACAATCTGTCGACAATTAAAAAATCGAAGTTCTACTCATAAATCATTGATTTTGTATGGTTTTTACACCTGGCTTATAGATTCTAAGGATGATAGCCTCTAACCCATAGTAATGCCATAATGAGTCTCCTATTTACACAAATCTGAGATTATTTAAAATTGTATTCAATTTTGAATGATTCATTTCATTCTTATTTTGCCACGCCCAAAAATCAGAAAAACATTTAAACTAATACTTTTTAAGCAATCACATATTCTATTATCTAACTGACTAGGTGTCTAGATAGGTATCCTTTTACCTATCTATATATCTATATATCAGTGTACATATATGCAAATATGTATGTCTGTGGGGGAGGGTGGGTCAATCTAAAATATCATCAGGTAATCCCAAGTTTCCCGTGAAAACAATAACTTCATAGTTTCTGAATTCCTGATACTTTGTAAATACCAGTATTTAGACCTCCAATAAGCAACTTAGGTCAAACACTCTCTGGTCGGCTTGATTGACTACTTAAAAATATATAAACACAATATACAGCAGATTACATACACCCCCGCCCCTCCCGCTGTGATAAAAAACCGACCAGAGAACAAAGGCTGATTTTAAGGTGCACTGGTCCGTATATTAGCGGGGCCCCGGGTGGCCGAGTGGTCTAAGGCGTTTGCCTTTACAGATCACTGACATCTCACCTCTGTCCTCGTGGGTTCAAGTCTCGGACTCGGCCAACGTGGGTATGTGAGAAAGCTTGCCAGTAGCTTCCCGTGGGTCGGTGGTTCTACCCGGGGTTTTCTCGGGTTCATCCTCCATCAAGTATACTGGCCGCTATTTATAGCCTATCATGTGCAATACAACCAACCAACCAACCGTTTATTAGCGCAAAAAAGACTGCCTGCTTTCCAGAAAATAGTGACCTCGAAAACCTATTGCGCCATTATCGTATCTTTCCACCGAATAGTACCACATTCAGGGCCTGAAAATTACGGTGTTCCGAGGTCCGGGACCTATTTTTTATTAACTGTGGACCTGTCATATGTTAGCATCACTAGCCCGTCGGACCTTTACTACTTTTTACTTGTTCCTGTAAATTGAAGAAAATGTCCTGTGGCATGAAATTTAATGAGTCATTGCATGACTCACATAAATATGCTTATTGACACGTAATAAGCGCAGTTTATTGTACTTTTTACGGTCAGCAGGAGTGGAATAAGTGCACCTTTTTTTCCACCTGACAAACTGCATTTATTATACTGCTCATGCTAAAATCTAGGCGAATGATTTACGTCCTCATCCTTTGTGAAACGAATCCTACCATAAGCTTCATGCAACCTCAAGTATCTCAAATCTTCAAGGAAGATAAATAAATCTATACCAGGATGGGAATAAAGGACAACACGTAATTTGCACATCTTGTCTATTTTAACAGCTTTTTGCGTCATTGCATGTCAGTAACGCAGTCATCGGATCAATAGGACCAAAATCTTTGTAATATTTAAATCACATTGATGGCAACAGGTGTCTATTGTGGTACTATATGACAAATTCATCACTGCACCCACGTCAAGTTTATTTTTCTGGACAAATTCATCTATCAGAGTTACATATCCGGTATTGTATGAAGTTAATTGATTCGAAGAAACAACAACACTCCCACTGAAGCCACAAATCAACGTTGCGGTATGTATGAGCTTATCCATACGTCCTCGAGAGCAGCAACTACCTTAATTCTTATGTGCACAATTCTCAAGCCTATCTGTTTGTGGTTTTCATACTTACAACTTTTACTATTCTCACGGAAGAGAAAATTCAAATTTAAGGTTTAAAAATTGAAAATCCGTGTGATTAGACATTTTTCCAAAATAGAATTGCACTTGACAACAGCTATGAAAGACTGGCAGAATAATCTACGGTTAGACTACCTGCTACGACATTTCCCAGGTAAATAATAATAAAAAAATATGCAGAATGATAAATTACGTGCATTTCAACGCGAAGTATGATACAAGATTATATGTATCAAACTTTAATATTTGCTATTTGTTGTGTATGCAACGTAAAGACTATAAACTCTCTCGTGTCAGTCTGTTTTGATCTTTAACTTTTCTGTAAGACCCAACAATGACTAAGATATTTGCGTCATAAATAAAGTTGATAGATGTTATATCTTACAACCGATATGCAATACTGACACTGTATTAAAAATCGTTAATCAAGATCCTGGGTCCAAGTAAAATACATTGGAAGGGTCAGCTATAAACAAAAGCTGAATTCGTCACTTACGCTCTTTTTAAGTGCGGAACTTAAATTGAAATCTTAGTCAAAGGACAGAGCTGAACCGATTATAGAAGTCATAATCAATTTTAATAATCCAGATTTCCTTTTGAGGCAAATTTAATTTTTTATTCTCAATCTGGACATGAGCCAGATTTATTCGGAACAGGGTTAATTTTTCTTAATGCAAACATATACATACTTTCTGATAATCGTTTGGGATTTACAGAAGTTTGGTCATATTCTACACAAATTACATTATTTACATATTGTCAGCTACTCGTCCGTTAAATATCTAACATTGATATGAAAGTTTGATAATTCTTTGTGTCGCAATACACACTCAAGATGAATATTTTAGATTAAAGTTGTGTTTGCTTGAAAGAAGCCTGGGCAGAAAAAGTAAAAATTGTATTATGCACCTTCACTTGTCAATTATACATATTTAGCTGTAAAGAAACACTGTAGTACGAAGTCGATACAATTTGATAACATACCTTTATAAATGTTTGATATTTCGTTCTTTATAATAATGTTCGCCCAAATATTTTGTTTGTTGTTGTTTAATTGACCAATAGAATGCACGACCTCTATCGTCTTAAGTTTTTTTCTAAAAGATCCTGTTTACGGGCACATTTGCTGTTTATTGTCAAACATCCTTGTAAACTGTTGCGTACTAACGGGGGCGGACTGGACGGTTGCCTCGGGCGCCAGAGGTCTTGGAGCACCAAAACAGCTGATACAAATTCGGACCTCATTCTGGCCCTTTGGGCCATAATTGTCGTCGCGGGCGGCATTTACCCTTAGTACGCCACTGCTTGTAAAATAACACAAGTCATAAAGGAAATTTCTCTGCAAAGTGCATGTTAGGCCAACTATTTTACTTGCCGATCTGACCTCCAGCATGGCAGCAACAAAATCCATCTGGAAAATCGTGTTATGGCTACTTATGAACGGATGACCGTATTACCATATGGTATTCCTCTTGAACACATCGTCATAGCTACATGGCGTTTCCACATAAAGACTTCCTATAATGTCTATATAGTCCTATTTGAAACAGGTGCCGATCCGACTTCCAATTTGGTTCCCATGGAGGCCGTGTTGAAAATTTTGTTATCGCTACTTCTGAACGAATTGTCGCATTGACCTTTGGTTTTCATTAAAAGGCGTCTTACGATATCTATTTTTTTGTAAATGAAAATGGTGATAACTTTTGTATCGCTGCTTCTTCGGAACGTTTTCATGAAAATACTTCTTATGATATATATTTGGTCCTATACGAAAATAGTCTTGATCTGACTTCCAAATGTCGGAAAATGTTTCCCATCTTGAAATTCTTGCTTTCAACACACTTCTAAAAGGGATGGTCACATCGACACGTGGTTTTCAATAAAAGACTTTGTATGATACGTTGTTGGTCTTAGATGAAAATGTTTAAAATCTGACCAACAACATCGCTGAAATGGTAGTCATTTTGAAAATATTTTCTTATCGCTACTTCTTTGAACGGTTAGTCGTTTTGACAGGAGGTTTCACAAAAATACTTCTTACTATATGTTGTTATCCAATTTATAAAAAAGGTGCCGATCTGAATGTCCTGTTATAGCTACTCATCCTGAATGGATGGTGAAGGGATGTAGACAGAAACATTTGTGATTATGCCGATCGGATTTCACAAAATGGATGCCACGGCAATCATCATTTAAATCCTGTTCCTATTGACATTGGGATTTCACTGAAACATTTATCTGGGATGTATAGTTCGTTCAAAATGAAACTGATGACGATCTGACCTTCCAATATACTCGTCATAGCACCCATCGTGAAAAATTGTATGGCTACTCCTCCTCAACAGATGGTGGTATCTTCATGGAGGATTCCGCGAAATCACTGTTTGTTGAAATGCATAGTTAGTCATATATTAAAATAATGCGGATCTAGCTTCCGAAAGGGCTGTCTTGTCGGCCATCTTTAAAATCTTTTCTGGCTATTTCGCCTGAGCGGATGGTCATATCGACATGGAGTTTTCGCTAAAGAATTACAACAATATGTACCTAGCTGGTCCTAAATGAATATGGTGCTGATCTGACCTCCAACATTCCGACTATTGTAGCCGTCTCAAAAGTTTTGTTGTCTACTTCTCTAGAACAAATGGTGCCATTCACATTCGGTTTCACTTTTTAAAAAAACTTCTTGCAATATGTAATTGGTTGTGAGTGAAAATGGTGCCGATCTGACTACCAACATATCTGCGCTATTATGAACCAGTTTTAAAACCAGATCTAACTGACACGTGGGTCATACCAAAAGTCACTGCTTGGATTTTGTACTTCACTGAGCTTATGAACACAGCGATACGCACAAATACATTTGAATTATTATCAGACCTTGTATCTAATTGTTTGGCGATAGTGAACATTCTGACACTGATTTCAGATTCAAAGTTCGTGACTCAGGTGTTGTTTTTATGATTAGTGGCTTGAGAGTATAATAACACTAACATGTATAAATAGATTTTGATCAAACTCAGTTTGTGGGTATATCTGAAAAAATATCCTGAGTGAAACCAGTTTAATAACATGTTGTTTTTTTGAAAACCTTTTTTTATTAATTACGGATTTAAACAAACTTAGCATGTGCGTGTACCTTGACAGTATGTTAGACTAATTCTATGATCTTCAGTTCATCATAGCGGGTTCAAGGTCAGAGGCCATACTTAAAAAAGTGCATTCCACTCTCCATTTTTGTTTTAAAATGTAATTTACAATCGTTGAAATGCAAGAAGTGAAATTCCTTTTAGTATATTACAATGTTTAACTCCACTTTGAAATGTTTCCCACTAAAAGTTGCAATGGTGTGAGAAACAAATCGAAAGTATTATGTAAAATTGTATTATAAAATCTATTTCTTATTGGTCATTACACCAAGTTTAGTGTGAACAGTAATTATATAAACAAAATGACATAAATTTCCTGAGATAAATATTTTTATTTTAGCAAAAAGATGGAGGTGTACTATGGTGTGGGGTGGGGTGAGGGTTTAAATTTTAGGAAAAAAAATAAACAGCACGTAGCGATACTTTTAATATCTTGTTGTATTGATAGTGCAATTCGCATAATTTAAAGGGAATATGAAACCTTTGAGGTCCAGCATTGCCAACTTTGTGGCATCAAAGATGTATATAATGTCGTAATGACATTTTAAAGTTGTTAACCTTTGAAGACACCTACACTCATGAGATTTCTTAAGTGGTTGTGAAAAATATTTAATCATAAACCTGTCATTGACAAATTACTTTTAAAATAGTGAGATATATTTTGTGATCATATCAGGCAAAAGAGATGGTTGCCCCAGATAATCAGGTGAGACTATTTCGCAGTATTTATTGTCCGATTAGGTGATTTTTTTTATTGTTTCTCTAAACAGAGATTTTAATCACAGCATTTTACCCGAACTGGTGAAAACACTGATAACTTAGTTGAGCAAAAATGATAATATGTAACTTAGCAAATTGACAATCTTACATCACAAATCCAGTCAGCGTGTATAATACAGGTCATGGAGGTAAGAAGTTATCACAGACTCCTCTGGAATGCTTTAGAAACTAAAAAGCAGATAACATGCATTGTGAACCACGGGAATTGTCCCTATTGACAATATGCTGTACGAGATTTATGGACAATGTTTCTTCATGTATGTTCCCATTTCTTGTCAAGACTACTAAAAGGTAATCGGTCGCATTGTTTCCACATTCACAACGTGTAATTTCTGTTTGACACTGAGTTAGGTCTTTTTGCTTTATATACACTGAATTAGTTCTACCCATTGTTATGACTGAATGATACCTAAAGATGTCAAATGAAACAACATGAATACAAGGTTTATGTGAAAGCCATAACAGAAGTTTCAAGCCGCAATACTGTGGATGAGATTTGTGTTCGTTAACAAAGGGATGTAAGCGAAAGAGTTCTAGAAACTAAGACATTTCTTAGTTTTATATATATTCTGAGTGATAATTAGTTTACAAAACTAATTTGCTCATGCCATGCTTGCAGTTTAGTGATCCTCGTGAGCATAAGGATTCATAGCAAATAAATGCTAATCAACATGGCTGTGCAATGGCGGCGCTAGGGTTCGAGGCGCCCGGGGGCAATGTTCTTTGGTGGCGCCCCTACTTTGCCACAAAGAACAGTTTTTATGTCAGTTGCCAACCTCCAACACCATCATCCTAACCATCTACAGCCCGGTTACAGCTGCAAAAAGAAAAAGCTCCCGACGGCAATCCCCCCCCCCAACCCGGCGCCAGCAATTGCCCCCTTCCAACCCTCCTCCCCTCGCGCCGCCACTGTGGCTGTGGCTTCAGAATCTTTAAACGTAACTGCATCACAGCTAGATCTTACCTAGAAGTTTTAATAAAAAAAACGCTTGTAGTATTGTAGCACGAAACATATGACAACATATTGATCAATTAGCAAGGATATTTTGTACAACTTTGAGAATAGAAGATATGAGAAATTTATATCACTAAATTATTCTCCGCATTATCGTATTTTGATATAAACACTACGTCGATAAATGTAGATTCATCGCTAAAATAGAAAACGTTTACGTTCTTTATACTACCTTAGATCTCGCCTGCAACAAAACCCCGACAGGAGCAGATATGGGCAATTCGGAATGTGGCAAGACAATTAAAAGAGCTCATATTTGCGGACGTGCAGATAATTGAAATTAATAAATCCTTGCTATATCTATATGTATTTTTAAATAACGTGTTTTAAAATTAAGATACAATTATTGTAACTCTGCTAAAATGTTGTGCAAGATCAAAATATTTATGAAAAGCGAAATCTGAACCACATGCGATACCAAACTTAAAACAAAATAACAACAGTATAACGTATAATATCGCATAACAAATAGTATCACTTTCTTCAGCAGATATTCGTGTATTCTTTTCTCTTAGTTACCATTAATGTATATTTTAAAGTAATGGTGGATGTGTCTTTCATATGCTAGAATGATAAAAATGATAATAAAAAGCTGCTAGGTCAGTAGACTACAATTAGACTTGGTTTTTGAACAATAAAGAGTTCTTAGTCCCAATAATGTGTGACTTGAAGATTTTGACCTTTCAATGAATTTGTTTGACCTTTTCATGCATCGTGGGACTTATAACCCCATTTTATCAGTGCATTATGGCTCGGGACACATGACGATGCATCATAAGATATTGATTTCGAATTCACACACATTTCGGGATTTTAGGCTCTGGTCTGCACGAAGTTTAGGTACAGTGAACAGTGATCTACCGTTTAGACTAATATGAAGTTTTGGACATTTACTGTTATTTTGTATATGTGGAAACAGATTTAACAAAAGATAAAAATGGATTTATGATTTACTATTATTGACTTTTTTTCGCCAAGAAATTTGAAAACTTTTCATGTTTGCATTTTTCCTTCAACAATATCCAAAGTCTGAGAGTCACTACTTTTTAAGATACGGATGACGGGAAGAAAGGTCATTATATTTTCACTAGATAATAATTTCCAAATGTTATTTTGTAATCAAACTAAATCGTAGGTACATTGTAAACAATAACGAAGTTAATCCCTCAATAATTTACACAGATGTTAGGCACGTTAACAATAGCTGGAGAAATAATCTGAATAAAGAAAGTTCATTGTCACTCTCTTTCAACTGAGAAATTTGCCAAATATAGGATATCACTTTCACCCCCGTTTACAGTCTGGATTTATCAAGCTGAGAAAAAGTTAATAATGTAGGTTTACATAATTTACTTGTTAATGTGGGTATACCTTGGAATTTCATGAAATACATTGTACGTGGTGGACGTTGTATCTTATCTTACATTCTGATCTTGAAAGCGTCAGCAGTAAAACATACTTTATGAGTCCTTGATAAAGGTGTTAGCTAAAGCGATTCTGAAGTTCTGAGTAATATTGTGCTAATTTTCTGCTTCACCTACATACTAGTAATTGAATGTACGAGATGACATAAAAATCCAATTGTACCACTGAGGTAAAGAAAGTCACATTGAATAGCTTCTCTGGGTTCTTTTGAGTTAAATTAATGAAAGTGATGACCAATCGTTGCCCGAATCCAATTTCATCATTGATAGGTTTTATGTAAATATATTTACACAGTACCTATTTAAGCAACATAATTAAGCGCTACGTTCGTGTGTGGACAGTGGCACTGACGTGGCATATAGAACATACTAAAAAGCCTGCTTTCGTCACTAGTTAATTTTTTTTTTAGAGTTTTCGTTGACAGTCTCAATTTAGTTTGCGTTAGGAAAACAATATATGAAAAATGTGTATCGTGATCATGGATAAAATACAGTGTGGATCGAGTGGAAAGTCTTATAATTAAAGTAAAATCTTTATGATCAAAACAAGCAAACTTACTGCAATTTTAAAGTGATCATATAGTTCCTAATTATTATGCAAAATATTCTATTAGGGATGAATATTCTGTATTTTCTTCAGAATACAAGCCCTGATAATGCTTAAACTTGCATTGTTTCTTTGAAGAAAGTTGTAATCTGTTCCCTCTTTTTCATCAGCAATTCGTAATTTTGTCTTCCAAACATACACTTCATCGGAATGCATTCAAGCCATATATTTTGAATCAGATTGAAAGCGTATATAGTGAGCACAAGTTTTATTATTTCAGAAATGATTACAGGAACATTCGATTGTTACAATATATTCAAAACTCATACATTTATTGGAACTATGTTGCTGAATTTATTTCAAAATTACTTTAATAACATACAATGTCAAACGTAGTTAATAAGCTCCACTGCAGTAGTGATGTAAAATTCAGATAATTTTAATGGATTTCATATCTTTGTACCACTTACGAATTCAATACTGCCAGATCATAACTTTAATCATTTCGATAGCTGATATTTCCTGCCGTTTCTCAGCTTAGTATTTTTAAATTCTGAATAAAAACAAATAAATTATTTTTAACAAAGTAATTGGACAGGCATTTGAACTTTGGTTGAAATGAAGTATAACTATATTTTTATCCGTGTGGAAAATTATTCCTTTGCTACATATGCTCTCCAGGAATGAGCATTATATTTAAGTGACAGTGCGTAGTTTATTCACGTAAGGTGTCACTAAATCATCCGTACTCAGTAATTTTATAATGTTTTGAGCAACTGTCCTTGGAATGTATATTTTATATTATTCAGGAGATGTGAACATGTATTTGTGGATCACTTGAAATTAATTAGCAGCAAGAAGAAAATATTCTCCAAACGAAAATCACAAAGTTTTGTAATACAGGTCAACAACCTCGCTGTTGCATTGCAATATTATCGGTCATGACTATTTAACACAAAAGACAGTTAGAAAAGCTGTTCATGTCGAAATCTGGGTCATGCCTGACGTATAGAGATCTTTGGTCAAAGTCTGATAGATGTATGATTATGTTCGGCTATTGCAGCTGGTGGATTTAATTAGTTTTACATACATTTGAACGTGAATATTACCTTTGAACGGTTTAACTTTATACTTGCCATTGACAAAGAGGCTTATAAAGGACAAACAATTCAGTTTGCCGTATACACTAAAGAATGCTCGGGCCACAATCTGGTCATTTTTACCAATAGAATTTCTCACTTCTCTGCACAGCACTAATGGTTAATCTACAAACAATGTAATGATATTTGAAATCTACAATTTCAAACTCGTCATTGTCCACATATTTTGTTTCTGTAATTTTGGTTCTTTAATATTTTTGTTTTATTTAGTTATTTTCTTTGAGATAATCTCTGTTTTTATTTCGCTCAAATCATGACAACTGAAATATTTAATCGTGGGGTAATATTTTGGATACGATAGAGAACTTTCATGTAATTCTTTAGATCAACATGACAATGTATACGTAATAACAATAAAAAAAACCCCAACCTTTAAATGCACTTCATCAACTTTATAGAAGTATTTCAAGTAACTTGCAATATTTTACTAGGGTCTATATTCAAATTGTTTCGGAACAAAGGCTGCCCACATAATGCAGAACACAGGTGCAGAATGTACAAGGAAACCCGTTTATTAGTTTAGTGCTAACCTGCAATTTACCGACCTCAAGAATGTATCTGGAATGCTTTGTAATACACAGTATGTCCAAAGCTGTTGATGAAAAAATACAGATCTCCCCCAAGTTATGAAGGATGTATTGCGATTTGAAATTCTGCATTATTGGAGAAAGGCTAACTTCTCCACAGTAGTCATTTGGATAGTACTTCCCTTCACAACCATAAACAAATTAAAGAGCAGCGATCTATTCATCTCTACATATATAAGAGGCCGCTGTCTGTATCGTATGGGACATTTGAGCAACAACGCTCATCTAAAACTGCGAGTAACGACGGGGATAGAGGATATGAAAGCAAAAACTTCAACTGGTAACTAATTGCATGATACAGCTTTCCTTATCGTAATTAAAACATGTTAATAAAATAAACAGATTTGAATATAAACACGACCTGATAAAATACCACATGGTACAGGTCTTGTCCTTCTAACGGTTCATCTAATTACCTAAACTTTGTTTCTGTACTTATTTTTAGTTATTACTCTTTTAATCTCACGTACTGAGATAACTAAGTCAAGGCATGATATATAAATAATCCAAGTCTTGATAGCAATAGCTATTGGAGTCAAGCTTTACTATTAGTAAAGTTATAGGTTACAAGTTCTTTGATATGAATTTAAAGGTTCAATGTCGAACAATAAGATTTTATTCTTTCTTTTGTCTTGGCAGTTACATTTTTAACATTGAAATGGAAATTACCGTAGCGCCTGTATCAGTGTCAATAACATCGCGAGATAACAATTGTCAGTGGCAACAGCTATGTGAGGTAAGAAATCGTCCAAAATGCCTTCTTAATGAGAAAGATAGTATTATATACAAAAGCAATTTGTGCCTTGCTTTACAATAAATAGACGTGCTGTTAAAAATATATTGTAAATTTAAATAGTCACATTTAGCATAACATCATTTATGCTGTTCATTCGTTCAGTGTCTCTTTGATGAAAAGACGATAGAACATTCTGGGTAACTAACAGAAAAGTTTATTTGCGCAGCAAAATATGAACTTACCTTTAGCTCTCAGAACATGAATTTTCTGCCGCTATAGGTATGAAAATTAATTCATTGGCTGTACTAAGATGAAAACACTCTGAGTATTACACTTTAAATCAAATCATACACTGGGAAAAGTTCCACTCAAATTAAAAAAAAACAACAAAAAACGATGTACTGGATTATCATATATCTATGTCAACAGAGGAAAGTACTAAATGTCTTCATTTTATGAAAGCCACAAACATCCCCTTCTATTTAAATGTCAAAATTATTAGTGTGATAAAAGACGCACAACAAAATTTCTGGTTTAAGGTGTTTTGCCTAGTGGCTTTAGTTAGTTTTTATTCAGCAATGAAAGTAAAATGTCTTCCCTAAGGACGCAACACGGCAGCCGATTCGACCTGGTCTTGGAATCTAATCCGGTTTTTCTGCGTAGGAGTTAAGCACTCTAACCACTCAGCTACGCACTTTTAGTTGATTTCCATGCAAATATTATTAGAATTATCTCATTCTACATACGCAGTTTTAGAGAATTGAAAGGAGCCATATTTCAAGGTTCACAAAAGGCATGATGTCAAACAATGACAGTTAATAAATGAGAGAGAGAGAGAGAGAGAGACAGAGAGAGAGAGAGACAGAGAGAGAGAGGAAGCTCTCCAGCAGGTTATTGTAGTTTGTAAAGTACAATTTCTGGCCTAAAGCCATCTGCTTCATTTGTCTCTATACTTAAATGAACGCGTTAAAGAAGTCAATGTTGTATTTGAAATAAACAAAATTGCTGAGACTTTTACAACTATGTTTTTCGGAGTTAAAGGCTTAAATTAAGACCTTGAAAACCACTATTGTGCAGACCGCAAATTGGTGGTCAGAAGAACTTACGTGGGTGTGACTCAAATTCAGTCTAATCAGCCTTATACGTGGGATTTTGGGTGGTTTAAGTATGTGATATGTTTGCCTCTTGAATATAATTTATTCCCAGGTACCGGATATGAGGGTCTGATAAATATCATTTAAAATAAGTCAATATGAAACAGCTGCAAAGGTTTAAAGAGAGCATAACCATTCAACTCTTAAAAGGACATTTGTTGCTATGCATCTGTTGTTAATTTTAAACATTTTATTCATGAATATTCAAGCACGCTTTGCACAGACTCTGTTAATGATGGAAAAAAAAACCATGTAAAATTTGGTAATCAAAAGTTTCATGCAAACTTTTATTGTGCATTTAGGTAACCTTGCTCCACTTCTCTGAAGAAAGGAACTTGTTATCTTTCAGGATTAAGTTCTTTTCAGCCGTATTGAGGATTAGCCTGATATTATCCGCTGCAAGGAGATTTTTTTCTTAAACGTCTACACACCTACTTGTTGATGATCTATGAATATTTCTGAGTAATTTGTAAATATATGTATTGATTGTGTTTCGAAAAACCTGGGAAGATAGAAGCCAGGGTAGCATGTCTTGTGAAGAAAGATAGTTAGATCTCTCTCTCTCTCTCTCTCTTTCTCATTTTGAACAAAAATAAAATGATATATTCATCCCTCTTATCTAATACTCAAAAAAGTATGGATTGTGATAGCAAAGGAGGAATATGTGTCCACAAATTATTCATCTGTGGCGGTTTGTTTATGAACTTTTTTGAAGAGGTACATTATTCACGATTGCTTCGACACTGCCCTAATAGTGTAATAGTATTTCATTTTCGTCTGTTCCCCGTGACATTAACATTTAACAGGAGCTGATGCTGAAAGCGAGTGAAAATTTGTAGGATACGAATATGGTTAAAACTTACATACCCGTCGGGAATACAAGGCCCATAGTGGGCTGCATTTGAGACCTATGTCAGTTCTTTGTGTCTCAAGAGGTTTCAAACGAATATAAGCCATTTAATGGTTATATATATATATGCTTGGGCTTTGGCAGTGATCTTTCGTTAAACTCCAGTACCAAGAGGACTCATCGAATACAGTTTCAGCTGAGTCTTACCAGACAAAATGGGGGTGGGGGACAATTGTTGGGCAGTTAGATAAATGTGATGAGTATAATGCAGAACAATTGGATCTGAAATTGCTGGTTAAACCACCGCATGCTAAAGGACAAAACTATATGGCAAACATTCCAGACCTTGTGACCTTGTTGTGGAAATTGTTTTCAACAGAATATTTACTACCTTACATTGAAAGAAATGAGTGTAAGGTACTTCATGTTTTAAGGATTGATGTCACTTCCACCTTCGCATCATGCAACACAGTTACAACTTTGTGTTATTTTCTTAGCTCTTCACAAATTGGCAATTTAACAAATGAAAAATATTATTTCAATTTGGTGAAAATAATTTGCCTATTCAGGTTTCGTTTCATGGAATCATTTTTCAAACAACAGGAATCTACTTTCCCTATGAATAACCCTTTTTTAAGTTCTATTAAATATGACAAAACCAAAGTTAAAAGTTTTCCAATACTCATGATATCTTCCCAGAAATTTGTTCTAGTCATAAGAATACCAATTTAATAAGTTTAAAAAAAATTATAATAGTAACAGAGGTGAAGAATCGGGATCCATGTGTGAACTTACCATGCAATTATATGGAAGGTTTTAGATAAGGTGTTTTTAACCCAGTAACAGGACATTTATATGATACCCATCGTATATAAAGACATATTCATGTTAAAACTGTGCATCTTCCAATATAACGAAAGCAAGAGTTACTAGCTATTTCTTTTTCAAAAAATGTCCGCGTGTCAGCCTTACCAAGAATGTATTTCTTCTTGTTTGAAATTTACCTTTTTCTAGGTATTCTCCTGTAAGAAGAGATCTGCATGCTGTTTGCTTCTTGACCTGAATAAAATACAGACAAATGGTTTGCTATATTATATCATTAGGTGACAGAGGTCATTATCCTCACAAACATAGTCAGCAACACACGAAGAAAGAATTCTCCATTTACCTTGCGCCTTAGTTTATAATTGTTTATTGCTAGCAGATTTAAATCAATTCAATAGCTGGTGGGCCCATTACCCTGATATAATTTCAAGAATATCGATCAGGAGAATTTAAACTCTATCGAAAGATTGTAGATTCCTTAACTTCCTTTCTGAATAAAAAAGCGTGGGAACAAAACAGAAGCTCTTAGAGATAACGTACAGAAGCTACATAAATAGAACGTACGGTGTTTAACTTCTGGTAGAATCAAAGTACGTAATTAACATATCAAAAATAACTATAATTTCATGAAAGTGGCAGTGTAATTAATTTTAATCCAAATGCATACATCAATATACGCAATTATAGTTATACAAAGTTCAACACATTGAATTAAACTCAATTTACTGAATTAGATTCTGATTCTAAAATGGAATTTGCCGTTATCATGTAATTTATCAAGGTATAGTTGCTATACGAATGCCCCAATATATGTAACACTTTTAATTCTGTGACTGAGATTTTAAACTTAACGACAGTAACTTAGTTCACATAATCAGTAAGATAATATGTTATATTTTATCCTAACTTCATCTTCAATAAATTAAATATTTCAAATATTTATAGGGCATAATCGAAAGCGATGGTAGATATAACACACACACATATTTATATCTATATCTATATATATATATATATATATATATATATATATATATATATATATATATATATATATATATATACAAAAAAGATAGAATCGGAACATTTGTCTTTTGTACAGAGCAGATAGCACGAGATAGTGACATTTTAGCAGAATTTTTACATGTACGTGTAAGCATACTTTCACTAAAAATGTAAATTACAAGGTTGATTATTTTAGAGCCACAAAACAAAATTTACCTTGATTAGTGTACTAAATTATATTATCCATTATTACCTTGATTAGTGTACTAAATTATGGTATGCATTGCTACTTTAATTAGTGTACTGAATTATATTATGCATTGTTAAATTTACCTTGATTAGAATACTCAATTATGTTATGCATTGTTACATTTACCTTGATTAGTGTACCAAATTATATTATGCATTGTTATGTGTGAAAGACAATTTCATCTACTTGATCTTGTAGAAATTATAAGTTATGTTCAGTGACTTTGATTAATTATTTAAATAATCATCCATTAGTCCACTATAAAACAATATCAGACTGATATGCAAAGTTGTACATGTTATTTTGCATTGTATAGTGAATTTGAACGAGTGCATGATATTAACTCCATTGATCTTTAAGAACGAGTGCATGCTATCAACTGCATTGATCTTTAAATTGACCACATAAAAGGAGGTAATACTTCTAGAACATTAAAAAAAAATGTATTTTCAGTTAAAGTAATACCAAGAAAGTTTTCTAAATCCGTGATTATTCGCTTTATATTTCTCTCACTAATTAATTTTGTAGCAAATATGTAGAAATTATACACACTTCGGGAGACCCTTATACGCTCTTTAGCACCTAAGGAGTGAAATATTTGTCTTTTGTGTACAGAGACTTTCTACTAATAAATATTCCGTGGTGCCAAAGTAGTCTATATAATGTACAGCTTTCAATGTCATTGCGAAACTTATTTCCGATTTTAATTAGAACTGATTATAAGTCCAAGCATCAACGAGCATATTCTGCATTAAATCGATCTCTAAATGAAATTTAAATCAACGAGATCCGACTGTACTTCTGATGAAATGTGTCCACAGAAGCCTAGCAGTATTGTTTCCGTGACACATAGGTGGAGAAACCGAGAAAGTGCAGTGGTACAGCACCTCATCCTTATCCTCTAAAGCACTAGATGCAATATTTTATGCCAGCATTCGATAAACTGTGGTTTATAGAGGCATATTGTCAGTAGACGGATAGAAACAGTCAGTCATCAGTTACATATTGCGCTATCTTAACAGTCGGGATGTTCATTTTAGTAGAGAATTGAAAACATCTCATTTACATACGTGACAATAAAGCTAACTTGTCGCATATTTCTTCTCAGAGCAATTAATTTCGAAGACTCCGTCGCTAGAATGATATAATGATCTTGTTGCGTGAGTTTATTGTGTTAATTTATTATATGGAAGCAATTTTAGTAGACGATTGTCAAGTCATGAGCTCAAGTCAAGAATAATCGTCCACAAAACTTATGGCCTTCAGCAGATTTTCAACTTTGCAAATTTAAGCAGCATTTTTTGAGAAAAGATGTTATTCTTCAATAAACGAATAGCAGGCAAGATATATGTATATATATATATATATATATATATATATATATATATATATATATATATATATATATATATATATATATATATCACTATAGACATTTCACTTAATTGCTGTTCTCTCTGCCAGAAGAAAGAAACTTCAAGTGAGGACTTTTCAATAGACACAGCGAGCAAAGGTAATGCTTCGCCTCTTATCTCTGTCTGGAATAAAGTAGCCTCACATTACTGCCATAAGTCAATGATTTGGAGGAGGATAACGTATATTTAACATTTACAACCTCAAGAAAATATCCTATGAGATACTCCTTGGCGTGCTGACTTCGAATCAGTTATATTGCAAGCATCACACGTACATTGATTGTATAATCTGTTGAAAATTGATAGTGTTGGAAACTGATTTTATTGACAGACAAGTAAGTGCCTAAACAAGAAAAATGTCTGCAGGTGAGAAAGCAAAATCGAGCACAAAATACTAATGCCTTCTATAAAAACCGGCAATACATTGGTGTTTGGCAGAATTATAAAATCAGATTTTCCTAAAAATGTAAAACAAAACGACGATAACGATGCAACAAACTGAAATCTAATGTCTTTAAACATTTTACAGTTTAAAGTTGATTTATCGAATTGGAACATCGTGGTTTTTGAGGTATAGCCATAGCTCCCTATGCTCTAAAAATGATTGGCGCTTACCTAGGTTTTTTTTGATAGTCCTGAACAATGCATTTCAAAAGTTTTCAACGGTCTAAAGTGAAACCTTTTTAAAAAATTTGAACCGTGTTAAATATTATTCAGAAAATATATTTTTTTTCGAAGTGCCAAAAATCTTTCCAACATGTATTAGCTACTTAATTTTCTTACTTACATGTCTTCTAAACTGTTTATTTTAATATTGGAATGGAAAGTGAGGTGGTATGATTTGTAATTAACGTTAGGTCACATGACCTATATGTTAGTATATACGTTCGTCAAAATACATTATAAGGTTTGAATACTTACTGAAGGGTGGACAAAATAATATTTTTTAAATTTTCTTTGCATAAACATAAAGCATGTTGACGACTTTGATCAAACTTCATTAATTCTTGGCTAATTTGCGTCCTTACAGTGAAAACTCAGGAAGGACAACAAAACATTTTCGTGATCCTTAGAACCCAAAGACTCAACTATCATTGTTGTCAGCTCCTAAAGTTGACCCATTCTCCCCACTTTCAATCGCAGTGAATTTTTTATACGTTTACCATTAGTCTAGTAGGAGAGAGTTGTTCACGATAGAAGTGTTGCAAGAAAAATATTCGTCTTGCACATCTTTCCTTGCTTTAATTAATATATAGAAAAATGACAATGGTTTGTTTAGGTCTTCTATTTCTTTACGTGTAGAACACCTAAAATAAGATGGAATATTAAACCCATTCAGAGATGAATTGTCCCATTGCCCACTGATCAGAAATATTTTCCATGCCTTGTGTGCTGCTATGACATAGTGAACAGTATCTTACTCTGGTACGAAGCAAATGTCATTTAATGAAAATGTCCATGCAGAGATGGTCACTAAATCACAACGTCTCTCTTCCAGTCAAATATCATCTAGACAACTAGGACTCTTGAATGGGTCAAATATTTCGACAAGCTAATCTGTGGACATCTTTTTGAAAATGTCCGCAAAAAGCACGAGGAAGGATTATTGGTAGACAGTACGGTGGCTAAAGCAATTGTGGGACTGATCTTGAGAACCTTTGCTAACAATAAAATTATTATAAATTGCATGATTCGACACCAAAAAGCGTGTCGGTTGTACACAACTGCCAACACTGATATGGTATCAGGCGACACTGTCTGGAATATAGTCGATCACTAATTTGTAGGGACAATGAAACATCTTGGAAAGTCAGAATTGAAAAGATAGTAATAAATTAGAAAATGACTATGCAAAATATATAAAAGAATATATAATGCAAAAGTCACACGAAATAATTTCTTTCAGATTATATCGAAATAAATTGATTGTGACGGTAAAATTGAAAAAAAATTCTCTTCTTTACCACAATTGATTTCTCTTTCAGAGAAAAGTCAAATATTGACATGGAATGCACTAAGTGTCCAATGCGTATTTAAATTAAATATTGATTGTATTTCATCATGTCTTCATGCCTTCCTTCACCTTGTTACACTAATGCATCAGCAATAAATCTATTGATTATTAAAAGTGTTAGGTGGTAGTGGACGAAGCGATTGTTTGAAAGATTTGACATTTTTATTTTAAGGTTTAGTACTATTATTGGTAGTGGTAGTAGTGGCAGTAGTTGTATTTTCTTGACAAAAATATACAAATGGTAATGGACGAAGCGACTATTTCAAACATTCAAATTTTCATTGTAATGTCATTTTCAGTTACTTAGATAATAAGTATTCACAGAAAAATAAAAAATTCCTCTGGGAGTCTCTGTATTCAACGCTTTTGTGTTATTATTTCTCGGGCAATGCTTTATAAAGTACTTTTGAAAACACGTTCATGTTTTCTCTGACATTTCGTGGCGCAAAAATTGACCACCTCGGAAGCCAAATGAATGAAAGTTATCGTTGTTCAAGTCCAAATACACATTTCTAATTAAGTATGTCTAGTTGCTCTGTAATAGGCTAATTAGTTGACTCAAGTAGCAACCAGTGTTCTAAGTAACAAGTGATCACATAGATGGCGGGTCCATAACGATTTACCTGATCGTAGTACATCAGCAACCATTGGACAGGTGACCAATACTGTGCCTGCAGACAAGAAATTCGGAAGGCAAGACATAATTGTTACGTAATTGTTCAGGTTCATAATTTGGTTAGATTACAGATCCCCACTAATGACTGCACAGTGGGACAATTTAACGTAGCTAGTGTTTTAAATATCCTCATCGGGATATAGTCTGTAATTGACCTAAGAGTATTTACTAATATCCTTCAGTACAAAATAACTGTTGATTGATCAGAAACCAGAATGCCAGTGCTCAATACCAGCAAGTCTTGTTGATTAATATATTCACTATTCAGAGGATATACTTCCACTCCATCTAGTCGTTCTAGGTTTGTATTCAAGCACCAAATGGTGTTGATATTAAGTACAGAGACTCAATGATTGCATTCACTGTTTCATAATCAATGGGAAGGTAAGTATGTACATTTATCTGATATGAACATCTTTTTGGGTGGTGGTAGTGTTTGCGGGGGATGGGGTACAAAATGCATATTGTTGTAATAAGTGTTAATATGTCATTGTGAAAACAAATGCCACCTAAAGTCTCTATTTCACAATAAGATGCACACAATGTTTAATTTACACGATTAGGTTTACCATGTGTACTAATGTGGAACAAGGTCTACTTAATTTCTCTGTTGCAACAAAAGGGTGAAACGAATTGGTCATAGACCAATATATTTTAATATACCTATCTAATATACCTATCTAACAATTGAATCTGTGTTCACCGGGCAACTACAACTTTTCACCTCAAACATGAAATAGTCAAATAAGTTCGATTTTTGTCTTAAATAAACTAGAATGTATGGTGCATCTGACTACAATTTCTCAAAACGCCAGAAAAAGGTCGAGCTATAGGGAAAGAATGAAGCATGAGCATAAATGATGAGCAACATTCTTTATACACCATGTGTTGGTATGTATTAGGTTGTATGACTTCAAGTGATTAAAACTGAGCAAAAGGAAAGGGTATTCAATCATTGCTGTCTATCGTTTACGTTCCTAGATTTTTAAGCGTACAGGTGGTTGCTCGACGGCTCATTTGCATGTCTGGCTAGATCGTGGACCTCTGCTTTATAATGGGGTCACCGATTACTATTTTGACTGCGTTCAAAACACTGAGCAACTGCGCGGAATTTGAAGATACAAGTTTAATACTAGGTAATATCTGATATAAAGTTTGCATTAGAAAGACGTTAACCATGCAAATTTTTATGCTGAGGGGCTTTGCACGTGTTCGGAAGATTTTGAACATTTACTAGATATTGCGAGGAGGAATGTACATCCTGGCAATTATTGGTTACAATTATATGGTTGTAATATTTCGATTGTGTACGTATCTTTTTTCACTTTTCTTTTGCTTTTTTCCCGAAGTTGAGAGGCAGCTAGTCTACATACTTGTAATTTACTATCAACATTTCCCATTAGTTACATTTGATAGATATATGTACACGTGTATTTGAAAATCACTGATTTTGAACATAATGCATAAAGTCAAGCTGATGGACTAAAAAAGAAAATAATTACGACTCATTTTACTTTAAAATCATTTTGTGATATATTTCATTATTGGCATATTTTGCTTGGACTATTATAATTCTACGATTAAAACCAATCCAATCGTTTTGTAGATAGTAGGATGATATTCTCACCAAGTCTTGTTTCAGGGAGTGAAAGACAAAAGTGTAATGCATGACGATCAAAAAGTACCCCTGAGGTTTACTTTAAATAGATTTATAATTTGACCTCATTTACATGCAGTTTAAAATAAACAGTTTTCTTCTCTCACCAAAGTAATTTTTACTGAGGTTCCCGATGGGAAACTGTAATATTGATACTAAATTTAATAAAATGGTTGCAGCATATCTCATGGTAATAGCAATATTATAGACTTCTCTCAATATACCTTTTACATTCTGGTCATACATTTCTTCATCCGCTGACCATGTTCCTGTGTTAACACTTTCAAGGAATAAGTCTCATGGGGACATCATCCAAGAAGTCCGCGCCACGGTTATGCAGGGGCCAGTTGACCATATTCCATACAGTGATATAGCTGACATGGCCATATGGGACATCGTCCAAGAAGGATACGTCGCGGTTATGCAGGGCCTGTTGGATCATATTCCAGTGTTAACACTTCCCAAAGGCTAGTCTCATAGGAAATAATCCAACAAGGTCACGCCACCGTTATGCATTGGTCTGTTGTATCATATTCGATACAATGATATATCCGACAAGGTAAAATCTTTTCATTTTAACAAAATTAACTTAAGGATGATATCGATAATAATAACTAATTCTTATGTACAGTGGATGATGCTGCACACTTTTTTTGGAGATGGTAAGTAATACGCTCCTTAATGAGATTTTGAATATGTTTATGGAGAGAGAGATAGAGAGAGAGAGAGAGAGAGAGGTAATGCTTTTTTATTTTCCTAATACGAAATTCATATCTGCATAGCTACAGTTTAGAAACTAACGAATGGATTCAGCTGTGTGTAAAGAAAGCTTTCAAGTATACATATTAAATCTATCTCGCTAAGATTTTCAAGAGTGTTGTCTCCTTCGCTGTTTGTCTTTTGTTCGTTATTAACATTAAGGATTATGGTACGAAATTATTGTGGTTTAGGGTCACTTGTATGTTCCTTTCTGCATAATCGCCTGATTACTGGTCTATCTCTTTGGCATACAAACTGGAAAATATTTCTAGTCATCTAAAATGTCAACAACAAAAAATAAGGGAAAAATATTTAGTGAGAGAACTTTAAATTGTTTTAAGCAGTTTATCTCTTAATAGCGGTCAATCTGATCTCTGCTCAATGTCAGTTCTTTCATGATATTTGTTTTAAAAACAAATTCAAATTCAGTGTTCGAAATAAATTATTATGGTTGGCTTAGAGGAAAATGGGCTATTTAAGTGCTTGTGGCTTATGAAACGTTGGAAATGTAATAGATCAATATAATTTCGCCTCGAAATATCAGAATAAGCAGTAGATAATTATATCATCTACAAGGAGAAAACACCATGCATATGATAACAAAACCATGCATAGGATGATGTCTAAGTAATGATTATTTCATTGTTCCTAATTCAACTAATATATGACAGAGACGATTAAATTACGTGGAATGAATTATTACTGTATTTTTTGCAGAAAGTTTATGGTAACATATCCTAATAACTCCCTTAATGATCACAGAAGTTAAGAAGAGTGTAGGTACCTTATTCTTGTTCATTGTTCAGATGAGTATAGGGACTTTATTCCTGTTCATTGCTTAATTAACTTGAACTCCGAGCTATCTACACATTGTAATGATCAGAACTGCGTGTAAGATTTTAATGAGCAATTTTTCGATTTTAAGTTTAAATTTTCATTTTATATGTATAACAGTTGTGCGGTAATCTAGTACTGATAAGGGACATGCAAAATCCTTTTCACATACATAATTGATGAGAAAGCTGACCAGATAGTGGCCGTCATAATCCTCAGAGAATAACACTGGCTTTTATATCCTTTGATAGTATACACACCAGTACGTACTCTGATGGTCAAGCTCTAAATGGTATTATCTACATTAAAACACTATGCATTATCTAACGAAATCCTCTAGCACAAGGATATAACTTAGGCCTGCTGATATATACATTATGGTGCCATCATGGTTCTATTCATGGCCGGGCCTGGTCTGAACTTCAACATGAACAATCGTTGTTTTATATTTTCGTCTCATCCACCATAAATGTCTCAAAAAGCAAAACATAGTGGTCTGAAATCGGATTCAGTATAAAACCTCTTTGCAACAACGGATGATAAAACATTCAAGACATAGCCATTTCGTTATGTCACCTGGTTCTTTCACCCGCTTTTTCAACAGAGTTTCGTCAGTCATTAATTGCAATTCATATGCAAAGTTCCTGTTGATGGAGAGGTCATAAATAGGCGTAGATCGTCACATAGGGCACTATTTATTGCGTACGAGACAAGTAATAAATGAAGGTCTTGATATGAATATTTTTATGACATCTGTTTTAATAAAACTGCATGGACCTGGGTATGGCCCCACATTTTAAGCAACTTTATATTTCGCAAATTAAGGATATGTATGCCTATTGTTAAAATCAGGACCATGAAGTAGTTTGTTTTAGATCTGTATACTAGTTTAAGTCAGCAACATCATGGTGTCGATAATGTTGAAGAAAAGGATGGAATTTTACACATGAGAGAGAGAGAGAGAGACAGAGACAGAGACAGAGAGTGAGAGAGAGAGAGATAGAGAGAGGTAGATAATGGCAAAAGGGATCTCAAAAGTCTTCAACTTATGAACTTAAGGCTAATTCCCAACGGGTAAGAACAGACAGATAAAACATTCTCCATTGGAAACGTATAGAGTATTCTATCACAAAAAAGTTTTGGACGACCTTTAATGGACTAGGGATATTTTTAATAATTTAATTTAAAAGAAAACAAAAACATTTCTCATTCCTTTATATTTAATCTGGCAAGATGGAGACGTTTCACTAGATTCTCGAAGGTAGATTTTGAATTATGTGCATGACATACAAATGTCAAGATTCCGATGACACTGACGACGATATAAACAATCGGTCTGTCTTGCATTATTCTCCGAATCAGTTGAGACGAAAATTTGATGTAAATATGAATTAAATAGTCCTGAGTCTACCTTGATGCTCTCGACTTGAGAAACTTTATTGGATCTCATACTTTTCAAAATGCCAAAGATGTCGCATAACCACGCTATCCCTATACAATGTATCAATCTTAAAGTATGTGAAGAAAGATGCTTGAAACATTTCGAAAACGAAGTATCTCCCAAAGGTCACAGTTCGGCCACATTTTTCAACTGTAATAACTTATCACAACTAGATCTTGTATCATGTTGCCTGTCTGATTAAATTGGGAGAAGCTATGTGACATAATATATCTTTTTATGCTTAATTAAGAGTTTATGCTTGCAATAAGTGTCAGTCGAATCCGTTTTCTCTCCGGGCACAATTTCAATAAATCAATTTTCCAAGTTATTTAATATGTTTCAATAGACTTCTTATTTTCGTTAATTAACAACCATCATGACAAAATCTGACACATGAATGAATAATGAAGTCCATACTAGTGTCAAGTTAGGACACTTCCTATTCAATCAGTTATATATGCATAGGGAATTTCAGTTCAGTTACGCAAAGTATTAAGCAAAACATTATTCTGTCATCGGCAAATCTGACTACTTCAAAATTATTTTACAGGTTGGGTGCTATTTCATGGATAACAGGGGCTCCATCCAACAGGATGGACATTCTTAAGCTGTTCAAATTAGTATGGGCTGGATAATCAAATATTGTGTCCTTTTCAGAACCCAAATAGGTGTGCAGTTATAGATAATTCAGTTGGCCGTAAATTCCTAAAAGGTAATTGTTAGTTTGTTTGATAGCACAATCTAGAATTTTCTGGTTGGCGCCTTTTTAGCATGCTGACGATTTACGTAAGATACCTTTCATATCATCATCAATAGACTATATATATATATATATATATATATTTCTCTCTTTACTCGTTCGTACAAGGTAATGTAATGCGAAAATGGTCACAGATAAGCTCTTGAACAGTTATTTAAACGGCTAATAGACAAAAATCAGTTATAGTGTCATGTTCAAATGAGTATTTACTTTCATAAAATGTGCTTTAAAAACTGTCAATGAAACAATGCTGTAAATTAATATTTTCTCGTGCCAATATTGCGAAGAGAAATACCTAGCGGTTACAGTCTACTTCATCAGACATCTCGAGATAAAATATTTAGTAAATTATTTTCAAAGACATCTTTGTTTATCATAACACCATAATCAGATTATTCATACAATTACCATGAGCGTAAAAACTGAAAAAGTGTAAACCCTAAGTCAAGGAGAATGATTGTTCCCTGTATTATCATTTTGTTATCCCTTCACTCCATGCATGGGGATTTTCTTCGTACTTTCCTCACAGAGAACATGCAATAGCTGTAGAGATTTGGACATACCACTAGCGAAGGGCAAGGCTATAATGGTTAATTGGAGGTGACATTGGCAAAAGTCAAAGTACAGATGTTAATTGGCTTCAGTGTTTTGGCAATGGCTATGAGTTCTGCTTTTCAATGGTGGGATGTGCTTGTTACTGAACAGACTGACCAGTTTCATGCTGACTGACCAGATCAATATTCATCTCATGCAGTACAGTACATTTACAGATTATTGTTGGCTGAAACACCCATATGTCATCTTGATAAACCTATTCATCTGGCTTGGCTATTTAACTCTGCTGATTTCAGTTATCCAAGGTGAACATATTCGTGTACTTGTAATTTTATGCTCATCATCATACAAATGTATGCAGAATATTATCTTTATAGACGGTTATCGAGTGTTCAAAGAAGTATTATAGCTTTACATTAGTGTGAGTTATTCAAGGAATCAATCAATCATTTGACACCAGATCAAGCTGCTGCCCTCAATGCCAATGTCAACATATGTTCCAGTTGTTCCTTGACTCGATGATAACCTGGGTAGGACGAATTTAATGAAACGCTCTGTCAGAGCAAGGATTGTTTCACCGACTTGAGTCCCGCCCATTATATTGCGGTTTCATGTCCGGAAATAGACTGACACACCCAGTTCCACAAATCAATGACAGTCATTATTCGTTGTCGGGCATGATCTGGTTTTCGACATTAGATTTGTTGTTGGGATACTGTCAGATGGAAATCGAGGAAGCTGACTGCTCTCGAAAGAAGAAGGTATTATGCCAATTCAAAGTTATGTCATTCGGTTTATGCAATGTGCCAGAGACATTTGAGCGTCTGATGGAAGTCACACCAGCTGGTCTCCAATATGAAGTTTGCTTGTTCTATCTCGACGACGTGGTAGTGTTTGGAAGCACGTTCGAGTAGTTTCTTGAAAAATAAGCACCGGTCTTTACTTTGCTTGCAAAAGCCGACCTGAAGCTAAAAGTCAGCACGCGTGTGCTCTGTGAACAAGAGGTACATTATCTTGGTTATACCACTTCAGTTGCAGGAATTGCCACCGATCCTGAGGAAGTAGAGTTAATAATGAAATGGCCTGCCATAAATCAATTACTTCGGTACATAAATTCCATGGCTGTTGTAGATATTTTCGGTAGTTCGTAAGTCACATTCCTTAGATTGTGACTCTTTTGCACCGGCTTACGAAAACAATTTGGTTTGATCTGGTGTTGTACGGCACAGCAACACAAGTATGTTATTAAGTGCTAAGGCAGTTGAAGTAAAGTACCTTGCCGAAGGACACACCATGGTAGCCGACCAAGGCTGATCTGATGGTATGATTCGAACCACGAGTCCCGAACGCTAACAACTGAGCTGCGGTACGAAAACGAATGTTGTTTGTTTCTTCTAAACATATGTATACCAGGCGGCATTTGAAGAGTTACGTGAAGAGCTTGTCTCAGAACCAGTGTTGGCTAAACCTGACTTCAATCGCCTCTTCGTATACATATGCGAGTGGTGAAGTAATAGGAACGGTCCTTTCCCAGAAAAGAACGGTACGTTGGTGATAGATTCCGTATTGGCGCCCATTTCTTCCATGTTACTAGTATTGTCTGATGTAGGTCGGAGCTCTTTCTGATGGAATGCCAGTTCTGATGTTGAAGGCGCACTCAGAACGGTTTCATCTCATGGGTAAGAAGCTCATTAACTTGATATGCCCTTTGCTGTAAGCAGATATTCGCTGGCTTCATCCATCTTTCTCATAGTAGGAAGTGAGATGCTGAACATTTTCGAAATTATAAGAGCAATAATTCATTGTTGACTAGGAAATGATCTTTTGTCGCTCTTGCAACGGAAGAATGTTGAGGACTGCCCTGAGTACTCACCTACTGTACCATTTGTATGTTCACTGACAATCCTAGTTTATGTGATCTAGTAGGCCGCGAGATATTTTAAACGATATCAATTTTCCGGATGGTATCTTGTGCATCAGGAGCTTGCAGGTTTCCAAATGTCAGAGGGTACAGCAGGATGCTATGTGGTTTATAGAAATGTGTGACAATGTTTGCGAGGGCGGCGAGGTCATCTACTATCGTGGAAAATCTCGAAACTTCCTCAGATAGCTTGTACCTGGTGTAACACGGGCAACGATTCCCATCCAAGGTATTAAGCTGATCCAAGGTTATGAGATTGTGATCAACGTTATCCACTGCATATTGTATGAAGTGTTCAGAGACTGCCTTGTATTTCAGAAGAACTTATCTAAAACTTATGAGGACTTAAATCTAAGGTGATGAAGAACATCTACCACTAATTTGGATGCTCTTGAGATGATGTATTTGCACCCCGATCCCGATTTAGAGAGATGCGATTACATGCTTGAATACTATCCTGCCCAACCGATACAATCTTTGCGTGATAATCACGCTCTGCTAAAGTTGTCTTCAACAGAAGATTTAGACTTTTATGGACATATGCGAGATTCGTTTCTACTGACGATATCTCAAAAGAAGAAGGGTCGATGGGTTTAGTTGCATCGATAAATGTGATACCACGTTTCATCAATCTAGCAACTGATCATCGATCTCTTCTTGAAACGGTGCAGTCTTGACGAAGGTTGCTGTTTGGTCGAAATTTTCAGGTTTACCACGTGATTGTCTACTGTGCTTGTGCTCTCTAGACTGAAATGATTCGGAACTTGTTTCAAGTTCTAAAGTTTACATTGCAGGACTGTAAATAGATTGCATCAGCAGCAGGAAAGTTATAAACAAAATGAAGCCTGCTCATTACTTCATTTGCCAAGTTTTAACTCTGTTATTTACAAATTAGCTTGAATTTCTCTTGGAAATTAATTATTCGAACAGGGATGACTTCAAAAGCACTCTTTGTCCCATGGATCTTTGCCATTTGGCCACAAAACATGCACTGTTCATTGAAATCGAACAGTGGACTTTCTGGGAGTGTAGAATTTGAGGGGCATGTTCTAATAAAGTTTCCAGCTCTCTTGTCCTGCTGAATGACAATAGCATTGCAGTAAAAGCAACGACACTCCTGGTGCACTGGCTGACCTGGATGTGTGCAAATATTGAATTCACTTGTCTTACTGGCATTATTTATCCCCCGGCCACCTTTTCCACGCTGCTGAGCGGTTGGTTGCAAGTTGTCATGTGGCTCTTGACATATAAAACAATTTTTCATTTTCAAACAAATGTACTTGACAGTCAATATACCTAATAAAACACAAAAAAGAAAATATTGAGAAAGCCAGAAATCTTATAAACGTTTACAATTTATATTACTTAAAAAAAGAATTTGCACTAATTATGAGAAATATAGAACAAAAGTATTTCTTTCTTGTACAAGTTCTGGTATATCAAATCATCTGGTTTTGCGGCACTTACGCATCTCCGTACATGGTTAGTTCAAAGAAGGTTTATATTTAAAATGTGCATGCAAACTTATTTTCGCTCAAATTCTAACAAATGTTGCAACAAGTACACCTCTCTGTCTTGGGGTAATTTTCTATATAATCCATACAAATGTTCGCAATTCGAGACGATTTTTGTGATGACTTACGAAGAATCTAACCCCACCCATCTCCTGTCGTATCTGATATTAGCTACGAAATAATAGAAAACACGATTCTAAACCACCAATGTTGTATTAGATCATATTAGCTAAACCAAAAATATTTAATTATTTCAACAGATGAAACAAAATGTCTGACTCATGATCAGTCAAAAAAGGAAAACAGTATTTGAAGCTTAAAATAAATGCAAAGGATAAGTTCGCAAACTGGAGTATGTATGCACTGAAAAAGAAATGCCACTGATAGTTATGAAATAATCTATTTAGTGGCAAGGAGAAGTATATTTTGTATAAAACCTTGAGATATTGAAGATATGCTTTTTCTGCATATACTGTTTGCAAATAAAATGTATTGTTGTCAGTCCTAAACAGCCTTGATAGTAGTTCCTATAAAAGGTAGGAAGGTCTGTACTGGCCATAAGCAGCATTTTATGATGAAGACAATGACCCAACTGTACATGTATTTTGGTAATCATAATATTGAGACAATTGTAACAAATGTAAGAGTATGGTCTGATATTTTCCCTTGATGTTTTGTTCGTAAAAGAAAGTATGTGGAAACCCATCCCCAAAACAGACAGAATGTGTGATGAATGTGATGTTGCAGGACATTAACTGACACTAAAACACTATGGGAAAAGAAAAGGGGCCTGGATTGTGATTAGGTTTAACATTTTACTATTGTGTAAGAAATACATCAAATATATGTAGGGAACAAGAAGCCTCAGTTGTGTTGATAGTGAGCCATCAATTACCATGAATCAACAAATTACAATGTGCAACAAACAGTGTGCACTGTCTTCAATCTTACCCTGTGGGGACTTGCACCTTAAGTCACAATATGTAAATAATTGAGATGACCACTTTCAATCTATATCTATATCTATCTATCTATCTATCTATATATATATATATATATATATATATATATATATATATATATATATATATATATATATATATATATATGCAGTTAGTGATCTTGATAATGCCAAGTTAAACATGTGACCAACATTTACCCATGCAGTTTATCTGTATCCCACCCGCTCCCTGGGACACAGCCCCAATTCAAAATTTGGAAACTATTGCAATTACCATCTTATTATCATATATGCATATACTAAGCATTAAAAGAAAACTGTTGAGACAGTAATAATACTGGCCGTTTTGTCCAATGTAACTCTGGTACTTATCCAAATTACATTGACTTGTAGATGAGAGGAGCCCCTGATATTAAGGTATGTGAAAACATTGTCTGAATGGTATAGCGGTAACACACTGACATCACATCTTTGTGCTCATAGGTTCCATTCCAGGCTCCAGAAAGAGGGAGAGTACAGTATTGACCTATCCATGATCTGTTTATTTCTGCTGTTACCATAGTTTCTTTCTACTGAAATGACCACATTATGACAAGGTACTTGACATATGCAGGGGACGATAATTACCACGCCCAACCAGCCCGAACCTGTATAAATCATTGTTGGGCACATTAATTTCATGCAATTACAATAAAGTGACATGTAAACATAAAGAACATGCTAGTTTATATATCATTTATTGTACATCACCGTTGCCATGTTAGTAGATGAATATTTGAATTGGTGGCCCATGTAGACCACCAGCTACATTAAGTCGCCTCCTTATATTATGCTTTCTAAAGCACACCATGTATTCGCAAATGGCTACATTGTACGACGATACAAACTAACTTACCCAGTGTTCAAATGTCCCACACATAACAATACCAATAAATATGTATCACAAATACTACATAATGTCACTAAAGCACCACTAATATGTATATAACTAATTGTACAAATAAGTGTAAACTCTTTCCCTACACGTGGCCTATTCAACATACCGTAGAATCCACTGTAGAAAAACACATGGATATATGCATGTATACATGTCATATTCATCGTCACTGAGCATATTGCGCTATACTTAGTTTCGCATTTACGATCAGTGACAATCGTAACATCCAACAGAGCTGAAGGGACTACCTTCTTATAAAGATTGCGACTGCTCATATATCTCAGCTGATCAGTTCGTAATTTTCTTAATATTTGTGATTTTCTTCTATTGAACCACAATCTTGCATTGCGGGAAGTGCCTTCTCACACACTAGCGGAAACATATCCTTCAACTACAATAGTTCTCATACTTACAAACAAAATCAATACATCTCCCATTTGTGCATAAATATAAGGTATACGTAGGATATTTAGCTAATGTTAAATACTTTTCATTATCTTTACAGGGGTATTAAGAACGAAGGACTGCCAATATCGGAAGATATAAACATCGGCGGATTAATATTTACAGAACTACATGCGGTGAAAAGAGAAGGACAAGAAGTCAAATGCAAAGAATTAAATAAGTCATTTGATAGTATGTGTTTCACGAACGTTTATGAGTTTTCTTCGCTATTAATAGTACAGACCACAACTGTACTCTCTATATCGAAAGTTTGATAGCCATGGGTTACAGATATGCGTGTAATATGACTCTCAGTCATGCGACTATATGGACTGGAAGAAGACCAACATGGCAGCCTCCATTACATGGGATTGTGATGTTTCCCACATGCGGTGTACGTAATTCCCCATGTATATACAAAATGTAACGCTTGTTGCTTCTTGTTTAGTCTTGATGCAACACGATAATTACAATGCAACAGCTAAATTTTATCTCAATGCCGTGATCTATTGCGCATAAAATGCAATATAAAATTGCCTATTTTAGGTCTTAGAAATACCTTTTCCGTAAAGCAGATTGTACCTGCACATTTAATTGACAGTGTTTAAAGTAAATAATGTAGCAGTTTCCACTTATTATGTAAATTACATGATATTTGGCTATACCACACCTACCCACCATGTGAAACCTATTCGCATTACCAATAGCCCTGAAAGTTAGGTTTCCAAATTCAACGCATATTGGGTCAAAGACGTTCTTAGCCTAGTCGGTATGGTAGGCAATATGGAACACAACTTAGTCATTATAACCCAGAAACTTTCACTGAAAAACTGAGTGAATTCCACTGTTTGGGTTTTTCTATATCTTTTGCATGTTGTTCAGTGAATGATTATCCACATTTTAATTCAACAATACATTATTTTGCAAATGGTTTGGGGTTAAATTATGTATTGACTGGATTACAGAGTTACATGACAAACCATAACAACGGTCTTTCATTTATGAAACCGAAACTGCCGAGTTTATTTGAGCTATCTCTCCGTACCAGCCGGATCATGCAATATCTGGCATGTCATGTAATATACGTAAAGGCCATTATAGGTATGCATGTGAATACATTCGATTTTCTACATCAGCGCAGGTAAAAAGCGAAGATTTGACATTCCCACGATCTCTTTATCGCAGTCGGTACTTTTGTTTTGAATGAAGTGAATTTATACCACCGAAACTCTGTAGGTCATCTTTATTAAACAATGTCTTTGCTTATTGCGTAACTTGCCTAAAATGTATTTAAGGGAAGTCACGTAAATATTTTGAACCATCAGAATGCACACGCTGCATTTGGGTTCCCTACAATCTTTTTTCTTCAGTTATTAATTTTGGTGTCTCACGACAACAGGTACTGAGATTTTATTCATATCACGTGCGCTCTATTAATTCAGTAGACGCCCTACGCGTGTTGAGGGTAGAGAAATACATTCTAATGCAATCACATTTTAAGGGCAATGGTTACAAGGATGGACGTACGGTCATGAAAATCTGATCTAACAGCTGTGATGAGAAAATTTAGTCTGATAGCCATCACTTAATAAAAAAATATACAATTATATGGTAAGGCTTTAATTTATTTGTTGTAATGTTTCAGTTGTCGTTCTCAGGTAATAAAATTTAGGGAAATATGTAGAATCTCTCTCTCTCTTTTAACAGTCTGATACAATATATTGAACTTTTGTATTCAAGCATATTCATGTATACGACGATGAATACTTCAGATTCTCCTTGACTAAGAAACTAATGTGAGACCCTGTTCAATAGAGTGATTTACATGCATGTAATTATGCGATTAATCAAGATGAAAGCTGAATTTATTCAGCGGCGCAGCATCAGTCATTCAGATAGATTTTATTTTGTAACACAATCATACCAGGTAAAACTGCATAATATCCTTCGCGTACTGTGAACAACCAGAATCAGCTGACGTGCACAACAATTGTGATACAAGGTCAAAGGGAGGTAACTCAGTCTTACGTTCTTGGATATCTTGCGTTAAAAAATAATAATCAAGGTTTTGTATATTTTCTTGACTTACTTATATGCCTTATTCATTGCACTGAAGCATTTATAGTATGAAAACGTTATCCGACTCAAATGGTACTTTTCAACTACAACTTTACATATGGTAAACCTGGCTTACTCTTGGAAATCATTTGATACTCCTCGTGCTTTTTTGACTGAACATGTACATTCCTATCTCCAAGCGAATATTTGATGTTGTTCGAGATTCCTAACAACAGAACAGGAAGTAATCTTGCGTGCTCATAATAAACACATGTCTACTCATATTACCTGTAGCCCATAATAAACACGTGTCTACTCATATTACCTGTAGCCCATAATAAACACATGTCTACTCATATTACCTGTAGCCCATAGTAAACACGTGTCTACTCATATTACCTGTAGCCCATAATAAACACATGTATACTCATATTACCTGTAGTCCATAATAAACACGTGTCTACTCATATTACCTGTAGCCCATTATAAACACATGTCTACTCATATTACCTGTAGTCCATAATAAACACGTGTCTACTCATATTACCTGTAGCCCATAATAAACACATGTCTACTCATATTACCTGTAGCCCATAATAAACACATGTCTACTCATATTACCTGTAGCTACTTATGAGTCCAAGGACGGATTCTTTTTACTCGAAAGTTAAAACATCTCCATAGTTTGCATCCACTCTGGAAATATCCTAACAAATAATAACGATCAAACAGCAACTTTTAGTGCATCTTTGATCCCTTTTCCCAAACAGGCGCTTGGATTGATTCATATTATTGTTAAATATTGTTTTTTCATACTAATATAGAACAAAGTCTCCATGGCGTAATGGTAGTGATGCTTGCTCTGCACACCGGAAACCCGGATTCGAATCTCGGCCCAACTCCTTTTTTTCGAAACAGATTAATTATATAAAAAAGCTTTATGTGGAATATATATTTCTTTACACACAAATAAGATTTTTAAAATTATTACACTGATTCTACATTAATCTTCTATTAAGGAAACGTTTATTGACCATCATTTTGTACTAATACTTTAAGCCTATTGAATGATAAAAAAATTCACGTTGGATGAATAGTTTATTGACCTTTTAAAATCAATATTTTGAAGAAGGAACAGTGATGAATGTTCACATAATTATCTTGTAAGAAAACACAAAATAATCTCTCAAACTCTATACATGTACGCAGAATTGAAAAAGGTCTGAAACCATGCCTATCGTTGCTCTTAAATATGTCCACCCCCACTAACCCCAAATTCTGGATCCGCACCTGGTTGCGTCGATTGTTAATATTTTTGTATCTTCTTCGCTGTCAACGGCAAGGGCATTTGCCGGAGAAAAGAATACCCACGCTCACGTGAGGTAAATCTGCAATGACAAATACAACGGTCGAGTCCATCTTACAGGTAGACTGGGAACGTGTTGATTAGAAATAACGTAATATCATTTTTCGGATAAATACATGACGTTTTATTCTCGATGTAGAGTCGTGACAGAACGGATACGTGAGGGGTGTCGAGCCTTACATCTACAATAATTACTCGTTTTCTGACTTATTTGTTTTACTTTGTTTAACATAAAACAACCTGCCCTCCATAAAGTTGGATCATACCATCTTGCATGAACACATTCAATTTTTATCTCAGTCTCCCTGTTTTCCACAATAAAAAAAGTATGGTAGCAAGCAAAACTCCCTCTTATTACAGACTCTGTACGGAGGAAATTGTGTCAGTGCATTAAGGTTTATGTCCACACTTTGGTGATTTCACCATGTATTGTGGCCATATGTCTTCATATGAGCACAGCAAGACTATATATTGCTATTAATTCTAATTACATTATCGTAATTAATAATAGGTACGCATATTTCATAAACTGCTACCAGAACAAACAGTTTATTTTTTCTTAGTTTCTAAAGTTTCACCAAATACTGATCAAGTACACTCACATTTATGTCCGAAATCACGCTTTAAACATGTAGCTGTAAAGTCGTGGTTACCGACGGATAACATCAGTGACTTCTATGGTTTGAAAACATAAACTCTATGGTTGCAAGACGTTTGTGCATTTGGTCTCCTATATATTTATAATTGCTGCTTCAAAAGAGCTTTGAAATGTTTTTGACAGTTAATTTTAAGTGCAGTTTTAGAAACGAACAAAATTAAATTGTTTGTTCCTGTGGCAGTTTAATTCAATATTTTTGGCAATCAGCAATTACCAAAATGTAATAAAAATGGTACTACTAGCAGTTAGAATTAGTTACAATATATTGTTTTTGCTGTGCTGATTTGAAGTCATATGACCAAAATACATGGTGTAATGACCAAAATGTCTAAGTAGTTAACAGTGGCACAATGGAGCATATCTAGGACTTCTAATTACTCTTCGGTGGCATCGCCATTACGCCTACTTGCATAAGCATGGAAATAAGAGTGTCACGCTCGTGTTGTAATTCGTTATTCGCTTGATAATTTGCTCGTGGGACGTACGTTTCTGTTCGTTATTTCCAATATTTCTTTGTTTCAGAATTTGCTATTTTAGTATAGACTTTTTAGTAGAAAAGAAGGAAATATTTTGGAACTTCAAAAATCCACCATTAAAAGTCGTCGTTCATGAGTTTTTAGAAACAAGGATGGCTGTATTTACAAAAGTTCCAAAAGCATATATGTCCTTAATGATAGTGAAAGAGACAGAATAAACTCTCTGTGTGCCATACGATACAGTAAAAGATGATTTCATTATTGAATATTTATATCATAAATAATATTAGGATATTGGCCAGAGAGTACAGTAAGGCTCCGTTTCTTTATTATCACCATCGGTTTCTCAGATTATTCAAAGGAATGCTAAGTATTCGAGAAAGCAAGAATTTTGAATTTTAACGCTTTCTTTAAATATCTTGCACTGAACTTTTCAATATCGAGTAATGTCCCCAAACCTCAAGGGCTCGGGCAGTGATGCAAACTGAACAAAGCAGATTAGAAACGTTTCAATCCCTCTGCGAATAAAATCTGACAGCTGATAGTTCTGAAATCATAGTGGATCCATATTTACAAAGATAATCCAGGATGTTGCTGAGGATACAATAACAAAACCTTCGGCAATTCCTAAACATGTCAGCAAACCATATTTTGATGATGCATGCAAAGATACAATCAGAGAACGGAAAAATGTCCTTACACATTTCAATACCGATCAAACAACTGAATATTTGAACAAATACCGGATATACCGAGCTAAACCTAGTAATACCATCAGAGAGAGGAAGAGGAAAACATGGAGATCCCTTGTTTCTAGGTTGAACCCTTGAACCTCTTTTAAATCAGTACGGAATATGGTACGAACAATCATTGGCAAGAATAAAGCAGCTGTATTAAATATTTTTAAAAAGCTGTCCAAATGGTTACAATCGAACCAGAAATGTTTAAATATATTGGCCAAAATACTCTCGAAAACCTCCTTACAAGATAATTGTTCTGAAAACTTCCGCCGTGCCAAAAATCTGAAAGAAAAGGTTCCTCTAAATGTTAAATCTTTTAATGCTGAAAATTACAATAAACCTTTCAGTCACAGAGAGTTACAGGACTTGCTTGAGCGAGCCCATGACACGTCAGCAAGACCAGATGATATCCACTGTTAGCTTCTGAAACAATTACCTGACACAGCTCTAAATAAACTACTAAATATTTTCAATAAAATTTGGGACACTGGCGATTCCCACAGTTTGGTGAGAAGCAACCTTGATACTAGTACCAAAACCTTCAAAGGTACAAATAAACCCTTCCAGCTATCGTCCCATATCATTAATAAGCTGTATTTGCAAAACCATGGAACAAATGATAAACGATAGACTACTCTGGTATCTCGAATCCAACAACTACTATCAGACGTTCAATGTGGATTCAGACGCCAGAGAAGCACAATAGACCATCTTGTCAGACTTGAAGCATTTATTAGAGAAGCTTCCATAAAGAAAGAACATACAACTGCCATCTTTTTCGACTTGGAAATAGCTTATGACACCAGATGGAAGTACAGCATTATGAATGACCTATTCAGTCATGGTCTAAGGGGACGCCTATCTAACTTTATCTCCAATTTTCTGAAAGATAGAAACTTCCGAGTGAAATGTCGGCAGCACCCTTTCTGAAAACTATCCTAAGGAGATGGGTGTACCTCAGGGCAGCATTTTGTCTCTAGACATTAAAATTAACAGCTTAGAGAAATGTCTTAATCCAGGAACTGACTGCTCCGTATATTTTGACGACTTTTTGATCTGCTATAAATCAAAGAGTATGCATTCTATTGAACGTCAACTACAGATAAGCATCAACACAGTTCAGAAATGGGCAGAAGAAAACCGGTTCAAATTTTCGAAATCAAAAACTAACTCTATGCACTGTTGCCAATCACATCGCATTCATGATGACCCAAAGCTCTATCTTGACTTATGTCTTATTTCTGTTGTGGAGGAGACCACATTCGAATGACTTATTTTCGACCGTAAACTAACTTTTCTTTCACATATTAGATATATCAGGGACAAATGTAAAAAAAAATAGATAGGAAGGTCTTGCTCTGCTTATACAGGTCATTAGTAAGATCAAAACTTGACTATGGATCGATGGTGAACAGATCAGCTTGTAAATCTTACCTGCATATGCTTGATCCAATACACAATCAGGGACTTAGACTCTGTCTGGGTGCACTTAGAACTTCCCATTCAAAAAGCGTCTATGGTGAGGCCAATGAACCATCACATTATCTCAGACGAACGAATTGGCTCATCGGTATGCTACCAAACTATCTTCTAATCCATCTAACCCCGCATTTGATGTAGTCTTTAGGTCCATATTTCAAAACTTGTACGTTCAGAAACCAAATTGTATTCCACTCAAAGGTTTGAACTACGTTGAAACCCCTTCCCCCAAGAAAAAAGAAAGCATTATCTTTTCGGATTCCCTTTCAACTTTGAAAGTCTTGCAGAATCTAAAATCTGACAACCCGTCAACATCCAAGATATTAGAGAAACATGATATTCTCATACAATCTGGGAATAGCGTTATGTACTGTTGGATGCCTGGTCACATTGGCATCAAGGGTAATGAAAGGGCAGATAAAACAGCGAAAGGTGCCCTACAGTCAACCTTTTCCGAATGGAAGATTTCATATACTGATTTAAAATATTGTATAAATCAGCATGTTCGTCATACTTGGCATAATACGTGGAATGAAAACTCCACAAACAAACTTAAGAACATCCAACTCACTATTGGAGAGTGGCATCCCTTGTATCGGACAAAAGTCGGAGAGATGAGGTGGTATTGTGCCGATCGCGTATCGGACATACATACCTGACTCATGCATACCTCCTGAAGGGTGAACCTCGACCGGAGTGTGTACAATGCCAGTGTCTACTGACAGTGGAGCACGTTTTTGTCGAATGTGTCGATTTCCACCCTGTGAGGCAGACGTATTTTGACGTCAACTGCTTGAACAAACTTTATAAAGATGTACCACACGAAAAAATCTTGGACGTTTTAAAAGAATGCGGTTTATACAACAAATTTTAATAATGTTTCAAGGAATTACATGTGTTACCTTTATCTTTTGTTTCATATACATTATACAGAAGGGTTTATATTCCTGGAGCTTTTGTGCAATTCATTTTTACAATTTGCTAACATCTACCGTTAGTTGGCACCATATAGCCACTGTTGTGCTGAGGTGCCGTAAAGCGCTACTACAAACAAACAAACAATTCTAACAACTACAGCAGCAATTATATACGGTATGTAGAAGACCACGTTCATTGAGGTATTACTACACTAATTGAGCCAATCAGTTTTTATTGAAATCTCTTATAGTCCCTAAAAAAAATATATTCTGATTTTCCCCAAAATCTGCTGAACAGTAAAGGATGTCACATGTATTGAAAGGAAGCAGCATCAAAGCCTAACCAGTAATAAAGGGTTTGTTGTGTTCGGCCTCCTGACTTTTACCTAAGGTGACAACGCTTTATCTGTTCCGGAAAGGCCACTTGTACTTAAAATTCCAGTCATTTCATTCAAAATGCAACAATTTCCAGAAAATGACGCATAACCTATGCTGACGTTTGGTTTGTTTAGTCCATGTTATTATTTAACAAAATTAGGATGGTCTTGGCGTAAGCTTTCTCATAGCTAACGAACTGTAATTCATAGACAATAATGGAAGTATCAAAGGGAGTAGTATTACCTTGACCAGTGCTCTGAGTGTCCCGAATTTCTGATGCTTACTCATCTCATTACTGGACTCCATAAAGCTTTGTGTGAGACGTTTCCAAAACAATATAGTAGAATATAATATAATAAATACAGTACAATACAATACAATACAACACAAGTTTTGTACATATGAACTTAGATATCGCTTTTTCCACATAGTGCTCAGGAACATCAGTTCCACAAAATGTCAAGAAACACGTGCATTTTGCTGGAGTGACTCATGTTGTAAATGAGCGGAAGTGTCTAACATTTACCAACTTGCATCCATTCAAAAAGAAAATAATGTGTCCAAACATTAGTTACAACCTGAATAGAGAATACAAATGCAAAATTTTATTACAATAGTGAAAGCTTCGTTACTTTCCCAAAAATACCATGGAATGCACAATTTCTAAGATTTAAATTAATATTCATCAAAACAACATCATTATATAATGAATAAATAAATAAATAAGGCAAAGTATTCTTTAAGGAGATGATTAGATATGCAAATTACGATGTGTTGATAAAAGTGATGGCTGACATATAACTTTAGAGTCCAACAGACAACAAAGTCTAATTATTAATTTCGTAGACGTTACCAATTGAGCAACAACATCAATGATAATTTTGTATGCTGTATGAGACAAGCTTTCCGGTATAAAAATCTGATCAGGAATAGTTCTACTTACTAATTTTAATTTATATTTAAATATTTCATTTTTGACTTATGATACCATGTTTTTGTAATGTTAAATCTTCTATATTAAAATGCAAATTGCGTATCAGAATCGTGTGCATTATTTCCGATCGTCCCTTCTGCAACAGAGTATAGCAATTCTGACATGTAACTCTCGTTTGGATTGAAAGTATAATCTGTAAGTCACCAAAATGACCAAGTTCACACCAAAACGTTTCAGACATGTTTTTTTTTGTTTTGCCATTTCTTGATCTGCAAGTATAATTGAAACCTGTGTTCTGTATTGGTAAATATATAGATACCACCGTACTTTCCTCTAGATCTGGGGTCCCGGGTGGCCGAGTGGTCTAAGGCGCTTTACAGATTACTCACATCTCACCTCTGTCCGTGGTTCAAGTCTCGGCTCAGCCAACGTGGATATGTGAGAAAGCTTGCTAGTAGCTTCATATTTTCCCGCATTCTTCCTCCACCAAATATTCTGGCCGCCATGTATAGCCTATCAAGTGCTGACAATGGCGTTAAACCCACAAAAACCAACATATAATAAGGTATTTACTAAGCATAAAACTTATGCAACAGTTCCAAAATAGGTCTTCAAAGCAAGTGACCTTTTTCTTTCGTTTATAATTTTTGTAAGTTTCCATGAGAACATTCAAACTTTTGAGTTCATTTGTCATAACCTTTGTTCTCTCTCTCTCTCTCTCTCTCTCTCTCTCTCTCTCTCTCTCCATTTGCCTCGTTTCGTCTGTAGTAACCCATGTTGTTATGTCCAGCTCACCGATGCGTAGGCACTCGCAAGAATGTGTGTAAAGAAGCAAATATAGTTGGACTGGATGTTAACGATAGGTCCTTTTGACTACTTTGTGTAGATTCTCTATCACAACCTTCCATGTACTTTCTATGCCATGTATATCTTAATGCACTGTCACTATTTCATACTTTTCTCATCACACTTTATAATTGCATCTCCATAATTTCGACGGTCATCTAATAAACAGACAATCCAATTATTAAACAACATATTCTGGACTGGATAGCGCGTTATGGCACAAATTAGACATTATAAATATGTTGGACATAACAATAAAATATGTCCAAATGCACGTTATATCTCACGGAGCAAAATAAAAAAAATTTAGCAGTAGTGTATGAAAGTGAAAGCAGTCAAATATCCCCCCCCCCAAAAAAAAAAAAAATAATAATAATAAAAAAAAGAAACCCAGAAAAATATTTGTTAAAACAGGAAAATATTTATTAAAACAAACCTTTTGCGTATAGTCGTATTTCACATTGTACAACATCTGCTCAAACCTTCTGTTAATAAAAATAGTATCATAAACTGCAACGATAATATAAATACAAAACAATATTACAATAGTTATCATAAACTGCATAGAAATGTAAATGACAAACTTTATTACAGTATTTATCATAAAATGCATATTGAATATAAATGTAAAACTTTATTACAGCATTTATCATAAAATGCATATTGAATATAAATGTAAAACTTTATTACAGCATTTATCATAAAATGCATAGAGAATATAAATGCAACACTTTATTACAATAGTTATCATAAACTGCACAGATAATATAAATGTAAAACTTTATTACAATAGTTATCATAAGCTGCATAGAGAATATAAATGTAAAACTTTATTACAGTATTTATCATAAAATGCATAGAGAATATAAATACAACACTTTATTACAATAGTTATCATAAACTGCACAGAGAATATAAATGTAAAACTTTATTACAGTATTTATCATAAAATGCATAGAGAATATAAATACAACACTTTATTACAATAGTTATCATAAACTGCACAGAGAATATAAATGTAAAACTTTATTACAGTATTTATCATAAAATGCATAGAGAATATAAATACAACACTTTATTACAATAGTTATCATAAACTGCATAGAAAATATACATGGAAAACTGTAATACAATAGTTATCATAAACTGCACAGAGAATATAAATACGAAATTTTATTACAATAGTTAGTTTTGTTTCTTTGTAATATGTACGCAGGAAATTTTAGAATAGCCGACGATCAATAATTTGCATGATGCAAAATATAATTCCTAAAAAAAATATTTCAATAAAGAATGAATTGATAAAATAATCGAAACCTTTTCTATAAGAAGGCCAAGTGGTGTTCTAAATTAAAATACGTTGATAAAAGATGGCTGGCTTGTAACAGACCGCAATTAAACTCTTTCAACTCTCCAATCTTAACAATTGCATAATAACATAGATAACAATTCTGGATTTAGTATGAGGCATATGATCTTTCCAGGAATGTGCCCGTATTCACTTATTCTAGTTTACATTATCATATTCACCTCACTTTTCAAAGGTATGATATTGTTTCATGAGGTCAGGTGAATATGATAATTGTGTACATTATTTCCGATTATGCATTTTCTCAGAGTATAAAAAAACTTGACATGTGAATCTTCGTATAGATTACAAATCTCATCTCGAGTTAACCCACATAACCAACGTTACTCAAAAAATTTTCATAACAGTTTTCATTTTGGCCGTTTTCGATCAGTAGATGTACTTGAAACACATGCTATTTTTTACCATCAAATATCAACATCCCTCTGTTTTCCTCCAGATCTTATAAACAACTATTATTTATGACACATACATTCTTCTAATTTACAGATCTTATATACAACTATTATTTATGACACATACATTCTTCTAATTTACAGATCTTATATACAACTATTATTTATGACACATACATTCTTCTAATTTACAGATCTTATATACAACTATTATTTATGACACATACATTCTTCTAATTTACAGATCTTATATACAACTATTATTTATGACACATACATTCTTCTAATTTACAGATCTTATATACAACTATTATTTATGACACATACATTCTTCTAATTTACAGATCTTATATACAACTATTATTTATGACACATACATTCTTCTAATTTACAGATATATATCAAGTTAGCTATTTCCGATGCATACCAATTATCCACCGTTTTTAAAAATAGGTCTTCCATTTCTAACACTGTTTTGTCGTTTATAATTTGCTAGTTCCCCGTGTGTTCTTTAGAGTTAATTTTTCCGTCTTATCCTGTTTAATTATGCAGTCACGTACGAATCCATTTTGAGTCCATTGCGTGCATGTCTTACCGATTTTGTCACTTGCCCTATTGATATATTCTTCTCTGCTATAGCAGTGGACAGGTTGATATATATGAATCCAGACGTGGTCCAGCCGAAGATCCAATGTGCGTGATACCTATTCCACGACTGAACCTCTTTTAACAATTATATTCATCATAAAAACTTGTTCATTTTTGTCCTCCGCGATACCTACAAGAATGCCAGTATCCGTAAAAGGTCCGAATGATTTTAACTCAACAATATCACTTACACTTATTTTCCCTCTAGTTCTAACTTAAACTTTTTCAATTAAAAGAAACTCCGTTTATTAGTGTCTGAGCTGACATCAGTTTCTTTCCGAAATTTTTTCGGCGCTTTATGTCTATCTTTCTTGACTTTGGTCCAGTGGTAGAAATGACAGGATCGATTTGAAAACCAGTTCCATTTCTTCTCCCCTATTCTTTTCTTGCTCGCACTACAACCTCGTCCGGTGAGTAGGTGCGGAATGGAAGGTAATCAATATACATATTCTTGTGTCTGGTCAAATCTAAATTGAAACAGTTTTCTTTTATTGCTAATGAGTGAAACATATCCGACGTTGAGTAGAAAATGCCACTAATCATTCCATGTGTTTGTTTAGAACGTTTTGTTCTCTTGGAAGTAACCTTGGAGACTACAAGATCATATCTACAGCTATCATAATTCAGAGGAATTACGTCTCCAATAGTTATCTCAGATATATTGTTGATATCATGCTTCAAACCCAGGTACAGATTTTTCTGTTCCTTTCTTGTCCATTTCATTAGTTGTATATTGTTGATTTCATGCTTCAAATCCGGGTACATATTTTTCTGCTCCTTTCTTGTCCATTTCATTGGGCTGTATATTGTTGATTTCATGCTGCAAATCCGGGTACAGGTTTTTATGTTCCTTTCTTGTCCATTTCATTGGGCTCTATATTGTTGATTTCATGCTTCAAATCCGGGTACAGATTTTTATGTTCCTTTCTTGTTCATTTCATTAGGCTATATATTGCCACAAAGACGATTAGCAGCAAGAAAATTAATGTTTCTTAGTATTTCATCAATATCATTACTGAAAGATTCTTCAAAGCTTTTGCCCAAATTTAAAACAAATACAGTCTTAAGCAAGAGAAACATATGATTTTCTCGCCTGCATATCTCTCCATGAAATATATATTACTATACAAAAAGTGATAAACAGAGAACGTATATAATGTTACTTCAGCAACTTGTATAACCTTTACATCCATAAGTTTGATATCGATATTTATAAGCATCAACAATACAACAAGTATGAAAAAGCCCAAAAGTCCAATTAGAAGTCTCTTAAAGAAATACATTTGTCCAGTTTCCTTCACTCCAATGTCACACTATGTAGCAAGATATTCGCAATTGTAAGTGAAAATGTTACACTTGGACTCTGACCACAATTTTGACGCTCTGATACTTTCTTTCTTTGTATTTTCACCGCTAATCAAATTATAGAAACATATTGTCTCGATGATACCAAAGTTTGTGTTCCCTTCCGTTGACCAGAAATGTATCAAAACTAGTTCTGCGCTATAATCTGATTGTCTCTTGACTGCTTTAATATCTGCATGATGCTTAAACAATGTATTTGTCTTACTTTGTTCTCTATGTACTTTAACCCTTGCCTTCCAGAAAATGTGATATGATGTCCCATATGCAGCATGTGCATATATCAAGAACTTTTGGGGGAATGTTTCTATGATTGAATTGTTTATCGGCAGATAACTCATGTGAAGACAATCCAACACATTGTAAAAGTAGTTTTCTAAAATGTGACGGATACAACACTACACATCTTAATATGCTCACTTCCACTGAGGTAATTTCATGAAAAAATGTACAGATTGTCTTAACAGATTACATTTACTTACTATATGAAGCTTTCTTAAAACTTGCGTGACCACTTTTCAATCACGTTTTTCAAGCTTTAATGGTCTAATTATGCAGTCACGTACGAATCCAGTTTGCGTCCACTGCCTGCACCCCTCACCGATTTTGTTGCGTGCCCTTTCTGTATATTTTGCTCTGCTATAGCAGTGAACAGGGTGATATCTGTATATCCAAATGCGGTCTACTCGAAGATCCACCTTGTATGATATCATTTTCACGATTGATGTTAGAAGGCCTTTTTTTAAAACTACACCAATCGTAAATGTTTCATCTTTTGTGTCGTTCATGATATCTACAATAATACCATAATCAGTAAAAGGTCCGAATGATTTTAACTCAACAATATCACCCACACTAATTTCCTCTCTAGTTCTAACTTCAACTTTTTCAATTAGAAGAGAACTTCGTATATTAGTGTCTGAACTGACATTAGTTTCTTTCTGAGACTTTCTCTGCGCTTTATGTCTATCTTCCTTGACTTTGGCCCAGTGGCAAAAATGACAGGATCGATTTGAAAACCAGTTCCATTTCTTCTCCCCTATTCTTTTTCTTGCTCGCGCTACAACCTCGTCCGACGGGTATGTTTGAAACTGTATGTAATCTTTGCAAATTACTTTACGTCTGGTCAGATCTAAATTGAAACAATGTTCCTTTATCATTCCTGAGTGAAATAAAGATGGAGCAGAATAGAAAATGCCACTGACTTTTCCTCGTTTTTGTTTCTTGTGTTTTGTTCTTTTTGCGGTAAGGTTTGAGACGACAATGTTGTAGCTAGAATTCTCATAATTCAGAAAAATTACGTCTCCAATTTTTATGTCAGATATCTTTCTGATTTCACGCTTTAAATCTGGGTAAGGGTTTTTATGTTTTTTTCTTATTAATTTGATTATGTTACCTATTATCACGTAGAAACTGAGTGCAATACACAAACTGAATATCTCTTCCGTACGCTGAAAGCAGAATTTCAATAATATTACTATTAAAAGAGTTGTAACAAATCTTGCCAACAAATCCAACAAATTCATCTTTAAGCAAGACTTACATATGATTTTCTCTGTTACATATCTTTGAATGAAATATATACTTCTATAAAAAAAGTAATACATACTATATAGACCAAAAATTACTTCAGCAGCTTGTATATCACTTTTGTACATTGGTTTCGCAACGATTATTGTAACTATCAACAAGGCACAAATGATGAGAACAAGATTCCTCACAAAACTTTTAAAGAAATTAACCTGCCTACTTTCCCTTACTCCAATAACACACCATGTAGCAAGATGTTCGCAGTTATAAGTAAAGATACTGTACTTCGACTCATTGCCCAATTTCGACTCTGCTCGTCTGACGATTTCGGCTGCTTGATACTTTCTTTGTTTGTATTTTCGGATAAATATTTCATCGCTGCTCAAGTTATAAGAATGTGTTGTCTCTATTACACCGCACTTTGTATCCCCCTGAGTTGACCAGAAATGTATCAGAACTAGCTCTGCGCTAAAATTTGATCGTTTCTTGACCTCTTTAATGATTGCATGATGTTTATACCATTTCTTTTGTGTCCCTTTTTTCTCGCTGTGCCTCAGCCCTCTCTCTCCAGGAAATGTGATATGCTGTCCCATATATAACATGTGCATGTTTTCAACTCGAATTTGCTCGCAGCAATGCAAACAACTTGTCAGCGACATCTTAGTAAGAAACAGTAATATAAGTATAGTTTTTTTAAATTTATATCAGAATAAGTTAAACTGAAAACTGATGTTATCTGAGTGAAAATTAGATTCTCTTCAGACGGCACATTTCAAACTTTTCTCTGAATTTCATTAAAATGTTTTCCAATCCTTCTTAATTATCTTCGTCAACATATGTTTTGGCAAATGCTGTACAATCTGAAAGAAAAATAAAACGCATAAATATTCTATTATTCTGCTTCAACAAAAAACGTTCGGGAGGGGGGGGGCTTTAATGCCTACTTTTACACATTACTGTCTGAATCCAATGTATTTTATTGCGTTGAATATGACAGACTTTAGGGAAATAGTTTTATTGTTTACATCAAGAAATGTTATTAATGTTAAATCCTAATGCTGCCTAATTTGTGACTTTACACACGATCCAGTTACAAATATGTTCGATTTATTTGGCTAGTCTGATCATATTAAAAACTATTCCCGCATGTTTTGAAACACACAGGTATTCAAATCAAATGACCTATATTTTTTCTCCAAAGTTCAGAATACGGTTGAGAAATTGAAACTTAAAATTTATGTTTTCAGAGTAATTTGAACTCGATGCTTGGTTGATTCATCAACGTATTCATTCTGTCTTTCATTTGTGAAATAAACTTGTGATAAAGTTTCCAATTATATAAATAACTAAGACTCTGATGATAAATACCTTTTTCTTTCTAACTTCAAAGAACATCTTAATGTACAACTAACAACCGATAGGTTTTAAATTGAAAATATCTGACTTCTTCACAGATTAGCTCATTGTAAAATTATTGCAACTTGTATTTCAAATGTAGGCAAAACGTTTGAATCTGTCACTTACACAAGTAATATATCTGCATGTATATGTGAAACTTTCCAGTCGAAAGTGTTGTTTTTTTTTTTAAATCAAAGACAATGTAATGTGTTTCGTTATCTAATCTGGAAGGTCCATTTTACCAGGTATGATTAAAAGGGGTAAGTCGTGATATTTATTTATGTAAGGATTCCGTCAATTCTTGCCACGAGTCTTTATTTCATTGAAGCATATACACGTCATGTCTATTCTAAAATTAAAAGAGCGTCTGTCCATAATATATTTGCTGTCGGGGGTCATATATTATACGCTGCAGCTGGATCAAAACACATCTATGGATTTATTTCGGCCTCTTTCTTACATAAAACAGGAACACATTTAAGACCCATTCTTAGTGAGTCGAGTATAACTTTGGTCAAAGTAGTGTTAGTGGCTACGTTTACAATTCTTTCTCTTGTAATATAATAGTAACAGAAAGACATTCCATTTCCATGTCAACCATGAAGGATTAATCTAGAGACTGGGTGGTAATGGTAAAGTATTCCAAACAAATGTTCCCGGTATGGACTCTAAATCTTTAGACAGGGTAATAAGTCGAATATCCTGACATAAAACAACACCATTCAATGGACAGTGATCTGTGAATATATAAAAGTCTAAAGTTATTCTAAACCCTTTTCCATATACGGTACACTGTATAACTTCCTTCGCCGTATTTTTTTATTTGCATCCACTCTCAGTTTTCTTAAGGACTACGTGCACTAGTTTGGTCATAACATTATAAGACCTAGTTCATGTTCTTGTGTGTTTAGAGTATGGCATATTATATATGAAAATAATGAGGAAAGCAGGCTATTTCTAAATATTACATTGTTTTTCTAAACAAATGCATAATACCTTGAAATAGTTAATTGTCTCCCGGAAATTTCAATGCCAATCTCAAGTCATCAACCTGCAAAAGAAATAGTCAGTATAAAATTTCAAGGCCCATAGAAGATAGTGTTATGCTGTATTTGTAAATACAGTCAAAGCCGTTGCTATAATTTACAAATTAATTGAGCGTTGTATGGGGGCCCAACTGTGTCATAACATGTTCAATACGAAAAGACATTAACTATGAAAAGTGTTTTGAGTACTTACAGTATGCATGCAGTATATGACTTGGCATGGGTTTGCTTCTTGTTTTAGGTCCCTAGTGTCAAGGACATGGACTCAGGAAGAAAACATGAGGCATAAGAGTTTCTTATATTTCTCATGTGGCATATTGGTTGCATTATCATAACATGAAAGAATGGAACTTCAAATTAAATGAAAAATTCTAGTATTATATCTACTTTATTATCTTGCCATTACAAATCCCCATGCTGCTCACATAGTGACTAATGAGATTACGCAATGATAATGTTCTTTATTCATTATTACTTTGTTTTATTGTATCCACTTCAATTAATACCTTCACAACCACTGCTGCAAAAGGACTCTTAAATCTTAAGTATTCATTCATAATACCCTGTTCTCTCCGATTCGTTCTAACAGACTATGGCCACCACTTATATTTATAACTCATCAACATTAGTATAATCATTCAATTTCAAACAAATCATCACTTCCAACGGAGAGGATGATATATTGCACAATCATTTTTCTCAAATCGATCCCAGCGGGTTGCTCGCATCTCCTTTTGACCGTGGTGTCGAAAGATATAAGAAACGATACAACTACTATCATTGCAAAGACGGAAAGTTTAGATATACGTATTTGTACATTTTTGCTCAGGTTTAATATTGCTTGGATTGTAGACAATGACACGGTGAGTTTGTTCAGGTATTTGACTGCTTGCGGAATTTTGTTCTTGTTTGTGTTGAAGTATTTTCACCTTTGGTGACCATTATTCACTAGTTATTAATGGTTTAAAGAAACTATGACTTACATAAACACTAGCCTCCATGACTGAAGCCATACTCAAATTCCACTTTTTCCTCAGTGGGTTGTTAACAATTATTCAGTTTGGCTTCCCTGGGTTTCACAAGTGTGGCATCAGGATTGATTGCAACATATACATCAAAATTATAATATAATTGATTCAAATATTGAGTAGTCAATTCATGTTCAATTAACTTTTTATTTAAGTCATCAGTAGTATAGTGTGGCAACCTGGGGACAAACATTGCATTCTAGGGACAATGGGAATTAACATTACGATCGCTATGTTGAAAAATGACACTCTGGGGACAATGGAAATTCCATATTAAAATGTCGATAGTATAACATTAATGTGGCTCTCTGGTGACAATGGGAATCAAACGGATAACATTAGTCAATGATACCTCCTGATTTAACACTATACCATTATGATTTCACACTATACCACTATACCAAGGCGAATGGTTTCAAAAATGGAAATCTGGGGACAATGGGAATGCTAATGTTAAAAATGTCTATAGGTTTAACATTAGTGTGGTTCTCTGGAGAAAAGTGGAATTTAACATTAGTGTTTTTAACATGACGTTTCTTATTGTCCCTATAAATCGATTTTGGTCTTTTGTACAAAAATGATACTCTGAGGAAAAAGAGGAATTTAACATTAGTCTTTTTTAACACGAAGTTTCTTATTGTCCCTAAAAATGGTTTTTGGTCTTGAGTGTAAAAAAAAGCTACTGTGGGGACAAGGGAATTTCAAGGATGTTTATTTCATGGATGTCCCATATGCTATCTTCACCGAGAACTGAAAAATCATTTGACAGGGTTTTACTATGGAAGTCAAGAATGCCAAGTAGTAGAAATGTTGGAGCACGACTGCGATGGACGTTTGACAACAGATACAGAATTTCGACGCATCGTCCAATACAACGATATTGTGGACATCGAACCTTTGAATCCACGTGATAGTTTGTTTGGAGGACAGGACAACGATACACGCTTGTTGTACAAAGAAGACGAATCTCAAGGAGAACAAATCAAAGATATCGATGTATGTTTGTTGTACTCTTAAGTGTGTAAATATGCTCGGTTTCCTACCGATGACCATGAAGATCTGACAGAAAATTCGACGTCGAACACAACTGGAACACATCCAGTACGAAGGTTTGATCAAATGAAAAGTTCTTCCATCGACGAACTTGGATCATCCCGTGTTGCCTCATCATTGTCGTACATTAGCTGAAACATGTAATCAACAACCTTATTGTCACGATGACCAAGGACTTGCCTTGACTGGAACGTGGATGAGTGTGGAATTGTTTTATGCTCTCGATCGTTGATACAAACTGTTAAAAGTATATGAAATTAGTCACTTTCCTACCTCAGAACAATACCATTAGGACGACGAAGCGAGTCCATGGCTTTTTCAGGATACTTCAACGAGTTTCTGATATTGAAACAAAAAGCCAGTGGCTATTCTTCCTGGTTCTATACTCCAGAAGAAAAAAGTTAATTCAAACAACGTGTACTGATCCACAGAAGACATCAACTTGGAACACGTCGAACAGAAAGAGAGAGGACGATCGTTTGCTAAAGTCATGATGAATTGTTTGTGGGAAAAACTGGCTCACGTTTAACATTGATAAAGACCGAATACTTGATGGATACAAGTCAATACTTTCAGCTCATCGACGATAAAGGAAAACTCATAAAATACGTGTAAATTATACGTGAAAAGATTTAACCTTGGTGAATTACGAAGAGGTCATGGAGTTCCATCCGACAAGCTTGTCAATGTCATCATTTCTGCTGACATGACAGTCAATGCCCGTTCAAAATTAAATTCCGTCTTGGAATCTTTAGGAGATTGTGTCCTTTATTTTGACACTGGCAAACATCCCGAAGACACTATTCGAGTTTTGTCAGTGGCGGACCCAAACATTACGGCTACCAGTACCGAGATAAGAAAGGACAACTTCATAGCAAATGTAAAGTAAAAGGGCTAACCCTCAACTATCGTTCGAGTCAAGTGGTAAACTTTGACGTGTTAAAAGAAGCCTTAGAGTCAGGTCAAGACCAAAACTTTTGTGTCAAAACGGTCGCTCCTCATAAGATTGTACGTTTTTCAGATCATCAAATCGTCAGTCGACCCTTGGAAAAGGTGTATCAGATTGTCTACGAGAAACGAGTTCGACTTCTCGATCACAAGACGCTATCGTACGGCTACCGTACTCCAGTATACAAAGGAGAGAGTTTGAAGACAGAAAGATCATTGTAACCAGAGACTTCCACCGAGAAGGACGAATTCTACATATAAACAGCGTGTTGGACTCACTCACTCCAAGTTCAATGAAGTCGAGGGCGATGCTGTACCCTGCGACCAGAGTGATGTTGTGCCTTGTGACAAGAGTTGATGATGTGCCCTGCGACATTAGCGATGCAGCACAATCTTGCCGCTATAATATCTATGGATTTGATCCACGCACTCACAAACTACTCTGGATACCACAAGCTCGCCGAGAATCACAAATCAAAGAAGAATACACGTTTCCCGTGGCTTTGCCTGGCTATTGTGATTTTGCCAGTCGATTTCAGACGTTGAAAGGGAAATGGTTTAAATATCTGGAAAGACCCACTCCGACATTTTTAGTGACAGCAAGATTTGTCTGCTTTGAACTATGGGACCCAGTACAGAGTTTCAGTTGTGATATGAAACTTTACTAGTGAGGAGTATAAAGATACAGCATACCTTGAACATGCTAGATGGCCTCCGTGGTGTCACTACCTTCCTTTGGTGGGTCCAGATATTCATCCTCATGTATACTTTGGAAGAGAGGATTCATAGTTAAAATTTTGAGCTGCGAGAACGCATGTACAAGTATTTTGTACAGATTCAAGTGAAACGCAAAGGACAAATAATTAAAAGATTTTATACTGTTGCTATCTGAATAATATAAGAAGGCTGATTCTCAGTAAAGACAATGACAGACACAAAATTCTACGCGGATATAAGGCTTTCGATGCCACATTTTGCACCGAATTAAATTTTTTGTAAAGAGACAGTTTAGAAGAGAACATTCATAATCTGCCCTTGGAGCTACGAAAAGGCATTTACAGAGACTTTGTACAAATTCAAGTGCAACGTAAAGATTTATTTCACGTTTTACTCTGGGATATAGTTATGACGGAAAGGTATCTGAAATCTATGCAAAGACTGATATTGAAGAAGAAGGTGTGTGCGAGAGAGCGAGAGAGAGAGAGAGAGAGCGAGAGAGAGAGAGAGCGAGAGAGAGAGAGAGTTTTATGTGTTGTGACAAACACGTGATAAGAATTCTTCTGCAAACACGTTATCAGACTTGCCATGACACGACTACTGTCATCAGTGTTACACCGAATTCCGTGGAGGAAGTCAATGACACCATGCAATACTTAGTGGATTACCTAGTATTTTTAAAAAGACTGATTCCACAAGACGACACTATTCCTTTTAATTTACGACTTGTCGTGTTTGTGTTGCTGACCACATTTTGTTGAATTTTGCTCAGATTAGTGGGGAATAAGCCTTCTCTACCTCGGTGTGAAGAGAAGATTCGTCGCACTTTATCTACTCCGCAAACTTACCAAGAAGTGCGTGTGGCTAGTTGGATACTCCAACAGATTTACGACGGGAAGGATGCACGTGACTGGAGAAATCTTGAATTCGACGCATTGAAACAAGAGGTGGCTGACTATGCCAAAGACGTGTGTGACTGATGAAAGAAAGACAAATTAACATTGTTTTGAAATGTGAATATGTTTGTTGTATCGTGAAACATTAAAGATGTATTAAATGTCTTAAGATCTTGGTAATTGTCTCAGAAATTTCCGAATCACTCGAGAGTTATGGCTGCATCCTCCATTCTCAAGGTGATTGACAAAAGGTCATATCGTCAAAGTTTAGGAGCCATTATATCTTCGCCACCCCTTGAACATGGTGATCGCTTGACCAAGAGGTTCAGGCAAAACCGAATTTGTCAAAAGTTTCATCGAACACAAATCACTTTTGTTCGATCATCCTCCACAACGTATCATGTGGTGTTACAAAGAGTAGCAATAGGCTTGCTTTTACGATGTGATCCTAATGCCATAGCTGAGAAATCAAAACCTACCCAAAATCACAAAAGGCAACAAAAACAGAAGAGAGTGGCAGAGAGTTCACACTCCAAATTATCTCCCATGAAGAAAACCAAAAAGAAAACAACTTCTTCAAGAAAGCGAGGTACTCCAGTATAACGCACACGTACTAAAAAATCAATATGTCACTGTCTCCCCTTCAAATTCTCTTGATACCAGCTAAACCTTATTTAAGACAAGTGTTACCCCATCGGATAACAAAATGGAAACCCATCTTTAAAGGGACTCCTACTTCATTTGCTGCAGCCAATAAGGTGGCATCCCCTACTAAAAAGTGCAAGACAGAATAGGCATGTTACAAAGTTTACTGAATTTGTCGAAGCAAGAACGGGTTCGAATTTGTCTTTTGACAACACCTTGTCGTCCATTGGTGCCCAAAGTCAAGCTGGTACGGAGTCCCGACAATCAGTGGAGACAAATTCCAGTATAAATGAAGTGTTGTGTAAGATTCATTTTAGTTTCTCTGAACAAAGATGCCTTCCTCTGAAAGTTCACCCCATCGTGGACGTCCAAAGATGTCTTCCAAATAAGGAAAACATGCTATCCATTCTCGTTTAGCTAAACATTGGGATGTCATGTCAGCAGTTACCAAATTAAATGCTCGTATGCGAAAACACCTTCTCGTGTAGCTAAACATTGGGATGTCATGTCAGCACTTACTAAATTAAATGCTCCGATGCAAAAACAAATCATTCAAAAAACACCCAATGAAATCATCGATGCGTTTTTTGAATGTTGTTTGAGCGTCTTGAAAGGAACGGTTCATTCGAGCAAGATACAGAAACAGCGATTAGGACAACAAATATTCCAATGAGTCAAAAGAAAAATGTGCTCGTTCAACGAGAAGGATTTATTCCTTTGCTGATAGGTCCATTGTTAAAAGTCGCTGCTCCCTTGTTAGGATCGATTGTTGGACCTCTTTTAGGAGGAGTGATGAGATGAACATACAAAGGACATACCTGGATCTTATGGAACGATGAAACTTAACTTTAGTTCCTTACAAACGGTGGCTGGAACACCATCGTTGGTACGAACAATGGATACCGCTCTGCAGCTTGTCGTTTCAAACACAACCTTGAGCGTTACCTCAATGATTACGATTTCATCAACAAAACCAGATTTTTACGTGGTCTTCCAAACACCATTCACCGTGGGGTAATTCCGCACAGTCAAGATAGCACTAGCATCGTTGCGTGTTTATCCCAGTTGGCTTAATATTTGATCACGGCCATTTGGGAGTGTCCCGCGAATACCTCGCTCGTGTTTTCGGCAGAGGGTGGCCGAGAAGGTACTTGGAATGTTGTTGGGCTTCCTCCAGTCGCGTACGAGATTGAATCAATTAATGAAGAGATCCGACGGAAGATAACATTGGTGACCAAGCGCGATTGTAAAATTTACACACGCGAACATGAGCCCACACTCATCTCTGCAATCTCAATTTGAATCTCCAACGTACGCGATTGATATTGGGCAGTGGTCGTTGAGAACGGTGCTTGGTTGGCCTGAAGATATTAATAAGATTTCCGAGGACCGACACATTTTATGCGTGCAGGATCCGACGGTACCAGTTATAATATCGCACCAGTCATTGTCCGGATCACCACCACGACTTAGGTTAATTTAACCTGTAACGCCATCAGTGTCAGTTATGAAGCCTTAGCCTCAACATATTGTTTGGGTTTGCCCCGTCTGAGGCCCCTAGTGATATGTGATCGATTTCTCCCACGCCTGTGTATCTTCCATGCAACAATCCCCGGTTGGCAAACCTTCGTTTCACCCTCGTGGACCATGACGGGCACATGTTGGACCTGCGCAGGGAGACCTTGACAATATAACTGTACATTAGAGATCGACCTGATATTTAATAAAATGACAATCGTGCGTGGACGTGTGATACCAGTGCGTGTTATTAACGTGAGAAAACCCATTTATGCGGTATATTACAGAACTCTCCTTGGCGATGTTGTCCGTGGATTGTTTACAGGCACACCAAAGTGCTCGCGGCCTTGTCTTCGCGTGCTGCGACTATTGCCAAGGAAATTGCAACGCGAGTCTTTGATAGCATCAAGAATGTTGCTGCGGATCCGTTGAAAAATCTGGTATAGCAAGGAATTCGAGATCGACTACGACGATTAGTGACTCGAGCACCACAAAAGGTTCCAAGTAATCTACCATCGACAGCAGTAATGCCAGCTCCGGTCAGTCAAATCATCAATTAAGCCGCTCAACAGCGTCTATCTGATTCAATGATTGCAAATCTGGCAATGGGAAGCGGATTACGGTTGTCTCACAAAATGTATTAGATGATGCCATAATGTATAAACAATAGCTCGGTGTAAAGATGTATCCGATCCCGCGTTTGATATGGACGCACCATAAGGTTATTTTCGGGGCCAAACACAGAGTCACGTTAAACAGAAAGGGCAACGCCAAAGAGGCAATTTGGCGCTATAATGTTGACACATCCAACACGAATAAGTTTGTGTTATTCAAATTAACACTTTGGATGCCATCCATGAGTCCATCAGGGGCCACCGACGCACGTTTAGCATCATTTATGATGTCTGGCGGAACATCTATAATTTCATTTCTTGCGATGACCAAAGACTCAAAACCAAGCGATGCTCGAGGAGAATTCTCATGGCAAATAAGTACTCAACAAAGTATTAGTGTACCAGGTCACGTGTTTGTGGCAGTCGTAGACAATCTGAACACCCAACTGGAAAGTCCGATGATATTTGCAAAGCTGGGAGTGACTCCCGTCTCGCTCAGGTTAAACGGTCACCAAGAACCCACTGAAAACATTTTGCTCGACTTTGACCACTATCAAATCGCTCGTGTGTATCATTAACTGTTGAAATACCTGGACCGAGACCAAAATGTTGACACAGGCTTGCAGACTTCTCAGCACGACTTTCTTACATTGTACCCGATTTATTACTTTAACCTCGAGCATCTGGACCTGATTAAGCAGTCCGTGGTGGACGTGTACTTCAAAGCACGTATAGGCCCCGGGGACGCAGAGTATTTAGGCATTGCTTAATTCTCTCCGACATGACTCTGTTGTTGCAGGACTCTAGTGGTCGAATAAGGGTTATTGACGCGCCTGTGAAAATTTTATAGAATTTTCTCGATTCGTAATTGAACCTGTTACATTTGTAAATAATAATGTCCTATCACGAAGTGAAGGTTGGTCTTAGCCCAAAGCAGCTTGCGAAAACAAGGAGCGCAATACGAAAAGATTGCGGGATCATATTGGGGCTTTCTCCGACAAAGTTAACTGGAATTACCCCCGTGTGGTTGACCCAAACACAACTTAATCAGCTTAATGCAGCCAAACAAAAGAACACCTAGGTGACATTAAAGTTATTCAAGTCAGAGGTGGCACAAATGCAAAAAAAACGTGGAATATTTCCATTTATCGCGGCCATTCCAGCGCTGTTAGCGGCTGCTGCTCCCGCGTTTTCAAAAGCGACTGCGTTAGTAGCTGTCGGAACTGCATCCGGAATGGTTCTAAAAAAGGCGACTGGAGGCCGCATACCGTCTCGACAAAAAAGAAAAGGTCTTCGATTATCCAGGCGTGGGAGCCAAAGATTCTCGAACGGAAGTGGTCTTCGGTTGTGGCCTCGCCGTTGATGCGTCCATTAACCAATTATGATTTACTTACGATGAAAAAGTCAGTCAGACATTTCCGAGGTGTATTTATGCGGGATGAACATGCATCAATGATCCCACGCACGCGGGAAACTGGCCTCATCAACCTGGATTTAGCAACAGGACCTGGGACTCATTGGGTCGCATACATGGTGACACCCAAACAGCTTTTTAATTTTGACTCATATGGACTTGCACCGCCACTTGAAGTTGTTGATTATTTACATAGACAACAAAGTCGTCTACCGTTGTTTTATTCAACGCTGCCGTTGCTAACTCGGATAGACGGCCCAATATGTGGATATCTTGTTATTAAAGCATTGCGTGCACTCGCGAAAAGCCCAACTCCGCAAACGCTTATTGGTTCTACCTTGCCACTTAGAAAGTACGTTTAACTCGAAGTCAGCTTGGAATCATTGCATTAGCACGCGAAAGTGCCCGATCGTTGACTGCACCCCCAGGCATGAAAACACTCAGGGATTGTTTGCTAGAACGATGAAATAATATTCACACACAAATCCACCCCGGTTGGGTTCCCAGTTAATTATGTTGCACCAACATTAACTCAACTAAGAAGAGAAAAATATCGACTATTATTTAACAAGGACGCACTTGTCCGTGTAACGGTTCTTGGTCAAAAACGAGTACAATCGTTTCAGACACAAACTAAGGGCATAATTAATACGATTCTAAGTGAACGTAGTGTCCCAGAACGCACATTTGCCGGAAATTTCAATATTCCGGAGGAACATATTTTCTGTGATTTTATAGCATTTGTACCAGTAAAAAAGTGTAATTAGTTAGAAGTGCGTGTGTGTTTTGCACCTGAACAAGGCATACTTGTCGACCAATTATACTACGCGATCACATTATTAATAGAGGAACTATAATGGACCATCAATGAGACCGGCATGAGAAAATAATCGAAGCGGAACGACAACTGCAAGATAAAATCGTCAAAAGAACCGCGTTGCTCATGAAATATAAGCGTATGCGTATTGTCGCTGATGCTATTTGTGGAATCGCCACGGCAACCACCGTTGGTTGATGTGTTGCTGGAATTACAACGACAGCAACTGTCGTAGCCATGCCAATCGGAATTGCTTTCGGAACTATATCGATAGTAACCAGTGTGGCTGGTGGTGCTGGTAAAATAATTTAGATACGATTACATTCACGAGTACGTGTCTATTCAGAACTTCTCGCGGCAGCACAAAGTAGTCTCAGTACGATTGATAAACACTACTCGATAGCTATTGAGGATACAATAGTTAGCATGGCTGAGTTCGAAATGGTGTTGGTGCAAATTGAAAACTACCGACGTGTCCGCGCACAGATACGGAACCGAGGCGTTAGCGATCAAAAACAGGTAATTGAGTTACAGAGA